>CM053787.1:1010549802-1010912302 GCA_028749045.1 Cupressus sempervirens | reverse complement strand
TTTGAAGATATAGAGGGCAATAGGTAAGAATATTAGAAGTTGGGGAATCATCCCAAAAATTACTTTCCTCATCACCTACTCCTCAACCATGTACTAGCTCCATAGTGAGGTCCTGATACTCATTTACATCAAGAGGCACTAGTAAAGTGCAAATAGAGGAAGAAAAGGCTAAGCTCAAGACTGTATAAAAAGAAACATGGAAAAGGTATGAGCAAAAGATTAGGGAGGCAATTCTTTTCTTTTTCTATGACATTGATACTAGAAGATTTCATTACATAGTTAATCAACTACTCTCTATCCATAAAACCCCTAGTAATAATGAAGACAAGTTAAGAGAAATTTTGAGTAAATGGGTAGTTAGAGAGGAGGTAATGATAGAGATATGTTTTAAGGTAATTGATAAGGGAAATGATGATCTCAAAGCTAAGAGAACTTATGACCAAGTAAGAGGTTTATTAGATTTTGAAATAAATAGAAAGTCACTGGAGAGAAGGATTGGGTCATGTAGATTTAGGTGTAATAATAATTTTTTTGTGGAAGATGAAGTAAAAACCTTGACAAATTGGGATGATGTTATTTTGGTAGTCTTGAATGAAAGAGTAGGCTCTATAATAACATATGATGCAAATGGTATGTTTGTAGATGTTATAGACAATAAGGAAGAAGCAAGAAAATACTATAATTTTTTTATATCTAAGGCAGAGCTACTCAATAGTGAGTGGAAGGATATTGTTAATAGAGAAAAATATATTGTTGATTATGGTTGGCTTGATGATGCAATGTATGATGAGTAGGTGGCAAAATATGGACTAGGAGTTGAGCCTTCAATGATAGTGACATATAATATACCACATGATAAATCAACATCCACCAAAAAGGTAAACTTTGTTGATAAAGTTGTTTAGATTGGTCAACAAATTGCTAAATTTGATCAAGCTTTTTAGAATGATCATGTGGATAATGATAAACAAGCTGCAATAGACACCCAAGTGTTAGAGATAGGCATAGTAGAAGAGAAATAAGTGGTCCTAGAACCTAAGGAACAATAGAAAGAGGAAAATTAGTCACTTGGTACAATGGATGCCCAAGAAAATTCCAAAACTATGTCAACCCCACCAACAAGTGGCTAGTAAAGAGATTTTTTATTACTAGGAAAAAGACTACTAGTTTGTTTCCTCTCATGTAATTTTTCATGGTGACTATTTTATCCTTTTTGTAACCTTTTATTTTAAGGACAAATATTTTTTTCCCTCTAAGCTTGAACATTGTTGCAACTCACACTATATTAGTGAGTTCCCAAGGCTAGAGGAGGGTCTGAGTTTCTTTTGATTACATTATATTTGTAAATTCTGAGTCGGTCCATGCATGTTGTACTTGAATATAATAGTTAATAGTTGTTGGTCTATGTGTGTTATTTTATAATAGAGATAATCATTGAATTGTACATAGTTTCAAATAAATTAATACAAATATAGAAATATGGTTTTCATCCTATATCTTGTCTCTTTTCTTTTCTTTGTCTTGTTCTCTAAGATTTAATAGCAAAGTTTTTTAAGTTTTAGTTATAATTAATTTTGAAGTATATTTCAATTTTCTTTTGTTAATAATCTAATGAGTTATGTAAATGTTTAATGTAAGTTGAAAGAATACTATGGTTTTGAATAAAGATATGATAAGTATGAGATCTGGAAATGAACAGTAATAAATATTTTCACAAAGTGTCAAGATAATATCCAAAATTAGGTGTGTGATCTCTATGAATTATAGCCCAATGGATAAGGCATTGGACACTCGTACAAATTGATCTAATTGGAATACTTTGCATGATTCTTAAAATATATATCAATCAATTTTTTTATGTGTTATTCTTAAAAGTCTAAAATATCAACCTACATTTAATTCATGGGATTTAGGGTTTGATAAAATAGAAATTTATCATCTCTTTTATACCATTGAATTAGAAGAAAGAGGGCTAATTCATCCATTATTTCTAGAGTTCATGTTGAGAACATTGATTGTTAAGTAAGAGTGAATTCCTAAGGTAAACCCACCTAAACTTACAAAGTTCATAGTGGAGAAGACTTCAAGTTCTTGTTAGTTGGTCCTTTTAATTCTCCATTCATATTACCCACTATGGTCTTCTAGATAATTCCTAGGTTTTCTGACATTGTAAAAGGCAATTGAAATTCTATCAAATAAGTAGTGAACAATATGTTCCAAGTGTCACAAGTTTGGACATTCAAGGAAATACTATAGGAATCAAGTACCAACACACAATCACAATAATACTAAGGGTAAAGGCAAAGTGGAAATTGATGAAACAAAGAAGGAGATGAATCAAACATGGAAAAAATAGGAAGAAGAGGGAAATAGTGGAACAAATGGAGTTGAGATCACCCAATCTAAAGGAGAAGGTGATCATATCATCTCAAACTAATCAAGAAAGGTATGTATGGAACTATGTATTTAATGATATATCTTACATTAGTTCCAAACATAGAAGGGAGATAAAGTTCATATTTACATAATGAAAGATGCATAAGAAAAAATTTATGAAAGGATCAGTGCAAAAGAATCATTTATATAGATAGTACCAAACATCAATAAAATTGTCTATATTGACCAAGCATTTACAAAAGAGATCCTAAGGTGATTAAGAGAAAATATGAGATATAAGCTTGATCAAGTGTAGGCTTGAGTGGTGTCAAGTTATCCAGAGAGAATAAGTTTCAAACCCTAACACAAAGATATGACAACTACATCATCTATAGGAAAGAATCAAGGACTAGAGGTTAGCAATATTCAATTGGTGAGAAGTGAGGCTTGTCCTCCACCTAAATTTTGTGCTATTCCTAAGAGTGCAAAATAAGGTGACTAAATGGATGTGTTATCCTCAATATCACCTAAGGTAATTATGATACATGATGTGTGAAGTTTCTACATGTGTAAGATTGGAGAAGTTGACTCCTATGAGATTTGAGGGGCTTATGAAAATTTATGTGAGGAAAGAATTCTAAAGGATGGATTCAAAATTGTGAGGGGAAAGGGTTAACTCATTCCCTAGAATTTCTAAAGAATTTTAAAGATCGAATGGATCAAGGTTTTATTGTGCAAGATCAACGATATGAAATTTTGGCTACATAATGGACTAGTGAGATAACCAAGAACATGGTTCCCAAGGTTACTGGTTACCTCAATCTAAACAAGAAGAAAACTATGAAATGTATGAGTCATGAGGAATTTGAAGCTAATACAAGAGCCAAATAGAATGGATGAGGGTTGTCCATCTCAAATATTTCTAATCCATTGATTAAATTTGAAGTGAAAGTAATTTCTCACAAATTCTATCAATCAAGAAGATTTAATGGTGTAGCATGTATGGAAGTGGATTAGGCATGGAAGATTGTGATGAAAGATCATGAGTATGAGGTAAAAGTACAAAGTTGTGTCACCTTTTAGGTTGAATAATTAGAATGACTAAATTTGGGTATTTCTATCTAAAAATCAATTTTGTTCAAAGATATGATCTAAGATAAATTCATTCTAGCTAAGTTATATATGGTAACACACTTTTCCAATTAGAAATGTCTATTAAATTAATGTTTTATATTAGTTTGTATCCAATTACTAAAGAAATATAATTATTTCAAAAAATTGACATTTCAATAACTCTTACAATTTTTTATGATATATTTTTAAATACTTATAAACATCATTTTATAGAGCCAAAAGTCAAGAATATTCTCATATAGAGTCTATAGTGTTTTAATTAGATATAGTTTATTATAATTAAAAAATTCCACAATCATGTATTTTAGCACTTGAAAAGATTTTAATTTTCAGAAAGAAAAAAATAGTAAATCATATCATAAAAATTTATAACTTATATGACATTCTAGAGGAGAGAGTCCTCTTCTAGAATGTATAATTTTTATTCTAGTTAGAATAAATTTCTTTTGAAAATGTTGGTGGGAAATGAAAACTATTTACTTCAAGTGAGTGGAACTTTGAATGATTATAAAAGAGAAAATATAAGTCTAAAGACAATTTTTATTTTTGAATGTTCTAGATATATATGCTATCTATAACATAGTCTAAGATAAAAGGGAAATAAGTTTATTTCCATATAGTTTTGTGGTGGGAACTAGACCCTTAATTTTCAGTATTTTTTAGCAACTAAAAAATTATCTATAAAAATTATGAAAATATATCAATTCTTAATCCAAATAATTGTTAAAAGTTATAATCCTAAACTTGAACAATTTCTACACATTTTATTAGTTTATTTCATTTTCAAATTCTAAATAATATTATTATTTTTATATCATTGAAGGTGGATAGTTGTACTTTTGTTAGCCTTTTCCTTCACAAAAGGGTAACACAGGTTTGTGCTTTGACCCTAAATGATCTTGTTGAGTTGCAAAAACTACAATTAGGAGAAAACCTAATATCCATTAGGAAGGCAAAGAACTCAATGTATCAGTTTGGAACACTTTTTATGTGTATTTTCTTCTATATTCAAAAGTATTTTCCTGCTATTGGCAATATTGTTTGGGAATAAGAGAAATCAGTGACGAGACAAATCACTAAGTACATAACTCAATTAGGGGAGAATTTTGAGAATGCCATGGACACATATTTTGAAGAATTCAAACAAAGAATGAAAATGAGGATGAGAATACCATAAAAGTTGGTATTAAAACATTACAATGATGTATAATTTTTAGTGGACATAGATAACACATTTGTGTAGGTAGTAAAGCCAAGGAAGGCATGGGTAACAACATTTAACTATGAAATTGATAGTGAGATTATAAATTCAAATATTGTTGCATTATTAAAGGAATAAATTGATACTGAAGTTGAACCTATTGCAAAATATGAAGAAGCTAAGGAGAGAATCACTACAGATATCAAACTAGCTTCTAAGGAAAAGAAAAGAAAGAAAATGGTTGAAGACCTAGAGCATAAGCTAGGTACCCAAGACAAATAAAACAAACCTCTGTAGCTTAAACAAGGTCTTGGAGAAGATGAAGAAAAAGGTAGTAAGGAAGATTAAGAAGTATAAGGAGATTAGGGAAAAGCCCTATTTGTTGTTATACCTCCCAACAAGAAGGCTAAAACTTTCAAGGCCTAAAAAAATAAAGTTGCAAAGACAATGGTGACACCCCTCTCTCTTCCACCACCAACCAAACCAAGAACTAGGGTAGCAACATTTAGTTCTTGCAGGAATAGAAAATGGGTTAGAACTTAGCATAATATGAGAAACCACAAAAAATGAATAAATGTACACTAAACCCTTCTAAAAAAATTGAAGGATAAAGGGAAAAAATGAGTCAAACTCCCTCTTCAATTGTATCTCCCACATCCTTCTTTCTTCTCCATTTGATGTAGCTCCAATTACCTATAGTGCTTATAAAATTAAAAGAAAATACTAATGCTATAAGGATGCTATTTATAGTACTAGAAGTGTGGTTACAAGCCTAATGGGTTCTAAGGATCAAGAATGAGAGTAACATGGCACAATTTATAGCCAAAGTGTAAGAGCAGAGAATAAAATGAGAGTATAGACACTTGTCACTTTGAATGTACAACTTGGCATGATATTCCTTAGAATATCTATGAAACCCATGACACAATATTGAAAATGTAGAATTCTATGATACACAAAAGTCAACATGGCTAAAAGTGGAGGAGAATCTATTATGTGTACAGGACACCTCAAAGCCACTTGTAGCAGAAAATATATGATGATGGGGGATTATTATAGACATGTGTAAGGAATTAAATAGATAAAATATGACATATTTTGGCCAAGTGTAGGGGTAATATTTATTGCACATCATGTCCATGTATCAAGAATAAGTAGTATTTGAATTAAAAATTTATATATCCACACAAATAGAAATTAATAAAATAGAAATTAGAAGTGGAAAAAAAGGACTTAGGAAATTGAGAATTCCCATAGTTTGCAAAGGTGAATCAATTAATTAATAAATATTAATTAATTGAGAATTTTGGTTAGTAGGAAGAATTAGTAATGTGTGTTGAAAATGATTGAATTGACATGGTATTAGCTTATGAGTTATTTAATCCTATAGGATAAAGTAGTAAATGATTGGCCAATTTGATGAAATAAATGTGATAATATCCTTTGATGAAATGTGATGATTATGTAGATTGACTAGGATTATGATGGGTAGATCAAAGTCATGATCAAATTGATTGATTGATTAGGATTGATAACATGCCAAGGACACATGACATGGATTAAGAACATGTGACATTTGACAAACATTAAAAATGCCATAGGAATGAAATTGATTGATAAGGTTGATCCTTATAATAATGATGAACAATTTTAATGTTATTAAATTGATTGGATAATGCCATGATCTAACACTGAGAGACTCAACAATGTCAATGACTAGATGATAAAAATGATAGATTTGACCTAGCATTGGGTGACATGATAGTACTAAGGTAAGATTTGATGGGCTTGATAAGATTTGATAGGTTTCCAAGGAACCAATGGATAGAAAAATGCATAGGGTTTGACAAATGATGATTGATTTGAGATATTTGACATGTTTTGGGTTGACTAGTGTTGATTCAGAATAATTTTGGGTTGACTTGGGATGATTCTAGTTTGATTGGATGTGGTTCTGATGATGTTGAAATGGTTTTGGGTTAATTCCATTTTTTTTAATAAAATGGGAATCAATTTCAAACTAATCTACAAATTATTTGAAAGGGGATACGAATGATGAAGGATATTGTCAAAATATAATCAAATGATAATCAAGCTGGCCAAAAGATTGGAATTAGTGGAATGAGAGAATGGGATGAGTTATTATGGAAAAGTGATTAAACAATAGATGTGAACCACTTTTGAGTGTCTAATTTTTTCCCCTGTGATTTAGAGCATTGTGTCAAAGATTACTAATAACAAAGCCATAAAAGCATGCCCCAATAGGGGTGATATATATGGGTGCACCCTCAATAAACTAACAAAATAATACAAATGAGAGGTGATTTTTTTTAAAACAAAGAGATAGATCAATAGCAACTGATAGGTCAAAAGTGAGAGCTCAAACACAAAAATTATGGGGTCCAAAGTGTAAAATGGGGGTCAATTGGGGCCCTAGCAGTAGTTTTGGCCATCCAATAGGCCCTAGTGTGCCCAAAATACACCCAAGTGTGTAGAGGATTCACTTGGTCATGCCAAGTGCACCCTAGGATGACCAAGTGCTCCCTAGGATGACCAAGTGTTCCCTATGCATAGCTATGATGCCCATTTGCACCCTAAGATGCTTTGTAGGCCAAAATTAGTCCAAATGGATTCGAAATGGCCCCAAACTTTGTGTGCATCCAAAAAATCATAGAAATAGGTCAAAATATGGGCAAAATAAGTCAAAATGGTCAATTGTTTCCACATTTGGTCAAACCCAAGTCAAACTTTGTGGAGAGCTAATAGGCAGTTAGATGAAGGGTCAAAAATAATGCAAATGCACTCAGAATGACCTAACATTTAGTGTGCATGCTCAAAAACATTGAAAGAGGTCAAAATATAGGTCAACCTAGTCAAGCATGATAAAATTTTGTTAAAATTGGTCAAATCTAGGTCAAACTTAGGCTAGACTTGGTAGAAATCTATAAAAGGTTGGTAGGTAGTGTATGATTATGCAAGAATGTAGGAATGGAGGATGAAGATGGTTTTAGTGTATCTATGTACATGACTATGGTGGTGCATGAGATGGATGTTGGAAGAAAGAGGAGATGAGATGAGGACCATTTAGTATGAAGTGAGGAAATTTTTCTTTCATAAAGTACACTATATATCAATGGAACTTTATTTTAATATTGCAAATGACATGCAATGCATTGTGGCCATAGAGGGCCAGAGTGCAAATGCAAGCCTTTTGTGTAAATAAGAACAATGCAAACAAAAAATGACCTTATCCTTCCTGAGGCATATATACATGCTCCAAACTCTCAAAGGTACATTCAACAGATAGAAGACATATGACAACCATGAACCATCCTGACCACTCTCATAGATTAGTTTATATCATCGAATAAACTGATTTTTTATTTTTTATTCTTCAATTATAAATAAAAATAAAGAAAAAAAAAACTCACTAAAAAATGTGAGCCAACATCTATTCTTGTCCATTATTACTTGCTTTTTATTAATTTTGTATTTGTGTTAGACTTGTGATGTCATAGGTCTAATTGTTAGTTTGGTTGATAGTGACAAGTTGGATTGATTATTGGTTCACATTTCTCAGATAGTGTGATTGTCATTGAAGTACAATTCTTTGAATTTCATTCTACAAAAGTGTGAGTACTTAAGCAAGAGGGGTGATTATCCATAGTGTCTATTTAAAAGGTTTATTACAAGTTTGTAGTCAGTTTTTTGATTTTTAGGTGTTTTTAGGATATTTGATTTTTTTGTGTTACTCAATTCTTTAGGACATTTTATGATTTTTAGGGTTTATTTCAGGATAGCTTTATGATTTTTATGGATTTGTTCAAGACATTTTATGATTTTAAGGTTTTATTTAGGACATTTTATGATTTTTAAGGTTTATTTCAAGAAGTTTTATGTTTTTTAGTGATTTTTTAAGGACATTTAATCATTTTTTAATGAATTTTTTCAAGATCATATGTGAATTTTTAGGACTTTTTAGCATCATAAAGGATTCACAAGTGTTAGGTCCAATTTGATATGCAATAAGTCCAATGGATAATATGTGCTTAAGGACATTCTCCCTGTTCAATTTTAAACTCATGCACTATGTAGGTGATATGATCCTGGACAAGATACAAACTATGTACAAAGGACCAAAGATAGAGTATGTATAGACTGGTAATTCTTGGGTAGGATAACAATGGATATTAACTAGTTCATGGGATATGATCAAGGACTAGGGATGTCTTGCAATATGAGGGACATGATAAGGGAATGAAAAAAGTGGAAAAACCAAATAGAATCTTGATAAATTAATGAGTGACAACTGATTACACATTGTGCTTGTTTGCTAGGTTTTCACCATGGTAATTTCCCAAAGCGCTTGATTGCCAGTTTTCACTTTTGGATAGAATTTTTCTGTTGACTCAAATTTTCATTCCAAGATGCCTATTTTCTAGGTTTTCATCAAGGCATCCATTTTTTCATGACTCTTTTTCTGATTTTTTTGTTTCTATTTTTCAGGACTTTTTTCCATTTGTTTGATAATTTTTTAGGACTCTTAGACATAATCATTTCCATTTCTGATGAATTCTAGTTCAATGAATCTATTTTCAATTTTGCCAACTGATAAGTGACTATAACTATGTAGGATTTATTCTAGGTTTGTTACCAAAACTCAAACCACTACAATGGCCTCGAGATATACTATCATGTACTGAATGCAAGACAATGCCCACCTCTTTTAAATAAAGGTATCTAAGGATAGGAGGGTCAAATGATTCTTTGTATAAGATATCCATGATGATAACATACTCAAAGGCTTGTTGGATAGGTTAGGTAGTAAGATCTGAGCATAAGTAGCTAGGTATAAGGAAGAACTAGGAGGATTGAGACCAACGACTTCCCCCATGAAGGCTAATCAAGAGAGATCAAAAAGACTTTGTGGGATGTTGAAAACTAAAACACTTGTATTCATGACATCAACTTGTTCATTTTGTATCCTTGGGAGATGCTTATATTTTTCTCTATCACAGTATAATGGTGCCTTTATTTTTTCACCAAGAGACTTGTACTTCTTATTTTATCCCTTATTTCCCATTTTGTAACTGGAAGATGAGTTAACTCCCAAAAAAATGCCAATGTGTTCAATTTAGGAGAATTTCTTCTTTATGACCATCAATTGTAATTCTTTCATAGAGTTACAAGACATTTATAAGAGGATCATCTTTGTCAAATTGATCAAAGATCAATGGTCCACATTGATATCAATCCAAAAGTTTAGGATAACTTGAGGTGATGTCATCATTAGTGTTGTGTGGGCTCTGGTTGAAGGTATATATATATCGATATTAGTGGTATCATTGGAGTCATGTTCATAACATGGAGAACTTGGATTCTAGAACGTTTCAATCCAAGGTGCAAAGTTGGTTTGAGTAATAGGTACAATTGTAATAAGATGTTTATCCTCCATGGGTAGGCTATTAGGGTTAACAAATATATGGTCAAATGCATAAGGACTATCAAGATTATTAGTTTTAGGTTGGGTATCCTCAGATGCCTTTTCACCATTCAAAACATTGATAGTCTTGCATAAGGGTACCTTAGTACTAGAAAGATCTATTCATAATGGTTTGAATCCAATCCCCAAACTAGGAGGTCATACTTTTGTATTGATAGGTTCAATAATTCCTTATTTTTGATATCCAAGAACAATACATCCATCATAGCCTTGTTTATGCATTATAGCAAGCCAAGATTGATGCTTGTTAGGAGATATCAAATTGGGTTCTTGTTCTATTTTTTCTTTCTCAATATAGATAAATGTATTCTCATAGACATGTTCTTTACATAGGCCACCTCCACTAATAAAATTGATAGAAGTGGAATTGTGTGTACTAATTTTAGAATATTGTGCTTGTAATAGTTGTAATTTACCATAAGATTGGGGAGAAAGTAGTGACTCCCTAATGTGGAATACTTGAGACATAAAGCATTCTCCACACCCTTTATCTTCAATCTTCAATATTTCTTTGGCCTTACTAATGAGTATATCAAGGTCTACATATTTAGAGGAATCTATGGGTTGTGTTTCATTATTTGTTGGGACTTGGTATGTAGTAGCATCTCTTAGATTAGCACAAAACAAGAAAGGATCCAAATCACAAGGAATGGTAACCTCTACATTATTGTAGGAAACATTAGATGTTGATGGTATGTAGATGGCATCTCTTTCATAGCTTGAATCCAAGGATGTCCTAGTATCATGTTGAAATTCATTTTGATATCTAGGACCTAGAATAATGTATTCTTAGTAGCCAGACCAACTCTTATTGGTAATATGATAACGCCCTTGGAAAATCATTCACCATCATCATAGGCTTTTATTGTATTTTGTGAGAAGGATCCACATCTTCTTTAGAGTAACCTAGACCCTTGACAACTTTAAGGGTATAGATGTTCAATCCTGCTCCTCCATCTACCAAGACATGTTGGACCTTGGCATTATGGATAAAGACTTCAAGATGAAGGAGGTCATTTTGGTTGGGTCTTTCTTGAGGAATATCTTAGGGTGAGGAGGTGATATTCTCTGATGTGGATAGGCTCCCAACCAGGGGTGAGAACTAGGAAACATAAATGTTATCTAGTACTACATACTCTTTTAAATCTTGGTCAAGGATCTTTTGATTTTGGGGTGATGCACAAAAAAAATATAGGATGGATATTTTCATAGGGGTTTTGCCAAGTTGGTCTACAAGGGTATAATATGAAGTAGGATCAATAGGTCTACCAGGGGTCGTGGGTCTAGTAGAGTTGGTAGGTATAATTGGGGTTGTAGGTCTAGCTAGGGTTCTAGGTAAGATAATCTGATTGTGACATGTAGTCATTGCACAACAAGGGTCTTCATCATTTAAGGTGAATTTAGATATGTGGGAGTCAGACTCATTGAAACAATTGATGGTGTAGTCATATCCAGTACGTGTGTAATTTAAATTAACCTAAGAGATTGCATTTGAACTAGAGGCTCTCCCTTTTTCATGATTTCCCAAAGGATCTTTAAAAATAGTATGATCAAAATTTGATGATAGTAGTGATGGATCAAATGTGATCACACCATCATCAATAAGGTCTTGGATTTAATATTTAAGTTGGAAAAATGTAGTGGTCTTATATCCTTTGTGATGTAGAGAGTGAAACAAAAGTGTGCTATATGGGCCTTCAACAAAAATTTGAAATTATAGTTATGGATTCACATTTATAATCTTTTCCAACTATTCAAATGAATGCAAGAATGTTGCATCTTTTAAGAACAATTTCTCAACTAAGGCAGAATTTAAAGCCCTTAATCAGTCATTAATAACTTCCATAAATAAAAGAATGAAACCAATGTGTTTTTTGAGACTTAATAATAGTGAGTTACCAACATTTTCTCCAAGTTATAGCCAAATCTAAGAAAGGAAATAAAAGTTATTGCAATTTTCTCAAAGTTATCCATACTATGACAGAATCTGACCAGTCTTCACCAAAACAGCAATAACTTATTTCAAACATAATGAAAATAATCCAAAAAAAAACTAAATAAAAGATAACTCATGTAACTTTCCAAAAATGTAAGTTTCAGTTATGTTTCATTCAAAATGAGTTCGTACCAAACAAAACATCAGAGAAATTGCAGAGAAAATAACCAAAAAACTGAAATATACGACATCATCATAAGTTTTCTTTCGTTCCAAATCCTTCGGCCTACTTCTCCAAATCAAAACTTCATGTTTTGGAGACCAAATATATATAATTTGGAATCACATTAAACTCTTCAACCATCCTACAACCACCCATTAACACCTTTAAACTTACTTTTAAAAAGTTGTCACCAAGTTGTAAAAGTTGTCATTACAATTTTGGCAACTTTTGAACAACTTTTACAATTATTATCCAAATGACTTCAAAATTTCCCTAAACACTTGAAATGTGATTAAAATGAATTTAAGACTTAGATAATATCATTTTCACTCTATTTTTATATATTTTAGTGGTTTTACCACACTTGAATAGGTACCCCTACACCACTTTGATGCAGTGGTAATCAAAAAATTTATTATCATCCCACCAAGAGGGCTTTGCTTATGGTTCATCTTTGATAGGAGCTAACTGTAAGAAGTTATTGCTTAATAATTTTTGAAGTGTATTCTCTAGTGGTATCCCTAGGGGTGTAAATTATATTTTCTTTCGGGGCATGTTCATGGTCTGTCTTGTGTCAAGCCCTTAGTTTTCTATTGTTGAGGAAATGTTTGTTTAGGATTTTGTGTGTTTGTAGGGTTTGCACATTTAAGAGTCATTTGAGTGTGTGCCACACTGATCATTCATGCATCCACATTACCATCATTGGTTACATTCTTTTTTTTAGAGAAATTTTTTTCCTTTTCATTAGATGAATTTTTATTGGTGTTTTCCTTGTTTTTTTTTAGGATCCCTTTGTGGATAAGGGCATCTTCAATGCTACCTCCCTTTTTCATTAGCTTAGAAATAGTGCTCAGACTTTTGATCTTGAGTTTTTACATTAAATTAGGGAATAGTTCTTCAATGCATAGTATAACTTATTGTTCTTCAAGAGTATTTAGTAAGCATTGACCGACAAGGTTTCTCCAACATAATAGGAATGTTATGAATGGCTCTCCCATCTTTTATGTTTTTAAGCATAGTTAGTGTCAACTAATTTTTTATGTTGAAGCAAACGCGGGATATGAATTTGTCTACTATTTTTGACCAAGATTTGATATTACCAGGTAGTATGGAGTACCATTCAAGTGTGAGCTCATTGAGAGAATGAGGAAATAGTCTCATGAGTTATGTGGACTTGTCATTGAGTTTGGTACAAGAGGAAAAAAAAATCACTAATGTGATCAATTGGGTTGCCTTTTCCTTGATACTTTTCAAATCTTGGCACCTCTAAATGTTTTGTGAATGGAGGCATATATATATTTTTGTGAAAGGGATTAGGACATAAATCCCTTTTCGGTGTATAGGACTTGTTTCTTGTAGACTCCCAATGCCTCAAACATGTTTGGCCAATTGTTTGAGATATTTTAGTAAATCCTCATTAGGGTGTTGAGTGTTAAGCCTTTCTTCGAGTCTTCTATGTCTATGAGTAGATCATTTTCTATGGAAAGAATAATGTCTACTTGGTTTTGACATTTTTGTACCTAAAGAATGAGGTGATGTGTTTCTAATATGTGGAGGTATGTTGGCACCTTGAAGATAGAAAGATTCTTGTTGCGGTACTTGTTATGGTATTGATTGCAATTGTTGTATCATGGGTTCTTTCTGTATCACTTTTTGTGGTTGTTCTTGTGCCATTTGTTGTTGTTGTTGAGATACCTCTATTCATTGAATATAAGGCCACATATGTGACTATTGTTGTGGAGGTATCTATTGAGTTTATTGTGGCACATGTTGTTGGTGCAACAATTATTATTGATAAGAATTTTGTTTTTCTAGGCATCTTTGGTATTCCAATTGTTGTTTTAGTTGCTCTTGTTGCTTAGTAAAATTGTTGTTGGTACATTGCATGTAAGTCAAATGGATTTAGATGTTAGGTCCTTGCACCACTTGAGGTTATTGTTATTGTTGTGGATGTTGATATTGATATGTTGTGTACACAAGAGGTAGATTTTGACTTGGTTGTGCATCAGTAATATTTAGTCCTTGTCCCACTTGAGGTTGTTGTTGTCTTAGAAGTTGATTATGTCCTTTAGAGATGAGCATCATGTTTGGGTCTTTGTTTTGATTCTATTGGGTGTTTGATGTTTCACCTTGAGACATCATATTGACATGGCAATGGGCCACATCCCTTTGGGGAATAGGTAAAATGTTGATTAGACTTTTCCTTTGCATGTCAATAGGAGTTTTTACAATAACTATTGATGTTTCATGTGGTGCACTCATAAGGGGATCCATTGTATTTGATGTCATAATAGTTGGTAGAGATGGGAGAAAAGGTTCACTTTGTTGATTTTCCTCCAAAGGAGCTACATTTGGCATCCCTTTGGTGCAAGTCCCCTTAGGCATTTCTTATTGTTACATTATTTGATTGATGTCAATTCTTAATGTCCCCTTGGGGTACTATGGAAAAGTCTTATTTCCATTTATTGATGTAGGTTCATCAAACAATGGGTTGATACTAATGTGCTTGATGGTACTTTGGAGAATTTCAATGGTTGATTCTTGGTGAGACATTATAAGCATTTTTTTGTCTTTGAAAACTCTAAAGGCTGTTCCACTTTGTCTAAGTCTAAATTAATCATAGGTTGTATTTTCTCAAATATTGGATTGTCTTGATATTTAGATTTGGGTCCTTCCAAATTTGGATTAAATTTGATGATTTCTTGGGCTGCCAAGAGTTTAAAGATTTTACAAAAAGTCTTGTCTTGGAAAGCCCTAGCCATTTCTTCATTAGTGATGCCATAGTCAGTGTTAGAATCATCACTTAGGTCTAAAGTATTTTTTTGCATGTTCAAAGGATTAAAGCTATTTATGCTAGGTTTTTTGAATTTGAATGAGTGAGTTTATTCATCTTCTAGTGTTGTATGTACACTTCCACATCTGAGTGGTATAGGCACAAATATGGGATCAAAATTAGGACTCCATTGAACCATTCCATGTTTATGGAAAGTATTTTGAGGAAAATTCATGGTAGAAATGTTGTTGATGGTTGGTGTAATACCCCAAAATTGGCTTATTGCCACGATCACCAATTCTAGTATATTTCTGATCAATTCTAAAGTCCTATGTCACTAGGCAATTCTTATTCTGTTACTCGCTACTTGACTTAATTGTCAAATGCAAAAAATCTAAATCTACATTCATCATACTCTTTATTTAATTCCTAAAGTATTGATTCATATTAGTCACATTAAACCTACTGATTACAATTTAATTTAATTTAAAGTATTTACACTTTAATTAAATTAAATTGTGTCCTAAGGCTAATGTACTATGGAATTCAATTTATTTAATTTAATAAATATGCCTATTTTTAATTAATTAAACAAAATTATTTAGTTAAATGGAGAAGCTACCTCTAATTAATTAAGAAAAGTTATTTAATTAAATGGGAAGTCATTCCTAATTAATTAAATGAAGTTATTTAATTAAATAAGAAAAGTGTCTCTAATTAATTAAATAAGAATTATTTAATTAATAAGAAAATATATTTATGAGAGCATATCTCATTTTATTAAATTAGATATCTCTCCAAAATCTCTCTTCAGTTTTAAAAAAAAGGGAAATTCCTAGTTCACTGCTGATCAAATTAGAAGTGACTCAGATCACTTGCTCTCACACTAAGGTCTATCTGAGTTGACTGACTCTTACACTTAGATCTGAGCCAGTTAACTCCCTTTGATTTGGGAATCTTCCTTTATGACTGAACTTCATCTTCAATCCTGACCATTGATTGAAATCAATCTCAACCGTTGATGGATTCCAGGAAAGTCTATTTAAGAGACCCTCATCTCTTCATTTTCAAGAAGAGGAATTAGAATTTGCATCCAATTGCTATCAAATTGCATACTCATTTAAAACTTATTACATTCTCATAGATTTTCATTGTTAGCATTAATTCTCATCTAGATCTAATATGCATACATCTTTAGCATAGTTTCTTTTATATGTTCTTAGACTAGTTTGCATATCTCATTTTAGATTAATTTGCATATTCATATAGAATAGTTACATTTCATTTTCAAATCCTTCATTCTTAGAGGGTCTAGTTGTGTACACCTCAAATCTAAGGATATTAAATAGGCAAAATCCCTTTAGATAGAAGGCAACAGATCAGCTTGTTGGATGATTTTTGGATGGACAATCCAATGGTCATTCCGGGATGAATCCTCATATAAAGACTATGTTGAACTGTGTGTATGAAGCGTAAAGCCGCATTTCGCATATACATTTTTGGCGCCCACCGTGGGGCCAAGAAAATCAATTTCTCTAGCCTTACTCTACATTTTTAAAATCATTTTTGTGTTCTTTGTTTGTACAATTCCATATAGGTTCTGAATCTTTGTGCGAGATTATTCATTTTCACACAAATATTTTGAATCTTTGTGTGAAGATTCTCTATGTGTCATATGAGAAAGTGCCTAAGCATGCAAAACTTCGTGTAGCACCTATTTCTTTGCATGATCCATAAAGAAATTTTGCGTAGGCCAAAAATAGTTTTGCACAGCTCTGTCAGAGATCTCGTGCGAGATCTTGTAATAGCATCTTTAATTTTGAGCATTTTTTTTTGATATACAGATTATCTGATTTCACTAACGTGTTTTATTTTGAATCTATTTCTCTAATTTCTTGCAGATTAATTTTTGTTTGTAGGACGTTTTCCAAAGATTCCTTTTAAAACCCACTTGAAAAGGGATTAATAGTTTGATTGCAGGATGATTGTCAAAGATATGCTTGTCAAGGATCAATATTTTCAAACCCAAAAAATAATGTCTGTCTTCTTTTATTGCTTTCAAAACTAGTCTAATTAGGGGCTTGTGAACTTCCTAGGGTGCAAGATAGAAGAATAGGGGATTATGCTTTTCACCACTTGGAGGTCATGACCAAGGGTAAATCAGAAACCTAGACACTTTTGAAAGACGACATTCCAAAGAAGGCAAGCAACTTGGTGGTTCTCCAATGCTTATTCTCTTCTATGATAAAATGATGATTTCCTTTAAGGGAATTATAATCTTTAAGGAAGAATGAGTTTGGATTGATTAAGCCAAGTGGGTAATTAATCTGTTTTGTGTGTTTGGGCAAGGAAATAAGGTAGAGGATTATGCTCTTTCCCCTTGAGGGAATTCAAAAACTCTGACCCTTAAATCCAGACGACCAGTCCATGTCAATCCTTTAGAGGGCCTGTCACAGTGATCCAACCTCTGAGAATGACCCAAGTGAGGACACTCCTTTTGCTAGAGATTCCAACTCACTATAATCAAGATGCTTTGTAGAGTGAAAGACTCCAAAGCTGGATTAATTTCTTCCCCTTAATTCTTGATATCGCATATCAAGGGGAAGCTCTATCTATGCACTAGTCATCATCGGCTCCTAGATTGTTAAGCAAGTAGTTTGCACTTTCAGATGTTGGTGTGGGTTTCTGGCCTCAACTCCACTTGTGGAGCTACCAAGAATTAATTTGAATGGAAGCCAAGTAAAAACCTCTTAGTTAGAAGCCACCCAGTTCACCTCTAAAAGGAGGCATAATCTTTGTGCAAGGAGGGGGAAGAATCTCTCCTATAGAACTCACCATAGGCATGCTATTGGATGTTTGAAGTTTGTATATGTGCTCGTCCCCTACCACAAGGGTGCTCGTTCAGTGTATACAATTAAGTCCTTTGAATATACTAAAAACATGGGTGCCCTTTTGGGGGTGACATGGCTGTGTGAGGTACACACATGCGCATAAGATGTGGGACAAAGGTTTTTCCATCTCTACCAATTTTTCTTTCTAGGGATAACATGTGTTTGTTATCAAGTCATCAACAAAGTCTAAACTAGTTACAAAAAACAAAGGTCAAGACTCCCCTATCCTATTGAGTTGCTTTGTCCTCGGTAGGACTATTTTCAACTACTACTTGCTTCCCATTGCCTTGTTTAAACACTTTGCCTAGATTGAAAACTTGAAACTTTGTCTAAACATCTTGCGAGGTCAATCTCATTCTTTGTCCAATTAAACTTGTCTCAAAAATCTGTCTATTTAGTCCAAAAAATTCAAAAATCTTGTCAAAATTAGTTGCTGTTGTGAAACTGGTCTGCCTTCTCGCGCGAAAACTTTTTCAGTCTCTCATGAAATCATTTTGTCCTCACACAAAATTAAACTACTGTCATGAGTCTTCGCATGACCCTTTGAACTTCCTTGCACAAAATTAAACTACTGTTACTAACTTTTTTGTGACCTAGGAAACTTCTTCGCACAGCTCAGAAAACTTCCTTGCGCGGCCTGCACAGGTTTCTTGCATGAAATCTTGTGTCAGCATTTCCACTATTTGATCTGTTTTAGCTATCTACGACCTACATGCTACCCATTTCTACATCTGTTTGTCACTTTCTATTTGTGAAAAATCTTGAAATAGTGGTACTTTGCTTTGCTAGGGTCTTGTCTCTTGCACTTTGACTAGTCTCGTCTCATAAGTTATTTTTTGGTCCTCGTCTTAATGCTTGTCATACTTTGTGTCACATTAGTCATAATCTCTAGTTGTTCTAGCCTTTAACTCAGACCATTTGTGCCTTAGTGAACAATATTCTTACTATTATCTTGTCCTTTTGGAGACTTAGTCTTAGTGTAGTCCTGGTCCAGGTTCTAGCTTCTTGTCCTTGTCTATGATTGTCACAACCAGAAGCGGCAACGTGTTTTATCCCAATAATCTTAGATGTGGTTGTGTTAGGGGTCATAATAATAGTAGAGGTCATTCACCTCTCATTACACAATCTGTATCTACTTCGACTAGTGAGGCATCTTCATGATCCCCCTCACCTACTAGGTCACCTCAAAGTCAACAAACATTTTCCATAAACTTGCAACAGATTAGAAATCCTTTGTACCAAGAGGATACTAAGACAAATAGAGGTCATGTATTACCAAACACGATGTCTAATCCTTTTTTTAGTGGATCTTTTGAAACACAACACACTAAATCTAAACATGTTCCTATAATGACTAATCATGAACCTAAACATGGTAGTTAAAGTCGACATCAAGAACCACCAAGGAATGATAAAGAGAAAGAGAAAGACAATGACACTGATGAGGAATAGGAAGAAGTAGAAATCCTCCTTGAACACATAGCAAAATGTCAAAAATACAAAAACATTCAAAAGGTCATGGGAATCCTACTCAACTAAGAGAAAGAAAATTACTTTCTCAAACTTTCCCAAGAGGGAGCTAAACTACCATCTCATTTCAATGTGGAAACCATTATCACACCTGAAGAAGAAACCAAGACTTCTAAACTCCAAAAACAACTAAAATTTATGCAAGACCAATTGGCTTAGATGATGCATGAGAAAGAGAAACCCACAAAGACATACACATTGGATGCTCTTTGTCCATTTCCATTTGACAAAAGCATAAACATGTTGCCTTTCCCACAAGGTGTAGAACTACCCAAATATGACAAGTACTTTGGTACTACTAATCCCCAAGATCACTTGCAGGAATTTGATGCTTTGTTTATGGAGTTTATACATGATCAAACCTACCTCATGCATTTATTCCCTAGAAGCCTTGGTGGTCAAGCTTTGGAGTGGTTCTCACATTTACCTCCTAGTATCGAGATGTTTGACAAAATTGCCAATCTCTTTGTTCAGAAATATTCTCATAACATTCAACATCCTATCAATATTCGAGATCTATGCAATCTTAAATAGAAAGTTAGTGAACCTTTCCTCACTTTCCTCCAAAGGTGGAGACAACTATACACTAAGTATTACCATAAAATTCATAAAACGGAGAAGCTTGACATTTTCATTGATAACCTCTTACCTAATTTTGGATATAGAGTCCAACTACAAGGTCCACATACCTTTGAAGACATGATTACATAGGCTATCCATATCAAAGAATTTATGATCAAGAAAGGTGAACTCACTCTTCAAAGAGACATAAAACAAGGTTCCACTTACAATAGGGATAAAACCAAACATGTCAACAAGAAGCAAGAAATTGTATATGATGGAGTTGTTGAAAATGTCACACCCAAACTTGCTAAAACAAAATTTAATCTCACACACGGCCTCAAAGTAGCCAAAAATGCTGAGAAACCTCCTCCTGACAATAAGAGGTCTGGTAACAAACCGAGAAACTCTTGGACAACATGCCCCAAATGAGAGTATACACCTTTGGGAGAACCTTTGGATGTGGTTTACAAAACATTACCACAACATAAGCTTATTTCACCAATGGATAACCCTCGTCACTATGACCCACAACCACATCCACCATGGTGGAATGAGACCTCATTTTGTGAGTATCATCAAAACAAGGGACACAAAACTAGCAACTGTATAAACTTGCACCATAAAGTCTAGGACATGATTGATGCTGGTGATCTTGTGGTAGATGGATATAATAAAAACTCAAATCACAAGGCGTTTAAAGAACCTTTCCTAGCTTATGAAAAAGGAGAGACTTCAAAACCACAACCCTACAACAAGGTCAACTATACATATTCCAATGATGACAATGTCACTCACATGGTTGAACCTATGGATTCTGAATATTGCAACATTATTACCAATTAAGGGCAAGCAAGATAATGACAAACCCAAGAAACCATTTTTCTTAAGGGGCCCTACTTCCAATGAAATAGATAATACACCTTCACAACACTATGCTAACATTGTTACTCACTCATGCACCAAGTTGGTGCTCAAAGGCCCTGCACCTCCTACTTCAGATCTTGAACAACACAAAGATAAAACCCTTGTTGGTTCATTTGGCAAAGGTTCAAAACCCACAACGAACTCGACAACAACTAGTTATAGTATTCTCGATCAGTTGAAATGAACTAATGCTCAGATTTCCATCTTTGAGCTACTTAAAATCTCACTTGCTCAAAGAAAGATTCTTGATAAAGCTCTCGCTGAGGAAAATGTTCCTCAAGATCTTGATCTTGAGTGATTCCAATCAATGGTGGGTCACCTGACCTCACCATATCTTATGAATTTTTCTAAGGAAGATGACAACTCGCTGAGTCACCCACACAATCAACCTCTACAAATTGAGGTTATGATCCATTAGACACATGTTCGTCATGGTACTCTTTAATAATGGCACTGGCCTAAATATTGTCTCTACTGCCTTGCTTAAACAATTGAATTATTTTGAGGACTCTATTGATCCTCAATGCAAGATCACTATCAAAGCATATAAAAAAGTGAAATGAAAGTCTCTAGGTCTTGTAGTTTTACCAATTCACATCAGTCCTATCAAAAGGGATGTCACCTGTCAAGTGCTTGACATCCCCTTAGCCTACAACATTTTGTTAGGATGGCCATGGATACATGAGATGCATGCTATGCCATCCACATACCACCAATGCACCAAGTTCCCATTTCATGGCTTTGAAGTTACTATTCCTGCTACTACTAGCTAAACCTACAATATGCTCAAAGCTGCTGAAACTTTCATCCCTGCTAACCATGAGTCTACCAATTATCATGACAATAAACTAAAACAAATTGAGTAGTCATTCAAACTAAAAGAAATGAGCATGGGAGAGTATCACATTGAACTAGTGCTATCATTAACATCTCTCCCAGAGTCTCCTCGACATTATGGGAGACCCTCAGAGGCAAAGAAGTCATTTGTGCTAACACCTTAGACCAAGTATAATGGAACTTTTATCAAGGCTATAGTTCCTTTAGAAGATGAAAGTGAAAATAGAGCCATTGCTGCATGGCTTTATAGAGAAGAGGCTCTAGTGGACCTAAAAGAACAATCTTGAGAAATCACTCCTAAGAAATATGGACCTGGTCTTAGGCTTATGAAGTGTTTTGGTTACAAGGGAACTAGCCCTATTGGGTGCAATAACAATGGCCTAATTGATCCTATCAAAGCAAGAGCTTGAAGCAACCGTGATATAATTGGCCTAGGGTTTAAGAAGGTCCCTTTCCATTTGGGATCAAATAAATTCATCCCCAAACTTGAGAGTTCATTTGAAAATGAGTCACAATCTGAGTTAGATACTTGAGAGGAAGAATCTGATGATGAGGATTCTTATCCTCATCCTATTCCTTATGATCTCATTAAATTCTTTGCTAAGCCAGATGACTTTGTGCCATGTGTTAGCACTATGGATGATACTAGTGATTCTTCTGAGGACAATACTAAGAAATTCAAATATCATTCAAAAAAGGGAGAATCTAGTCAGTCATGTTGTGTTGATTATTTGTGTAAGAACCCAAAGGATGAAGGTGACTATGTCCCTATCACTGTTGGGGAGTTCTATAATCTCTCACCATGTAGCACTGATTCTAAGGAATATGAGTTTGACTCTCTTTCAGAAGCGACAACTGATAAAGACATTGACCAAGTGCATGCCTATGAAAACCAAATTGAAGTGGGTGAAATGTCTAGGGTTAGGTCACATGGGTCAAATCCAACTAGTGTCCTAGAGTTGTCAATTACTAATGTTCATACTCTTAGGTGTTTGAACACACTTGTGGATGAGGTCACCATAGGTCTCGAATTGCTAGTCCAAGCACTTAATGACTATACTATGAACACAATTGAAATAGCCACTACTCTCTCACTCACACATCCTGAGCTTATAGACTGGAACCCCAACGCATCTAGCAAAGTCTCCATGTTCATGAATGACTATGCTCTTAGCTGTTATCTAAATGCTATCGAACCTTAAACATCTTCCACCAATGAGAAAAGTGTCAACGTGACTAAGGCTGACATCAAATATCTCAATCACACAATTAAAAAGAAAAAATGCAAAAGGTTTGATGGTGAAAACCACATTGTGGTAGTGTCGAAACCGAAAAAAGTAATAACAAAAGATGTATCCAAGGGTGAAAACCTCTCTGAGGTGCTCGTAGATGAGATATTTGATGTCCTTCCTAGTCACTTTCAGGAGAGATCATCAGTGTTGATAGAGCTGATGCAGCCAATTAACCTGGGCACAGAAGAACATCCTCATATGATACATCTAGCACATTCACTGTCACTTGAAGAGGAGGAACAATTCATTACCTTTTTCAAGGAAAATAAATAAATTTTGCTTGGACACACTCTAACATGCCAGGATTGGATCCTGATCTTATCATGCATCATTTGTCCATAGCACCAGACATCAAACTAGTTAAATAGAAGCTTCAAAAAATGCACCCTCATGTTGCATTTCTCGTCAAAGCAGAATTGGAGAAACTCCTAAAGGTTGGTTTCATCCATGCAATTGATTATGTTGAATGGATATCCAATATTGTTCTAGTTTCCAAGCAAGATAAATCTATCAAGGTTTGTACAGACTTCTATGATCTTACTTTGGCATGTCCTAAAGATGACTTTTCACTCCCTAATATTGATATGATTGTGGACATGATGGCTGGCTATGAAATGTACTCACTTATGGATGGTTTTTCTAGATACAATCAGATAAAAATTGTGCCAGAAGACTAGGAGAAAATGGCTTTCACATGTGCATGGGGAACCTTTTGTTGGAATGTGATGCCATTTGGTTTGAAGAATGCTGGTGCTATGTATCAGTGAGCTGTAACTATAATTTTCCATGATATGATGCATAGAACCATGGAGGACTATGTTGATGATACCTTGGTCAAAAGTGCTAAACACAATACTCATATGTAAGATTTGGGGCCCATCCTAGATCGTATGGAAAAATTTAGTCTTTGACTCAATCCTAGGAAATGTGCATTTGGTGTCACATTAGGGAAGTTGCTGGTATACATTTTTTTTGCAAAAGGAATTAAGGTAGATCCAGAGAAAGTAAAAGCAATAAAGGACATGCCACCACCTCAGAAAATTAGTCAAATGAGAGGGCTACAGGGAAGGCTTCAATCTATTCGTAGTTTTATTTCACAATTGGCAGATAGATCACAACCCTTCACAAAGACCTTACATAAGGGTGTGAAATTCAATTGGAGTGAGGATTGTGAGCAAAGCTTAACACAGATTAAACAATATCTTGTCAATCCACCAATCTTGATGCCTCCTATTCATGGGAAGCCTTTGCTTTTATACATTTCAGCCACTGAAACATCTCTGGGCATCCTATTGGCTTAGGAAGATAATGACAACAAAGAAAGAGTTATTTACTACTTGAGCCAAACATTGGTCTATTATGAGAAGAACTACAACATTATTGAAAAGGCTTGCTTGGCAGTTGTCTTTGCTTCCCAGAAGTTGAGACACTACATGCTTGCCCACACTACACAGCTTGTGGCTAAAATAGATCTATTAAAGAACTTGCTTAGTAAGGCAGCTCTTACAAGAAGATTGGCTAAATGGGCTATGATACTCAGTGAGTTTGACATCCAATATGTTGAACACAAGGCTATCAAAGGACATGCAATTGCAGATCAACTGGTCGAGGCACCTATATAGAGTCTTCTACCAATGAACATTGATTTCCTAGATGAGTCAATTCTGACACTCACACACCACACATGGGTTATGTTCTTCGATGGGTCTTTCACACAACAAGGATCAAGTACTGGATTACTCTTCATTACACCACATAGATACTCATTGACCAAAGTGTACAAGATTATGTTTCATTGTACAAACAACATTGTTGAATACGAGGCTTTGATCAATGGCATGAAAATTGCAGCTGAATGGAGAGTGGATCAGTTAGATATCTTTGGTGACTCTCAGCTTGTTATCAACCAAGTTAATGATTTGTACCAAACAAAACTAATTCCTTACAAGTGCATGGTTGATGATTTAAAGAAATATTTTGCACACATCACTTTTCAGCAAGTCCCTCGAGTAGATAATAAAGTGGCTGATGCCATGGCCACTTTGGCCTCCCTGCTACAAATTCCTAAAAATGATCTCTAACATGAGTTCTTGGTGGAAGTGTTACACTACCTAGCCTATGACACCCTTGATTCTAAGATGATCTATTCCATTATAGGACAAGAATCATCTCGCTACCATCACATTTATTCCTACCGTCATAATCAAACCATTCTAGAAGGTCTAACCTAAAATGAGAAACGTTACCTAATCTGTAATGCTTTACATTATGTCATTATTACTAACGATCTATATAGGAGAGGTCTCGATGAAACACTCCTTAGGTGTTTAGAACCCAAAGAGTCCAAATGTGCATTAATTGACATTCATGAGAGCATTTGCAGATCTCATTCCAATGGCCTGACACTAGCTCGCAAACTCCTTCATGCTAGTTACTATTGGCCCAAAATGGAGCAAGAATCTATCAAGTATGCTAGTCTTGCAAGAAGTGTCAACTACATGAAAATTTGATTCACACTCCAGCCAGAGAGCTGATTCCTTCTACTACAACATGGTCATTTCAACAATGGGTCTTTGACTTGGTGGGATAGATCCAACCAACCTCCTCTAATGGACATAAGTTCATTATCACGACTACAGATTATTTCATGAAATGGGTAGAGGCAATACCTCTCATAGTTGCTGATGGCAAAACTATAGCACTTTTCATCACAAACTACATCGTCTGCAGATATGGTGTACTATCCTCAATCATTACTAATAATGGAGGACAATTCAAGAACAAAGACTCCAATGGGCATGACTCCCTTTTCTTTGGTATATGGGGTGGATGTTGTGCTTCCAATAGAGGTTGAGATTCCTACCTTGAGAATCTCTATGAAGGTCCTTATCACTGTTGATGACTATAGGATCACTCAGCTTCAAGAGCTTGTGTTACTGGATGAACGTCAACAAGTGGCATGTGATCATCTACAAGCATATCAACAAAGAATGGCTAGAAGCTACAATCAAAAGGTCAAGCCTTGTGACTTCCAACAAGGTGATCTTTCCTAAGAGAGAACCCCAAGAATCAAAAATAGCAAGTACAAAAGGGAAAGTTTGAACCAAACTAGCTTGGTCCATACATCATTACTGCAATATATGGATCTGGCGCCTATCAGCTTTCCATAACCGAAGAAGTGCTTAAAGAAACTATCAAGACTCTCCACCTGAAGTGGTTTTATAGTTGATTTGATATTAGTAAGCTCTTTGTACATATCTATATGTCTTGAAAAAGTCTTGAAAAAATTGTTACACTGGTGAAAACCTAGCAATAGGTGCCTTGGTAATACCAAAAAAAGTGAAAAATCTCAAAAATACAAAAAAAAAAATTTAAAACAAGAAAAGTGTCATCGGTGAAAACCTGGAAATAGGCATCATGGTATCAAAAAAATGTAAATTTCTGCCAAGAAGGTGAAAACTTCGTAAACAGCCACCTCTTGTTCCCAATGTTCCATCCTGTAGCACATCTTCTGGGTATTCTGTACAGTCACTTTCATGCTTTTGCTTTCCTATTTTTCTTACTTTCTGCTCATGTATCCATGGATTGAGTCTTGTCACAATTCGGGCGTATTCCCTCTTAGTGTCACTCTTTTTGAGATTCTCCTCATAGAATCTCCTTTGCAACAGTCACCAGTGGTCCTTAGTGCATTTGCCTACTATCGCTAGTGTCACTCTTTCTGAGATTTTCCTCATAGAATCTCCTTCATGATAGTCACCAGTGGTCCTCACTGTGTCTACCTACTATTGCTAGTGTCACTCTTTTCAAGAATTCTCCTCATAGAATCTCTTTTGCAATAGTCACCAGTTGTTTCAACTATGTCTACCTACTATTCCTTGGGTTATGTCTATAGATTCCTTTATGAAAGATCTCTCTTGCATCAGTCACCAGTCATCCTGGATGTGTCCATCTACTATTGCTCAGTCCCTCTTAGGTTCTTCATCATGAAGATCCCTCTTTGACCTTAGTCACCAGTCATTCTGACTGCATCTTCCTACTGTTGTCACCCTATTGAAGAGATTTCTTTCAAACATGTTCTGGACACTGACACTTGACATCAATCCCAAAAACATTGAACTCAAAAAAAGACATACTTTTTTGGATATGCTGAGCATTTTCTTTGATTTCTTTGTTTTTCTTTATCATATCTCCTTGAGCAACTCGATGATGTCATCTTTGACTAGAGAAGT
Source organism: Cupressus sempervirens (assembly GCA_028749045.1). NCBI lineage: Eukaryota > Viridiplantae > Streptophyta > Pinopsida > Cupressales > Cupressaceae > Cupressus > Cupressus sempervirens. The sequence goes on along the minus strand of CM053787.1, from coordinate 1,010,884,889 downwards.
AATGACTAGGGGGCATGATCTTTTCTTTGCTTTCTATTTGCGATTTAGTTCCAATTAGTTGACATATTCCTATAAGAGGGGTGTCCACTATAAGAGCCTTCATCTTGTATTGGATGGTCATGTGTACCTCGACTCCTTTTATATGAATACATCAATAACATTGGTTATTCTCCTTTTTTTTTGGAGTGAACTCTTCATGCTATAGTAAATACTAATACTCATCCTACTAAGTGAACGTACGGGTCAATGCAAGTATATCTAGCACACTTCTATCTCAGGTTACTAATGTAAGGGTCATTGCAAATAGAATAAATATTGAATACTTAGCATAAGATGGATCTCTCGTGTGTTTGGTGTGTTTGTATGCAAGCAACATTCAAGTCATCCTAGTGTTTATGCTTTGATGCTTATGTTAACTTGCTACATTAAAAGGGACAAATGTTTTGGTCATTCTAGCTTCTTGTGCCTCGAATGCTTACATTTAATCTCAACAAACCAATAACATATGTTATATTCATATTTCCATGATTACAATGTTAGTGGGAATTGTATGACCTAAGAGCTTTGTTTTATATTTGGTGATGATTAATTATCGAGGCTTGATAACCAGACCTAGGGTTGCATTTAACATAGTCTTGCATTACATACTTCACTTGCATACATACACAATTTGGTTGTGATTCTATTTCTCCCCTGTGTGATGAAGGATTGGGGGCATCTTCAAACATGTCAAGTTTCTTCATGGCTACACAAGTTTTTGGTTTGTTGATTCACGCTCCTCAGTGGAATACCTATCACTATCAACCAAAAAACATGCAACACTATGTGAGATGTCAATCTTTTTTCATATGCATCCCATCCATATAACTCATGATATCTACACTACATAATCACATCAAATAACTGCACTCACATCAAAGTAAAGAAAAAAAGACAATGACACATACACAAGGATACTCGGCTCAAGATCTCGTATATATATATATATATATAAAGAATGGATCAATACAAAAAAAATGGATGCTACTCGAGTGCAATCAATCAAAAATGATACATGTGGTGCTGGCACACTAGTCAATACATAGCCAGAGATCAAAATTAGAGTTAGTCATAGAGTGTCTAACTCTGTCCCATACCCTCACCTCTAGGAGGAGTAGGAGCAGCAAGTGGCAGAGGCAGTGGTGGCATCTTTCATCTTGCAAGAGGTCGTGCACCTCCAGACTCTTGCATATACTGAGAAAAATGCTGAACTTGAAGGGTCTCATTTGGTACTGCACTCGTATATGCAGCATAATAATAAGCTGCCCAAGCTGACTAAAAGTAGACCTCATCCTGTGCCAACTCCAATCTCTGCTCCATAGTCTCTGCATGCTCTCTCCATTGATCTATCTCTCATTGTCTCTCCATTAGCTATGCATCCCAAACTACCACTAAAATCTACAAGTCCCCCAATTGTCGAGAGGCCTGACAAATCCACTCTTGATACTATCATACTGTGTCCTGTACCCCATGTGCAAGTTGATCTGGCATGTCCTCATCAAGTGTCAGCCACTATGGTGGTACCTATTTCTATGGTGGTACCTGTGGCTATGGTGGCACCTATTGCGGTGGAGCCTCCTACTGTGGGGCCTCCTCCTTTTTCCTCTACCTATGATGCTAACTCTTTCCAATTCCACTACCCCCGGCACCTAGGTTTGATCCCATCTGCTGTAGAGGAATCTGCATCTGCTATACTTAGTGCCTAAACCATGGCTACTACTATGGCTGACCTGGCAGCTATGGTTGTGCCTACTACTACTGAAGCACCTACCTCTATGCCTCTCCTACCATCCTCACTAGATTTGTAAAGCATGGGAATGGATGGCTGATAAAAAATGCCTGATACATAGGCATCATCCCTACATCTACTACCTTTGGTAAGTAGTCTCACTGAACTATAGCTAGGTTGTGAATATCTATCATGGACCACCCTGGATCCATCTGTGCTAGCCATCCTCACTCAACATCCTTCTGCAACCTAGCATAGGTGTAGTACTTAGGAGAAATGTCTTGTGGTTAGCCATATTGCCGCCACACTCGTGAAATCACAAATCTCTCTATAACTAATGTGGTCCTGCCCACTAGAGGTCAATAACTAAACATCCATGGTAGCTCTCTGGGGGCATCATCCCAATCCTCTATCTCTCACCAAGGTCACCATACAATGGAGACCAGGTCATCAAGACGTATCCTCCAATGCTCAGTCTTACCCAGGTGGACCTGGGTAATGTACCCTCAATATCTACATATATAGGGCTCCATGGACTCTCAGGCATCCTGATGAATCAGCTTGCATATGGAAAGGTGCTCCCATGCCCATATCTATTAAACATAGACTCCAACTTCCATCATCTTCTTCTCATGGAAGACTACCTAGTGCTTCTCATGAAAAAGGTGGGCCAACATGCACTGACCCCACCCAAAGATCTCAGGTGCCTCCAACATCCTACAGAGCATGACTCCCCACCTGCACTCCAAACCATGTTGTCCTCTATCACAACATAAGAAATAGCTCAAAAATATAACTAGTATAGATGCCAACCTATGCATCGGTCCGTAGGTGTGCATCAGCTCATCCTAGCTGATGGCCCTACCCCTTGGTAGCTCTCTCTCAAACACAATGGATAGTGCCTCTATCCCTACTTAGGGAACTATATTATAAATGACCCAGGCACCATGAAATGGGATCCTCAGTATCCTCCATATATCCTCTGGGGTGATCATCATCTCACCCATCAACAAATGAAAAGTGTTTGTCTCCAAATTGAAATGCTCCACCAAAGCTATTAGTAAGCTATGATTCACCATCACGGCTAGAATTTGACATAGTGAAGACAAACCCAATCAAGCAATGTGTGCCTGATTAGCATCATCAAGACTTTGTAATAACTCCCCATATGGTGGGTAGTCCGATCTGAATGCGACATCACCAAAGACCTCCTGCATGCACAACAAAAATGACAAATGAAACAATCAGTATCAAGTCAAAATGATACATCAAAACAAACTAAAATGCAATTTTTGAGCACGAAAGTGAAAATTTTAAGCATGATTGTCAAAAGATTTCATGCAAAGTTGTGAAATCTCGCATGAAGTTCGTAAAATTTTGCATGAAGTTCACAAAGTCTCGTGCGAAGATTGTAAATCTTGCATGAAGAATCATGTCGTCATGCGAGAAAAGATCTTTATGCATGAGAAATGGATTCCCTTCGCGTAAAGAATCTAGTTCTATGCGTGGAGATAATGCCTCCCACACGAAGATCCTCCCCACTGCACGTGAAGAAATAGGGCACCCTATTTCTTTGCACGAAGAAAGAAGATCTTTATGTGAAAGATGATAGGTCTCATGCGAAGAATGATTGGACCTCCTAAAAACATGCTAATAAATGCAATCAATGACCTAGAAATGTGTGAAAGAAAAAGTACGAAGGTAAGGAATTGACGACTTATCAGTGGTCTATAGTTTGCTAGCCGGCTGCGATGTTTGGAGCGCTTAGATTGATAATATCTCACATTAACTACCATGTCTCTCTTAGAGCTCAAAATCACTAGAAGACAAAAGCACAAATGAGTTTGAAAATGACACCTTAGACCCTTATATAGGGGTGGACCTAATTTTTGTAAGTGCTCAAATTTGTGCAAAAATCACACCCCTAGCTAATTGGACTATTTTGGATCCATTTTTGGGATCGAATTCAAAATCTAACACACCTAAATGCCTCAAACATGCATTTTAAAGTTTTGGGGACCAATGTGATCGAACGCTTGTGTAGTCTGAATTTATCTGATATCTTGGGATTCCTACAATCCTTTAAATTCTAAATTATTCATATTTGCAAAATTCATTTTGAAAATCTTCAACTTAAGTCAACTTTTCTTAATTCTAGTCAACTAATGGTCAAACATGTTCTTCTAGACCTCAAAAGAATGCTAAACTGACTCTGAATCATCTTTTGATCATTCTAATCTCTTCCATATTCTACTAAATTTTGGATTTCTCCAATATCTCTTTATGCTGCCTACATCATATTTCTGGTGTGTCATCTTTTGATTTTTCTCCCGAGGGGGGCAGGATGATTACATCATTGAACTAAATTTAACTCAATCTCAATCTCATTGCTTGGGGCATCTGGTTCCCATCTTATGTCCTTATCACTTGGGGCATCTCATCACTCGATGCATCTTGCTCCCTCTTATCTAGCATCTTTGCCATCTATCTTATCTTTTCATCAAATTGATCAACCTTATAACAGCTCTTCTCAGAGTTTGATGGATAGGTATTGGGATAGTTTAAACCCTAAATCTTGAGGATCAAGTCTTATTCTGGGGATGATTCTATGACTCATGATTGGACCTTGTTATCTTTTATCAATTTTAGGTATCTAGATGTTTTTTTTGGATCATTGAAGGCTAACCTCCATTTTGGAGATAATCTTCTAAATGCTATCAATCTTCGGTATCTAGGTGTTCTATCTAGATCCTTGAAGGTTAAGCTCTATTCTGGAGATAATCTTCTAAATTCTTTCAATCTCAGGTATCTAGGTGTTCTATTTGGATCCTTGAAGGTTAAGCTCTATTCTGGAGATAATCTTCTAAATGCTTTTAGTCTTAGGTATCTAGGTGTTCTATCTAGATCCTTGAAGGTTAAGCTCCATTCTAGAGATAATCTTCTAAATGCTTTCAATCTCAGGTATCTAGGTGTTCTATCTAGATCCTTGAAGGTTAAGCTTCATTTTGGAGATAATCTTCTAAATGCTTTCAATCTTAGGTATCTAGGTGTTCTATTTGGATCCTTGAAGGTTAAGCTCCATTTTGGAGATAATCTTCTAAATGCTTTCAATCTCAGGTATCTAGGTGTTCTATCTAGATCCTTAAAGGTCAAACTTCATTCTGAAGAAACCTTTTAAATGCTTATCAATCTTAGGTATCTAGGTGTTCTATCTAGATCCTTAAATGTCAAACTTTGTTCTGAAGAAACCTTTTAAATGCTTATCAATTTTAGGTATCTAGGCATTCTGCTTGGATTCCTTGGGATTAAGCTCTATTCTAGAGGTAGTCCTTAAAAGCTTATCAATTGGTCTTCGTATCATCAACTTTGGAACCAATCTCATATTCGCAACATGCTTTTTGATTTTCTATGAATTGAACATGTTGTTCGCACATTCATTCAAAGAAGGGCAAACTGTAATACCCCAAAATTGGCTTATTTCCATGATCACCAATTCTGGTATATTTCTGATCAATTCTAAAGTCCTATGTCACTAGGCAATTCTTATTCTGCTACTCGCTATAACTTGATTTAATTGTCAAATGCAGAAAACCTAAATCTGCATTTATCATACTCTTTATTTAATTCCTAAAGTATTGATTCATATTAGTCACATTAAACTTGTTGATTACAATTTAATTTAATTTAAAGTATTTACACTTTAATTAAATTAAATTATGTCCTAAGGCTAATGTACTATGGAATTCAATTTATTTAATTTGAGAAATACACCTATTTTTAATTAATTAAACAAAATTATTTAATTAAATGGAGAAGCTACCTCTAATTAATTAAGAAAAGTTATTTAATTAAATGGGAAGTCATTCCTAATTAATTAAATGAAGTTATTTAATTAAATAAGAAAAGTGTCTCTAATTAATTAAATAAGAATTATTTAATTAATAAGAAAATATATTTATGAGAGCATATCTCATTTTATTAAATTAAATATCTCTCCAAAATCTCTCTTCAATTGAAAAAAAAAAGGGAAATTCCTAGTTCACTGCTGATCAAATTAGAAGTGACTCAGATCACTTTCTCTCACACTAAATTCTATCTGAGTTGACTGAATCTTACACTCAGATCTGAGCCAGTTAACTCCCTTTGATTTGAGAATCTTCCTTTATGACTAAACTTCATCTTCAATCCTAACCATTGATTGAAATCAATCTCAACCGTTGATGGATTCTAAGAAAGTCTATTTAAGACACCCTCATCTCTTCATTTTCAAGAAGAGGAATTAGAATTTGCATCGAATTGTTGCCAAATTGCATACTCATTTAAAGCTTATTACATTCTCATAGATTTTCATTGTTAGCATTAATTCTCATCTAGATCTAATATGCATACATCTTTAGCATAGTTTCTTTTATATGTTCTTAGACTAGTTTGCATATCTCATTTTAGATTAATTTTCATATTCACATAGAATATTTGCATTTCATTTTCAAATCCTTCATTCTTAGAGGGTCTGGTTGCCTACACCTCAAATTTGAGGATATTAAATAGGCAAAATCCCTTTAGATAGAAGGCAACAGGTCAGTTGGTTGGATGATTTTTGGATGAAAAATCCAATGGTCATTCCAGGATGAATCCTCATATAAAGACTATGTTGAAGTGTGTGTGTGAAGCGTAAGGCCACATTCCCCATATACAGTTGGTTGTGTCATTTTTTGATGGTTAGTGTTTATCGAATATATGCTTAATCAGTCCACAAGAAAAGGTTGTAAGGCTTCGATTTAATTAGTGTCAAGTGTTTGCTAGGGTTTCTTAGTTTTCTTTTACCTTGGATGCAGTTTGGGTTGTGTTTATACTTCAAAAAAATGGGTTGATATAACACTTCTATTTTGTGAACTACTTATGTCCTTATAAGTGCTAGCATGATATCTAAAGATGCAAATGCAATGGGGAAATTGTTGGAAATAAAAATGGGAAAGTAAACTCTAAGAGGGGTGGGGTGTGAATAAGTACTTCAAAACTTTAACCATAAAACATTGACCACACATCCATCTCATAATTTAGTATATAAACTAAAATAGTTAACTACACATATGCATCCATAACATGAAACAAATAACACATAACACAATAAATTTTCTACCCAAAAACCCTCCAATGAGAAGGCAAAATTGTGGGGGGGGGGGGGATGACACCCAAAAATCTTCACTACTAGAACTGTAAAGAGTATCTAATTATGGCTATGTAATGAGTTTGACCATAAACTATGATCTACCCTATGAGGGGTCTGCCCTCTCAAAGGCTTACAAAGATTGTTATGTCCCACCTTATCAGATGATTTCAACACCCTATTAAAAGTGTGCCTTGCAAAAGGACTTAAACTTACAATAAATAAAGCACTCGATTAAGAGATTTACACAAGTCTATTAAGACTACTCTATCAGGAGATTTTCTCTACATCACTTGCTAAAATAATTCAATGCCATGATCCTTTAGTTAACACACTATTTCTAGATGTTAGATCTTCTCTTTGTTAACAATTCCTTGGTCCTTCTAATCAAATATGTCTCCTCTACCCTCTCTCTTCTTTCCTCTATTCTCTCTAGCTAATTCTACAATTTAGATCATTGTCATAACCTCCATAGCTACCATGAATGTTCTCTTTGCACTTAGCATTCATGTCTTTCGATGTATACAAACTCTTTAGAGTTTTTCTTGTTAAATAAACATAGGTGGATTGGGTTAGGTAAGAATCAATGGCTAAGTTTGATCCATATTTCTACTTAATTCATCCCTTAATTTGATTGGTTGGATGTACTTATAGAGATTCATAATATACATCCATACTTAACTTCTAGATTCATAAAAAAATCATTATATCAACCCAAAAATAATTTGCATAGAAATTTGTGCCATTAAAAATAACTATGTCCAAAAATTGTTCACTCAAAATTTAAACTCTTTGATCCTCAACATTCATTACATTCTCAATAATGTAACTCGGCTTCCAAATGGCTCAGCATACATTATTTACTTGTCTCATGAGTGACTCGGCACATATACTCTACTCAGCACATACTAGTGCTTAGGACTAATTAGGTATATTTCTCAACATGCTTTGATCACTCAACTCACACTAATTATTTAGCTCACTCTGATCACTTGGCTTGCATTGTAATACTAATAGAAAATGACTAAGTGTTTTCTCACTACCTTGTCAAAACCAATTAGAGATTAACAAAAATGTCAAAATTAACTCTCTTACTCCCAAGTGCATGCCTAAGCTAACAACTACACTCTAATAGTACCAAGTGTTCTCTTGGTGCACTTGGGGCCTAGCAGGTATGTAGTAGGTAACTAGAAGGTATAAATTTGGTAAGAAAATGTTTTTGGGTGATAAATATGTAAAGAATGGATGATCTAAGTGTTTTTAGGTGTTTTATAGGGCTTTTAGATGCAGTGCAAGGTGTGGAAATGTAGTTTAGGGTTTTGGAAGCTAAGATGAACTTCTCAATTACCAATTGCACTCTAAAACTACCAACTCTACACTGAAACTACCAATTGTGCACCTAAAGTGTGAAGTTTGTGAAATGCGGGTGCAATTGGTAAAATAGGGAAAAACTTGATAATCTAGAAGTGGTATTTAAGATATGATTTATTTTTTTGTTTTTAGGGGTTTTGGAGTGTGATGTAACCTAAGGAAGTGCAAAATGACCTAGGGTTATGATATGTAAGATGCAAATTTCCTAAGAGAATGATGCAAAAATGCAAATGTAAATGACATTTTGGACTTTGACTAAGGGGTATGAGGATGATTCTAGGGTATACAAAATGTAGATTAGGGTTGGACTTTGGACTTGGGAATTATGTTAAGGGTTGATGTATGCAAATGTGGATAATGCAAATGGAGGTATGTTAAGGTTGATAATGAAGTTTATGATATGCAACATAGGGATGTGGAATCAAGTAAGGTGTTAGGTTTGATAAGTGATTTGGATAAATTAATTGTCTGAAAAGTTGATTGGATTTTGATATTGGAAGAGATGTTCGGATTTTGGACTATGCAAGATGGAGTGATCATGCAACTAGGGTTAATCAGAATGGTGTTTAGGGAGACACAAGATATGATAATTCTATGACAAGGGGCTATGTAAGGTTTTGAACATAGGAGAAATCTTTGAAAAGTATTAATCAATTCAACCTTATGAAAATGGACTTTGGATTTTGACCAAAAGAGATAATTTTTTTTTTAAAAGATCAAGTTGATAAAAATGACAAGGTCAAACCCATCAAGATATAGATAGATTTTGACCCAAGAAAATGAAAAAGAAATATGACGAAAAGACTATGGTCAATATCTATCATCCATCAACATTAGTAGATACTCTAGGACTCATACTTTGTTCTAATTTTTTACTAAGTTAAAGGTGTTTTGGGTTCAAAATGAGGATTATGTTGACTAGAAATGCAATATTCAAGGATCCTAGGATGCAAAATGATGTTTTGGGTTATGTTCATACTAAGGACCTATACAAGCTTCTAGAGGTAGTTCTAGGGTCCCAAAATGTAGCTTGGAGATCCAAAATGGTCATTCTTGTTACCAAGTGTGCTATGATAGCACCAAGTGTGCTTTGATGATACCAACTATGCTTAGGGTGTAGTTGGGGCTAGTTCAAACACAATTGTTAGTTTCATAGTGCAATTGGGAAGCTGGTCAAATTTTTGTTGATCCTAGACTAGGTGATTGTTAGATTCTTATACCAAAGAGCTAATTGGTTGGGGATGATGTTATGATCAAATTGGAGATGTAAAAGTAGGGATATGTCATAAGGAATGAAGCCTAATCTATGCAAACTAGGTTTAGGATATGTAGGACAATGTTCAGGGCATGATCAACAAGGGGGGCCTATCTAGGCACCTAGTGGCACTCCTAAAGTCCCAAAATGATATCAAGAAGTCCAAACTAGGTTTTATAGAAATAAAGGACACTTAGATAGAGCCAAATATGCTTTTGGTGAAGCTGGGGCTAGTTAAAGTGTAGTTGGTAGTTTCAAAGTGTAGCTAGTAAAGTGGTCTGAAACTAGAGTGATTTTGGACTTGGTGGCTTCTAGATTGATGTTCCAGAGAGCTAGATGATAGGGGATAGTGTTATCAAAAGAATGAGGATGAAAAATGAAGATTAGAATATGAGGAATGCTAGCTAAGAAATGAAAAATGAGAGATAAGGAATGCAAGAATGCAAGTTGGGGATGTAAGATGAATATTTAGGGTTGAAAGGTAAAGACTGGGAGATGCAAGATAAGGCCTAAGGAATGCAATATGAATGCTAAGGAATGAAAATTGAGGACTAACTGATGCAAAAGGAGGTTTATAGGATGCAACTATGAGGCTCAAAGAATAAAAATGCAATGCTTTACTATACAAATATGAAACCTAAATCATGCCAAAGACTCATAAGGTTAGAAGTATCCATGTTTTCAATTTCTCAAGTGTTTGAAAAAATGGTTTGCAATGTTTTGAAAATGTTGTAACATTTGACAAAGTTTGATAGTATCCAAGGTTCAAGGTGTGTTTTGGTGCGAGTTTGTAGATTTTTTATTATCTTGATTAATGTTATTCACACACACAAGACATAATAAGAAAGAATAGTTTTTGTTAAACTTAAAAGACACATGACATCCTAGGCTTTAAGATGTATCCACTAAAACAAAGTTCAAACATGCTCATCCTGAAATATCCCTTTCTCTAATTTTATATGATATTTCAAGACTCTAATAATATCTTTAAGATCAAACAACCAATCTTTCAAAGATCCACCAATTTCTCAATAAACCCCAAATCAGGTATGCCCGAAATAGTGCCAAAAACTTCACAGCTTCACATATTATTAGTAAATCTGAAAGTAGATATTTTTATAGAAATTTCATCAGAATAATCGCCTAAAAAATGAAATTTTCAGATCTGTATAAAATTTACACAACAGCTCCCAAATGGAGGATAAAAACAATGCTCATCGGGCTCCCGAAAACAACATAGAATAGCTCGAAAACACCACAAAAACACTAATAATCTATCACAGAAGTATAATCATGACCAAATAAATATATTAAGATCTATTTTAACATCTAAAAGTATGAAATACATCAGCAACCCAAACTGATATGAAATACTCAACTGGAAACACCAAACTCTTACAAAAAAACACACCCGAAAAACCACAAATCTGCACTGTTCAGCACAAAGGCAAACTTTGCATGAGCATGCACATGGAAAGGCTTCAAAATCCCATCCTTAGCCTTCCTAGAAACCTAAAAACTCTCATTCTTGGGTCTCCTTCTCCACAGGTTTGGCAGCCTCTGAAGAACAACAAAGCAATGCGCAAAAATCAAGTTCTGGAATGAGCCCAGAATGCCTCCAAATCCCCTTAAAAGAGGGCATGACCCTAAATCACATCCAAGAGGGGTTAATAAAACATGTTTTAATAATAATTTTCATTTATTAGTCCATTAGCTTCCAAATATTATCCCCCTTTTCCAAAACTTCACCTTTTTTGGGCCTGCTTGCCTTAGCAAAGATTATTATTTTTAATTATTTGAAAAGGGGACATGACAAGTCCTCCCCTTCCAAATATTGCTTGTCCTCAAGAAATGGCTGAACAATAGACCAATCAATCCACCTGGATCCCAAATGTAGTCATGATCTATACTATTTTCAATTAACACAGGCTCCTGCAATATAACCAAGAGGAATCCATAATCAAACTGACAATTATAGCTCAACCAAACTCCAAAATCACAACTTCCATAGTTAGAAACCCACAAGACACAAACTCTTAGAACATCAAAACCCAATTAAAGTGGACAAATCAAATTGCCAACACAGTAAATACCATCAACGCATCCCACTAGCCTATACAGAATGTACAATCCAACTCTGCAACAATGGTGAACGCTCTCAAATGAAACTATACCAAGTATGGAGAATCCACACACTGTACAACTCTTGCAGTCAACACAACTCTATAGATCATCGGCCACTATCTCATAACCATAACTCCCATACACCACTGATGGTGAAAAGCCATCACAAGATAAACAGCAAGAAATGGAACCCAAACCAAATTTTCTTGCCATCAACTCCTCAACACAAGGATCAAATGCTAATTGATGTATATACCCTACAATATAATGTTGATTAAAAAAACCAACCTTAGTCAACAACTCACCATGAACAAGTGATACAACCCACTGTAACTGATCACTAGCTAAGTCAAGAGATGTCATAGCCAAAGGAGTAGAATCAATAACAACACCCAATGAAGCATCACTCCCAAACTCCTACTCTAAGTCACATATTATCAAGGTATCAACTATAGAACCTATCACCATGTCATGCCCATCAAAACTCTCATCTTGAGGCATCAAATTGTCCCATAACTGATGATAAGCACTAGGAACCAAAGTACATCTTTGTATCATCATCTCATCAACATGGTCATCAACAGTAGATTCATGAGCATACCTCACAGTGTAATGCCAATAGAATGCACCAATCTCAGTTAGTGGCTCAGACTGCAATCTAGATGTAACTAACTACAATCGATCACTAACCAAGTTGGAACTAACTACTACCTCTGAAGACATTGCCAAGGGAGTAGTATTACTAGTAGGAGCCATGCCAACTGTTGACTCACCAATAACACACATGATCTTTGATACAACATCTCTAGTCTTCATGCCATTAGTGCTAGAGGTCACCACCATGTCAGTCATACCACAACAATCTACTACAGCACCCAACTCAACTAAACTTGGCTCTAGTGGGGATGAACTTGATATGCCAATGTTAGTATCAAGGATGGATGCATCCCCATCTCCACTATCTTTAATAGTCTCGACCATGGACATCCTTAGATCATCAGACACCATAGCTTGTGACTGTATAGAATCTAGTAAAGATTGTAGTTGCTCTAACTCCATGGTCGCCTTAGCCAAATGAAACTGTGACTCCTTGAAAGCCAACTTTGTACTCTCAAGAATCTCAGAAGTCACCTCAAGCTGCTCAGCAAGCTCACTCACCTCATCTTCCTTGGCCAACAATGCATCATATGTTGTACTGCCCCACTCCATAAGATAATCTCTGTCGGCTACCAAATGCATATAATCCTATCTCAGAATCTGGATAGCCTCCCATAAAGAGTGGAACTTTGTCACGGAAAGATAACTACCTCCCTGCTCATCACTAGTAGGAGAACCCCATCCATAAATTTCTAACAATTGATGAGCAGCATCGAAATGTTGGCAAGTGATAGTAATGTCTCGCTCACTAACTCTCAACTGATTAGACACATGATTGCACTAGCTTGACTGCCTCTTACAAACCTCCTCTGATGCACTATCTAAAGGAGTATCCTCAAAGTTACTAGTCTCTAGAGTATTACCATCCATATCCTATGAATCAACTCTAAAGCTCATATCAGCATACGGAGTATCAAAAACTGTAGCACTGCTATCCAAATCCTTTGTACCCAAGGAAACTAAGTCTTCAAAACTACCCACTACATCCTCCTAGATGTCATCAATGCCAATATGATCCTAGGACTCAACTGTACACACTGCCAAATATGAAAGATTATCAATGCATTCAAGCAAGTATGGTCAAATAGTGGATATATGAACAAAGCCCAATGTCGATGTATAAAAACTAATACCAACATCAGACAAGCTACTAGCACAAGAAAAGACAACACCATGCAATTTGCTAATCAAATCCATGATAGCACCCAAACAAACACTGCTACCAAAAAGTGTTAAAGATCTCCAGTCAACTGAATCCCAAATCCAATATAACAATCTCGATTCCATATCTATAAACTAGAATCAGCTGGTAACTCAAGAAAAATCCTCACTTGAGTAATATGACCAATACCAACTAACTCCACATACCTGTCATGATGAGATAATGAAGTAACAATACTATCTTTGTTCACTTTTAGCTGGCTAGATAAATCATGTGAAGTACTACCAGCCTCAACCTCATGTGATGAAGCATCTAACTGTGCCTGGTACTCTTTCTTAGAAAATTCATGAATGCTCAATGTCTGCTCATCTCTACCAGATATATCACCATCATGCACAACAACATCCTCATAATCATCATTTGAACCCACTACGCTGTAGTCACTGCCTGTTGTAACTATACGATCCTGAATACCTGTGACATCACCCTTTGATGACCTGTATACAATTGTCTCAATTTGAGTATCAAGTTGACCATTACTATCAATCTGAGACCTCTACCTAGCTATAAGCTAGTTTCTCAGACTCCTCATGTAAGTTCTTGGTAATTATGTCATCTACCCTATGAGAAAATCTACCAAATAGAAATCTAGTCAACTTATCCACCTTAGCTAGGTCGGACAACATGTCATTCATTAGACGGTGGTGCTCGACCAACTATTCAGACATGTCATGGCTTATTTTCCTAAGTTCATCTTGAATGTCTAAATAATCATCCTTTCTACTATTCTAACTCTGGATATCAATTTTCCAAGATCGTGTCCTTTGAGACTCTATACTATACCTATCCATTTTGGATAAAGTAGAGTGTAACCCCAATAGGTTATAACTTCTTCAAACACCAAAAACTAACATGCAAATGATTAGAAGTAGCATGCAACCACAAATTTTGACATGCAACTGATTAGTAGCAACATGCAACCACCAAATTCACCAAGAACTAACATGTAAATGATTAGAAGTAGCATGCAACCATAAATTTTGACATGCAGCTGATTAGAAGTAACATGCGACCACCAAATTCACCAAGAACTAACATGCAAATGATTAGAAGTAGCATGCAACCATAGATTTTGACATGCAGCTGATTAGAAGCAACATGAAACCACCAAATTCACCAAGAATTAACATGAAAATTATTGGAAGTAGCATGCAACCATAAATTTTGACATGCAGTCGATTAGAAGCAACATGCAACCATAAATTATGACATGCAAGATTTGGGTAGTTGTCAAAACTGACATGCAAACTTCTACAAACCCTCAGGCTGGCAAGATGATAGCTCTGATACCACTGAAATGTCCCTTCCTCTAAATTTATATGATATTTCAAGCCTATAATCAGATCTTTAAGATCAAACAACCAATCTTTCAAAGATCCACCAATTTCTCAATAAACCCCAAATTGGGTATGCTAGAAATAGTGCCAAAAACTTCACAGCTTCACATATTATTAGTAAATCTGAAAGTGGAAATTTTTATAGAAATTTCAGCAGCATAACAGCCTAAAAAATGACATTTTCATATCTATATAACATTTACACAACAGCTCCCGAACGGAGGATAAAAACAATGCTCATCAAGCTCCCGAAAACAACATAGAATAGCCCAGAAACACCACAAAAACACTAATAATCTATCATAGAAGTATAATCACGACCAAATAAATATATTTAGCTCTATTTTAACATCTAAAATTCTGAAATACAGCAGCAACCCAAACTGATATGAAATACTCAACAGGAAACACCAAACTCTTACAAAAAAACACACCCGAAAAACCACAAATCTGCACTGTTCAGCACAAAGGAAAACTATGCATGAGCATGCACATGGAAAGGCTTCAAACTGCCATCCTTAGCCTTCTTGGAAACCTGAAAACTCCCATTCTTGGGTCTCCTTCTCCACAGGTTTGGCAGCCTCTGAAGAACAACAAAGCAATGCGCAAAAATCAAGTTCTGGAATGAGCCCAGAATGCCTCCAAACCCCTTAAAAGAGGGCATAACCCTAACTCACGTCCAAGATGGGTTAATAAAACATATTTTAATAATAATTTTCATTTATTAGTCCATTATCTTCCAAATATTATCCCCCTTTGCCGAAACTTCACCTTTTTTGGGCCTGCTTGCCTTAGCAAAGATTATTATTTTTAATTATTTGAAAAGGGGACATGACACATCTAGAGTGAAGAACTTAGAATCTTGCACCACAAGCTCCCCTTATAGAACACTCACTTCTTGGGGCTACCAAGATCCACTTCCAAAGGGACTATTGCCTCTACTAAGGACCACAAGAATGTGGGATTCCTTCATGGACATGGGTGACCCCCTAAACCAGTAGATAGAAATGATTTTGGATTCTAAGACAAGGTGTTTAGTTTGGGCACTCCATTTGGAACGTGAATGATAAAATTCCATAGAAGAACTCCCAAACTTGAGAACTAGGGTTTGATACACCACAATAGTACTGGAGGAGAGCTATCATGCAAAAATACCAACAAAATGAAATTAACTATATTTATTCTATTATAGTAGCTAGAGTGTAGACTTGGCTTTGACCCATTACCACTTCAAGGTCGACCCCTGGGACTCACAAAGTGGTGAGTCTTGGTTCTAACGCATGCCTCTCTAAAGAAGTTGCATGAATTTCTCTTGCACCCAAGATCCATAAATGACGAGGGGAGAGGATACATCCATGCAACTCCTAGGGTTCTAAATAATACATAGATGTAAAATGGAAAATAAAATTCATTTTTAGAGAACCAAACAAAATGTTATCTAATCTAAGAAAGCTACACTAAAAGTTTGAACAAGCTCGTGGAGCTTTGAAAATATCCTACAAATAAGAATTAGTAGTTTTTAATAGATATGTCTTCTCCCAATGATCACCAAATGCTGATAATAGATCATCAATAAGACAAAAACATCTACTCTAGGTCCTAGACTAAAATTGAGACCCTTGATGTAGATTATGACTAAAACATGTTCTTTTTGTGAACCAATTGCACTCTGATAGAGAAGATTGCATCGTAGAAGGCTAGAAACACTTAAGTCCCAAAGTGCACTCAAATAATGAAAAATATGTTCCTGGTGTAGTTGGGTCCAATTAGAGCATATTTCATAGTTTCATAGTGTATTTGCGAGACTAGGTGCAAATTGGGTGGAAATGAGATAAAAATAATATCCAAAACTTGAAAAACTAAAATCTATCCTACCAAGTGTGCTATGATAGTTTAGAGTGCACTCTTGATGGTGGTTTTGGAGTACAATTGGTCATGTGTGAAGAATAGATAGAATTTATATTGAATCATAGGCCCCTAAAACAACTTCCTAAAGGCCCCAAGTGTGCCCTGATAGAGCATAGTGCACACTTGAGACAACAAGGTACAAGAATGTAGAAATGAAAGCCAAAAACATGTTACTGAGCCTCCTAATAAGACTAGGTATGATCAAAAATATTAGAAAAACATTGCACTCCTTTGAATGAGCTCCTTCCTTGCACCTATAAGTACAAAACAAATAAACCCATGTTAGTAATCATGATCTTCATAATGGGTTCACCAACTGTAGGACTAGAAAATGAGTTAGAACCTAGCATACTATGAGGAACCACAAAAACTTAATAAACATACACTAAAACCTTCTAATATACCATGGAAACCAATTGAAGCATAAAGGAAATAAAACAAATCAAACTCCCTCTTCAATTATAGCTCTTGTGTCATTCTTTCTTCTCCATTTGATGTAGCTACAATTTCCTATAGCACCTATACAATTGAAAGAAAAGACTAATTCTATGATGATGGTATTGAGAGTATTAGAAATGTGGTTTCAAGCCTAATAGGTTCTAAGGATCTAAATAAGAGCAAGATGGTTCAATTTATAGCCAAAATTAAAGAGGAGAGAATTGAATAAGAGGATGGACATTTGTCACTTCAAATGTGCAACTTGGTATGATATTCCTTAGAATATCTATGAAAACCATGACATGATATGCCAAATGTAGGATTCTATAATGCATGAAAGTAAACATGGATAAAAGTGGAGGAGAATCTATGATGTGCATATGACACCTCAAAGCCACTTGTAGCCAATAATCTATGATAATGGAGTCTTACTATAGACATGTGTAAAGAATAAAATATATCAAATATGACATATGTTACCCAAGCATAGGGATAATATCTATGATCTTTCATGTCCATGTGTCAAGAATAAGTTGAATATTTGAATAAAAAAATTCATATATCCACAAACATAGAAATTAGAGGTTGAAAAAAAGGACTTAGGAAATAAACAATTTTCATAGTTTGCAAAGGTGAATCAATTAATTGAGAACATTGGTTAGTAGGAAGAATTAGTAATGCATGATGAAAATGATTGAACTAGCATAGGATTAGATTATGGGTTATTTAATCCTATAGGATAAAGTAGTAAATGATTGGCCAATTTTATGAAATAAATGTGATAATATCATTTGATGAAATAAAACAATTATGCAGATCGACTAGGACGATGATGGGTAAGTCAAAGCCATGATAAAATTGATTTACTAATTGGGATTGATAACATGCCAAGGAAACATGGCATGGATTAAGAACATGTGACATTTAACAAACATTGTAAATTCCATAGGATTGAAATTTATTGATAAGGTTGATCCTAGTCACATCGATGAACATTGTCAATGTTATTAAATTGATTGGATAATGCCACAATCTTACACTGAGGAACTCAAAAATGTCAATGATCAAATGATAAAAATGACATATTTGACCTAGTGTTGAGGGAAATGACTACACTAAGGTAAGATTTGATAGGTTTCCAAAGCATTGAGGGACATAGAAATGCATAGGATTTGATAGATGATTAATTTGAGATATTTGACACATTTGGGTTGATTAGGGCTGATTTGGGATGATTTTGGGTTGATTTTGGATTATTCTAGTTGATTTGAGATGATTTCATGTTGATTGGATGTGATTCCAATGATGTTGAAATGGTTTTGGGTTGATTCCAAAAAGTTTGGATAAAATGGGAGTCAATTTCAAAGTGATCTACAATTGATTTGAAAAGGGATACGAAAGATGAAGTATATTGTCAAAACATAATCAAATGATAATCAAGTTGGCCAAAAGATCAAAATTAGTGGGATGTGAAAATGGGATGATTTAGCATGAAAAAATGATGAAACAGTAGATGCAAACTATTTTTGAGTGTCTATAGTGCCAAGGAATTTGGAAAGCAATGAATAGTGGAGACTACTAATTCAAGAAGATCAATAACAAAGAGGGAACTCTCTCAAGTCCCTACTAGTCAATGAGAGAGGAGAAGATAGAGTAAGGAACCAATGACAAGAAGGAAAAAAACTATTGATGAGGTATATATTGACATACAAGGTTCCAGAGGTTTATTTGGTTTTGGATATGTGAGATATGATACATTAAATGATGAGGAAAAAATAAAAATTAATGAAGCCATGGTGGACATGATGGAAAGTTAGAAGTTGGCTACTTCTAAATTGGAGAAAAAAATTCCAATGGATCTATATAACATACTTGACAAAAGGTTTCAATAAGAAGACAAAGTAGAGAAAGACACTAGAAGTAGCACATTAGCCAAAGTTATGCTAGAACTATCACAAGAAAAGAAAGAAACATTTTTGGAGAAATACAGGAGCAAATTTGTTCCTAAGTACACAATTTTTATGATTTTTCAAAATAAGACTAAAGTTGTAATTGAACATAATGAGTTACTTTGAAAAATAATTTTCAGGCTCATAACTACAAAAGTGATGCAAGAAAAGGACATTTATACAATAACCATCCAAGATGATCAAAGTGATGAAATGAGTTCAAGTGTGCCAACTCCATAAGGAAACATTTCATCCATTCATGTTGACACACTTGACACTCTTATTACTAAACAAAAGGAGCCCTTAGATGAAGATAAAGAGGAGAAAGAACTAGAGGAAACAAATAAAGATACTAGAGTAGACATTTCTACTAGAGGTAAAGAAGAACCTAGTGTGTCAAAACCTCACATTAACTAGAATAAGGGGATAAATAAAACTATATCAAGTTCCCCTATTATTTCTTCTAGCATTGATATTAAAGCAAGATTGAGTGGTGATACCCCCTCACCATATCCTAAAGAAGTGTTGAGTAGCAACACTCCTTCACCTTGCAAGGACAAAGTAATAATGGATAGTTCTCCAGATATTCAAGTTAGTCTAGATGAAGTTATTGAGATGCCAAAAATGGATTTCAAAAATATCACTCCTAATAAAACTATCATAATGCAAGAGATTTTGGCTAAGAAGAAGAAACAAGAAGAGCTGAGAAGAGAACATCAATTAAGGAAAGTTCTACATGAATTAAAGGGAATTTTTGTAGAAGTATTTTCTATATAAAATATTGATGGATAAGCCCCAATCATTTCCCAACTTGTACATATTGTTAAACAAGTAAAATATGGAGATATAGAAGTAAATGAGAAATTTATGACTTGGTCAACAAAGAAATTTGAGAATATGGTTGTAGAAAAAGTCTCAAAAACCATTGCTAAGCAAAAGGTCAATTAGAAGAATGTGTACAAAATTTAGAGGAACTTATATAGAGAGTACACCATTTGTACAATATTTTGTTTCATGTGTTAAGATTTAGTAGCGATCTTTAGGCAAACATCCAAAAAATTCAAGATGATATGAAATGAACAAGTAGCATCATTTTATAGTCATCTAAATCCATTTCAAGCCATTATAATAAGTTATTGAATTCTCAAGGCAAATTGGAAAAGCTTTAGACAACTGATAGTAGCATGATATCAAAGGTGATCTCCATCCAACCATGTTGATACCTCATTTGAAGGTTATGCATCAATAAATGAAGTCAACACAAGAACTTATTCATGAAGATCATAATATTTTGGTTGTTGAAAGAGTGATTGATTTGGCAACTAGATTGGAGTTGTAGAATCATATTTTGGAATCAGAAAGAACTACTTTGGATTATGCCCTTGCTATGATTAACCAAGTACACAAACCATTTATTGATAAATATGGTTTGATTCCATCTATTTGACCCTAGGAGAATACATAAGTTCCAAAAACAATTGGGCATGTAATGATGAATACATATTTTGGATGAAGGTAATGAAAGAAGAATGAGGAAAGAAAGAAAGAAAGAAGAGAATGTAATGATGACTAGATGAAGATCACAAGAGTTAGATTTAGATTTCAACATTCAGAATACAAAAAGTAAATAGGGTATGACATTGCAAAAATTAGACTACTTAGAGTCATGTACATATATTTATTATTTATTGTATATTTGACAAAAGTCAAAAAAAAATTAGTTCTATAAGAACTATGTCATAGGTTTATAGGGAGCACTCATATTATCAATGTAACAATTTAATCATGATAAAGTTCTTTTTCCACTAATGTCAAAGGGGGAGATTATTGGAATCTCTAACTATTGTTGTCTATTAGTGCCAAAAACTTAGTCATATACTAGAAAGAATTAAAAGCTCATTACTATGATTGAGCTACTCTATATAGAATGATTCATATAAAGACTTTTAAATAAACATGTATATATAGAGCTCTATATAATTTGAGCTAGTCTTTGGTCATTGAGTATTTTCAATGTAAGCTGAGTTGAATGATTATTGAGTAGTTCAAGAATATCAATGCTAAGCTACACAAAAGGTGTCTTTCATATTAGAGATTGAGCATCACTAGCATATATAGTGAATGTCGAGTGTTAGGGATAGTAATTGCCAAGCAATGTAGAATTGACATTCAAGTCAGGAATGATACCAACTTTGAGCTAAACCATTTTAGGCTAATATTTACAAGATATTTAATACTTGTAGAGATTATTACAAATTTTTATGACATGGATATGATCTCTATGTTCTATGATGAACCAATTGGATGAAGAGGTGAAATCGGGAAGCATCTAGAAAACTCTTTTCTAAATCTTTAAATAGAGCATATCTAAACCTATTTTTGATATAAAGGAAGGTGATAGTGATGAGGAGGAGGAAAAAATCTATGCATGCAATTCAAGTATTAATGTGTGAGCATTTTCAAAGGAGGCAAAAGAGTTTTATTATTTTAGAATAGAGAAAATGACCTTGCCAAAGTAGTGAAGGACAATAAATCTATATCAGATCAAATTGAAGAGAGGAGATCCAAAAATAACTTATGAGAGAAGACCAAGGAATAGGTACTAAATCAATTTTAATAGATTGATTTAGGGATAATATCCTAATAGAGTTATCTTAATGGTGTTAGAATATATAGTCCACTATTATAACTAAGGTGGGGGGGTGAATCAGTTATCCAACTAATATCACAATTATCAACCTTAAATAATCTTAACCATATAAGAAATCTAAATTGAAACTACAACAAGATACTCATACACAATAATGCCAGATATGTTAACTAGGGAAACCTTTGATTACAAGAAAAACCTTAGTGGAGATGGTACCTACAAGATGGTGTGCTAATATAAATATTCCTTGTCAGAGGATAGACCCTGTTAGGAGTCTATTACAACATTTAGCATATATGAGTCCCTATTAAGAGACTTTAAATCCTTGTTAGGAGATTCTAACCCTATTCAAAGTTGTGCCAACCTTGTTATGAGTCATGAAAGATAGCTAAATTCACTACCCAAATAGCTTCAAGGGAAAGACCAGTAAACCCACTGTCCAAATGATCTATGTATTATTCCTTGTCGAATAATAGAATTGCTATTTTTTTTTCCTTCCTCTTTCTTTTTCCTATCAACTATACCTTTCCTTCCTTTGATTTTTTAACTAGATTACAAATCTCACATCCAAAAATCCCTTGGATAACAAACACACATTTAGTAAGCACTTTTCTTCTTTTTTCACTTTGCACTTCAACAACGATCTCAATACACATCATACACTTTACAATCAAGGAAAACATGTTTCCTTTATACCATATCTTCATAATAATTCCTTGAGTTGGACATGAGGCTTTCTCAATTAATTATAATAAGATAATTAATTAATCAAAATTACAATAGTATTGTTGGCTCACAGTCTATACAAAACTTCACACATGCGATGCTAAATCTTGTGCATTCACTGACATCATCAATTTACTATCCTTTGTCACTATCTGATTGCACATCTCTTCATTACATCTCAAATGTAAGATAGACAAAAACTATTAGGAACCACTTTCCCAATACTATATCTATGAGCTACTTGTTGTAAATTAGGTACAACTTCTATACATCTTTGACTTAGACTCTGTGCACTTAACCACATCATCAAAACATTGTGTTGAACATGTCTTGAACAATGCATCACCAGTCAATCAAACCATTGTTCATACCATCTAGATCTCTATCTACTACTCAACCAATCTTTATAGAAACCATGCTATGTTGACATCAATGACAAACATAGTCATGAATGCAACATGATGGGAATTAAAATTTCATTCCCATTTTGTGTACCATTCTAAAATTTGAGCCCCTATAAACGCTTTTCTTGTATGTGTACCTAGCTTTTTTTTGAGGCATATGAGTTGTTTTATGTTTCTATCACCTTAAATTTAGTATATACATGCATCCTATAATGATAAATTTCCATTCTGAGTCATTTCGTGAAGATTCATTTTGAGCATTTTAAAAATTTGCATTTTTGCATAAGTGTGAAATAGTGATAGAATGTTTGGTTTTCATTTGAACATCTTGCACCCAGTTATATTTCATGAATCCCTAATTTAGAAGTGTTCAGTGTGCATATCAGAGAACCTATGTTTCATTTTTCAAGTCATTTTAATATGTTTTGACTAGGTTTTGAATCCCTCAAAGTTGGTTGTTTAGTATTGTCATGCTAATACAAATTGACCTAAATTCTAGGAAGCCATGTTTGACTAGTTATAACTTTGACCCAGTTGGTCAAAATGAGAAAGTTCCTTTTGCATTATAATCTAGAGGTTAGAAAATTTCTATTTTTAAGTTTTGAGCCTATTACAAATCTATTTGTCTAGTTTTCAAATGTGATTCCATATGCAATTTGTAAAGTTTTAAAGGTGTAGATTGATTGGTACCCCTAATTGGGATGTCATAACTTTGAATCCATGATAGATGAAACCAAATAGATAGTACCACTATATTCTAATCCAAAAATTCTTTAAGTGTGTCAATGCTCAAATCTTTATGAATCCGTCAGTACACTTTCCCAGGTCCATTCCAGTTGTCAAAATCACTATTCTGCCAATGTTCCCAATTTTGTAATTCTTAGTACTTAACTTTGCATGCTTTCCAAATTTTCCCTATTATTCATCATGAGCCCAAATAAAAGATTTATACTCTCCTCATGAAAGAGAACCCAGTTTCCAAGCCCTCAAGTGTCTATTTCACCCACTATCAAAGCCAAAACCAAACACATTTTATGGTTTTCTGACATTTGTTTGTAAGCAGTTTCACAACACAAAATTTAATAGAGTGCATGAATGTGGAGTAGAGTATCAACATGTCAATTTTTAGTGCTGAGTCATGTGTTTAAGTTAGTTTTTAAAGCCAACTCATAGGCCTTCCTATCAGAGAATCACGGTTTGCAAACACAAGGTAAACTAAATTATAAATAATGATTCAGTGGTCAAGTTAGATTTTAATTAGTATAGCAGGCTTAGTGGGTCAATTAAAAAGGTTAGTTGTTTCTATTTTTTGAGTTTTTTTTTTAGGTAGGCCCATTCTGGGGCTCGATTGATCTCACCAAGTTTATATGACATTTCAAGGATTAGATGTGATTATAGTGATAAAAGAGCAATGCAAGTGTAAGAATTTTCCTTGGGGAAAAATGATGCCAAGATCAAGAAGCTTAGAAGATAACACAAGAGAGACAAATAGTGATCAAATGATAATGGATATCAAATGATTGGATATGAGATAATTTGATGAATACATCATGGAAGGGCCTTATGTACAAAGGCAACTAGAATGACTAGGAGTCAACAAAGAGATAAGTATTAAAACTTAGCACATGTCCACCAAAGGTGGATTATCCTCCATTGAGCACAGGAGTTTGTGCGATAATGAGAGGATAAGTTTACATAGATGTATCACATAAAGAGATTTTGTAGACACCATGTGCTCTAATAAGTTGCTAACTCCTATGTTGTCACCAGATAACTCATATATCTATGCATATTCCTATGTGTCTACATGACAACTAATATAAAAATCCATTATCCTAAGTAAACATATGTAAAGTGTAATAATAATTAATTATTTACACTAAAAGTAAGGATACCACTATTCTTGTTTCCCATCATCTATAATGATAGCCATTTTTGTGTGAAGACACATTTTTTAGGAAGAAATCCTCCATACATGATTTCTCCTGTTGATTCTATCATCATCAGATTTAAGGTTCAAAAGGAATGATCTCACAAATAGCTAATAGAGACTTTTGTGTGTTTATCAAATCCCAATTTTGGTGAATCTTTCTTATTAATCTCTATGAAACATGGAAACCATATACCCATAAGAAAGTTGACTTAATGGAAGTAATTGATGGAGCAACCCAACTATGCATTGTTAAATTGTATCGATGTTGATGGCAATGATAAAAAGTAAAGTATCATCTTTCTTATGCCATACATCATTGGAAGTTGAAACACAATCAAAAGGGTGAAAAGCCTTTATATGGCTAATATAACTTTCCATTTATATGGCATATCCAAAATGAAAGAAAAACTTTATCATTTTGTAAATGTGAAACTATGATCAGGTGGAGATATTAGAAAATTGAGATGTGAAGCCATGCTCACAACCAACATATTGTTATAGTTTGTTTCCTAACTCATGATTAGTGTCCTTTTTTTTCTTGCTATTACTACCCATGTGCCATAGGAAGGTCAGACCCATAATAAAGGAGTAGGGGAACATAATATGTATAGAGGGGGCTTTGTTCCACAAAGGAAATTAGAGGTAATATTCTAGTAGGGGTATAGGAAAGATGGTGGAGGTGTAGAGAAAACATAGGTAGTGAAGTTCTTGAGGTTTATCAAATTGTAGTATGTCCATGCCATATCTAATGTAGATGAATTTCTATATCTACATGAAATAGTGAAAGAAATGTTCAAATTGCACCCAATGGTTCCCATATTTCTTCCCCACGAAGTAGAGAGCTTGTGTGGAATTGGGGGCTTTTGCATACTAAAGGACAACCATGTTGTGGTAAAAGGTGGGTGAAGAGAGAGCTCAGGCGATAGGTGCAGTCAGCTAGTTGAAAGGGTTCCTATCTTTGGCTAGAGTGGGGTCACTAAGAATTTTCTTTTTATTGCTGGTAATAGTCCAAAAATGTCATCCCACATTGGATAGGAAGTCTCCTAGCTAAATAGTTAAATGCCCAAACATTCCAATGCAATGTCTCTTTAGCACCTAGCTTAAAGACAAGAAAGATTCTCAAGTGTGATGGGTCCCACCATGGACAAGATAGCTAGTGAATACCAAGGACTCATTTTAACCAAGCACACAAGATCCAAGGGGGTGACATGCCAAATTCTAGAGGTGCAACATGTGTTCATGAGGAGGCCAGAAATGGAGTTTTGATGTTATAGTAAATCACATGATTGGAGGACCAAATATTAAGATATATGAAGGTACAAAGTCATTGTGAGATCAAGAATGGAAAAGCCTTTAGTTATGATCTTATGCTAGTTCATGTGGTGGGTAGTCTTTCAGATGAGGCTTACGATCCTATGAAATTTTGTGAGATCATGAAGGGAAATTTGTAAAGTTAAGATAGTACAATGAGTTTGTAGCATCAGGAGAGGAAGTTTATGGACTTGAGATCCTATGAATATCATGAGATCAAGAACCCCAAATCACAAGGTTGGGATAATACAATTGATCATCTGATTATAAGTGCATATGATCATGAGGCTCATATGGTCGAGAGTCAAAGATTCAAGGGTTCAAACTTATGATTGAGTAATGTGGGGCCTACCCAGGTGTGATGGAAAATGGAAAGTTGACATGCCGTGCATAGCGATTGGGGAAAAGTAAAGAAAAATAGAATTTAAACTCACATGTTTCCTAGCTGAGGATGCATTCCAAGTTGAAAATCTTGAAATGAAATTGGATAGTGTATAGTTTTAACTATATCATTTTAAATTTTTCAATATAAATGTCCAATTCATGGCCCATGACCTAAATTTTTAGATAAGCACTAGGGACACCATTCCTATTAGAAATATGGAGTACAAGATATTGTTAGAGTAGGGAGAAGCTAGATTTTTTATTTTCATAGTCAGAATTTGCATAGATCTTAAATGATAGAAGTTATAGGTAGTTTTGTAATTTTAGGGCATTCTCAGAAATAATGAGGATTTGATGTTTCAGATGGAATAAAATCATATTTAGATAAGATTTAGATGAAATTAGATTCATTGATCGACACCATGAATGAAATGAATATATTGAAAGTAGATGTAGATAGTAAGGCTATATTGGTAGAGGCAGTTGAAGATTTATCATTGAGAGTAGTAGAAGACAAACAAAATCAAATTGAAAACTCCTACACATTTTGAATGCATATTTGATATCCCATTAGAGGAGGGTTTTCTCATTATTTTAAGAAGATATTTCAAGAATTTTGCAACAACATTGATCAGATTTGATTATCGGTTGAGGAGAGAAGAGAGAATTTCTACAACAACAAGAGGAAGAGTTTCTGGTGGACACTTGGTACTATCAGATCTGATCTAGGAGTTTCTTACTATCTATTTATTCCTCTTCTTTTCTCATTGTAAGAGTTCTAGTCTTATTATTATGAGACCACTTCATTGGTTCCAGTTCTTGGACATTTTTGATTGTTGTGATACCATCATTCTTAGTGTATTCCTCTATTATGAACAACATTATAATTTTTAATAAGCATCTTGGATATTACTGTTGTTTATTGTTTATTTTATGAGTTTTTTACATACATTTTATGTATTGGTTTCAAGGAAATGAATACAAAACTTTTGTTGAAAGTTTTAATCTGAAGCTTCTCTCCTTTTCATGAGTTTTTAGTTTTCTATGATATATGTACAAGGTGCATATTATCTAGTTATAGCTTGGTTTTGAAGTTGTATTCTATTGTGCATCTTGTTGTTGGGTCAAGGACTCGAGTAAATTGCTTGATATGCATTGAAAAAATTATAGGGATCATAGGAGGATTTGATAAGTATGTGTTTCATTTTGAAGATAGATGTTTGTTTGCAAGCTGAATTTATAGATCTGATATCTAGGTATATGAGTATACTTTAGATATCCTTGTGTATGTTCTAACTTATTTAATGTCCAATGGATAGGAGACTGATTAGCTAAGAGATTGAATGTTCTTGTTATTGCAGACCTAGGTTATATTGATATTCAAATATTTAAATCAAATATCTTTTCCCTTTCTATTTAGGGGCTAAAAGAGTTTCACTCACTTAGTTTATCAAATTCAAGAGTTGTATTATTAGCTATTTTATATACATGATTGTTTCCATAAGCATAGAAGAAAAAGGGTTTTATATGCTTTATATAGATTCATGCATATGTTTTAGCTGCTAGTACCATATGAATGAATCTAAATTGTAAGAATTTGCCTAAGGGAAAAATTCACCCAAGAACTAAGAACTCAAACACAAGCACAAATGAAGACCAAAAAATGGAGAGAGTATGATCAGAATAACCATGTATTCAATAACTGATGCATAAGAGTACACTAGGAGTGCCTCATTATAAAGGCTACAGGAGAGCTTCTAGAATGCATAGAAGTTAGCACCATGAAGTGTCACACAACCAAGCACATGTCCACTAGATATGGATTATCCTCCATTAAGTACAAAAGTAAGTGCGGTGATGAGAGGATAAGCCTAGAACGGTGGTACACACAAAATAGTGTTGTAGACACCGTGTGCTCAAATAAAGGTGTGTACTCCTGTGTTGTCAACATGACAACTAAAGAGGTGTGCAAATGCCTAAGTGTCTCATAAATAAAAATAATAAAATAATGCAATATAATTAAATAATCCATTAAGCTAAGTAAACTTAAGTAAGTGTAAATAGTAAAATAGTAATTTACACCAACACCCCCCCCTTAAGTGCAAGTTAGGGGAATGCGCTTAAGCTTATAAGCTAGGATGAAGATGCAGAATGGGTCCCGGCTATGAGGCCATGTAAAGTACCCATGTACATAATGAAATGCAATCTCCCATAAAGCAGGGAAAGAGGGAAAACCTCATGGGAAAAACCCTCCCCCAAAAAGAGAGATAAAGGAGGATGCATCGATGGATGGAGTAATCAAGACCCCCTTTACGACATACATCCAGTATATACATAAGAGAATAAGAGAAGGAAGAGAGACAGAATAGGCTCCCCCCCAAAAAGAAGAGTGCGAACAAGTGAAAGCTACTCCAATGAAGAAGTTGGTCCATGAATGCAGAAAGGTGTTCCTCCCCTTAGGAAGAAACAATGCCAAAGGTATTGTCCTGAAGATGTATGGTGGCCCTGAAACCTGCTCAAGTATCCTTGTACTGATGCTAAAGTTCACCCTTCCAACTATGCTAAAATGAATGAATGCAGATCTGTCAAGGATGTTTGTTGAACCTATTCCACTAAACCATCTGTCTCCTTGACTGACAAAGAGGCCTCCACTAATTTCTATTCATAAGGATCCACAATCATGCCAACCTGGGAAGATTGATCATGTAGAGAATGGACATGAGGGTCAAAGTGAGCCCTCACAACCACTATAGAAGTATCATCATCAATGAGAAGATGTGTGTCCTCAAGTCTGTCTCCCAAGTCAAATGAAGCTAGAGATAAAAGACTAGATGTACCATGCTATGATGGACCTTTCACTGTGGCAATATAAGCACGTGGACTGGATTGATGTGACCTCTCACTGCAACTGTCGACAGAACCCCACATGTCTGAACCTATTGAAGCACTATCGTTGGTGTCACTATCAGTTTCCACTGTGTATGATGTGCGGAGAGGAGTAGAGGATAAGCTCGATGAACTTTCCTCAAAGTGAACATCCTTCTCCACAAAAATCTCATGAGTCTCTAGATCCATAAGTTTGTAAGCCTTCATACTATCTTCATAACCGATAAAGGTACAAGGCCTAGGTGATGGTGCCTTGCAACTCCTGGAAGAAAGTTTTGCCCATGCTGGACAACCGAAGACTCTAAGATGACTCACAACTAGTTTTCTGCCACACCATGCCTCAAAAGGAGTCTTGCCATCTAAGGTTAGATGAGGAGACCTGTTAAGTATGTGAGTAGCACTACTAATGGCTTCAACTTCAAGTGTAGGATCGAGAGACTTGGCCTTTATCATGCAACTTGCCATGGTCTTGAGAGTCCTAATCCTCATAGCTGCAACATCTATCTTGTGCAGACTAAATGTTGGTGAGTTTTGAAGATCAATTCCCTCAATTTTGCAAAATTTCTTAAGTCTCCTATCAACATATCGGTTCTCATTGTCCACCCTTAGTACTTTGATGGCTTTCCTTGACTTGTGTTCAACATGAGTCTTGAATTCTTGAAGCTTAAGAACTACTTCATTCTTATGATGAAGGAAGAAGACCCAAGTGAATCTTGAAAAGTCATCAACAAATGCAAGTATGTAGTGGCCTTGGCTGACTGAAGTCACTGCAAATGGTCCTGCTCATACCATGTGAACTAGATGAAGAACAATTGGAGCTCTAAAAGACTTCCCTTTATCATACTTCTCCTTGAGATGCATATCCACTGAACAAGATGAACCCTCCCCCTTAGAAAAGTTGATATTGGGTAGACCTTTGACCATGTATTTTGAGCAAATTTGTTGAAGAGAGTAGAAGTCAAGGTGACCAAACCACTCATGCCATAGGTTGTTTTTTGAAGTAGAGTGAGTTAACAAGGCTTCAAAAGAACTCTTAGGCACAAAGTGGGAGAAGGAATAAAGCCTCTTTTCATCATTGACTTTCCCAACTGCTACCAATGAATCATCTTTGAGACTACGCACCATCATTGAATCGGGAAGGAACTCAACCTTATGACCATCTCCAAGGTGAGTGATTTGGTAAACTGAAAGTAGATTGGAACTTAGATTTGTAACATAGAGTACATCTTTGAATTCCCCATCTTCCATTTCTACATGGCCTTTTCCTTCAACTTCAATTTTAGTATCATCTCCCACAAAGATGTGTGGTACCTTTGACTACTTCAATGAAGAAAAGTCTTGCTTTGAAGAACCCATGTGGTAGGAGGCACCAGAGTCAAGTATCCATTTTGAAGAAGAACTTGTTTTGGCCATAAGTACTTGACCTTTACCCTTTGAAGAGTTGGGAGTAGAATCCTTGGAAGTACCTGGCACTTGTATCTTATTCTTCTTGATTAGATTTTCTAACTCATCGATTCTTTTTGTTTTGCAATGATGCTCGTCATGATTTGGCTTTTTACAATATGCACAAAAGAGTTTGTCCTTCTTTTCATTACTTTCTTTCTTGTTTGAAGAAGAACTGCCTTGTTGAGAGGAGTCATGTTGTGTCTTAGATTGTGTTTTTTGCTTCCACTGCTTCTTCTTATTGTTTCTTTTTCCCCCTTGACTTGATTTGGAATCATCACTAGCCACCAAGGCTTTGGTCTTAGATGACTTGAGAAGTCCAAAATCCACCAAGTGAGATTGTTCAACAATCAACATGTCTGCAAATCCATCAAAGGAAGGTTTTTGGTAAGCAGATCCCATGGTCAACTTGTGAGTATTAAAACTCGAAACAAAGTTGGCGTACTCAGAAGGTAGCTTCTTCAGGATATGATGTATCAACCTATCATCCTTCATGGGATTTCCACAATCATTAAGAAGTGCCCTATACTCATTGACTTTGATGATATAATCCTGAATTGTGTCATAATTCTTAGGATCCAAGAGAAGTAGATCATCCTCAATCTAAAATCCCTTTTCTTCATCCACTTTACCATACAACTATTCAAGTTTATCCCAAGCTTCCTTAGATTCTGAACAATTTTTAATGTGAAAGAGAAGATACCCATGTACACAACTCCTAATTACACCTAAAGCTTGTCAGTCTTGACTTGTCCAATCAATGAGTTCTTTAGCATCAGTAGGTTTGGTAATAGTACCATCAACATATAAACTATATCCTTTTTCCATTAATCAACTCCATGCAATATCTTTCCATGTAGAATAGTTGCGTGAAGTTAGAGGAGGACATTTGAAACCCATGATGCAGAAATGAAAGAGCACAAAATAGAGACACAAGAACACAATACACACCCTCCCTTTTCACTCAATCAAAAGACCCCCCCCAAAAAAAGATGCTTTGGCACTTTATAAGTAGTGCGTTTATAATGGGCCACTTGTCAAAATGTACAAAGTGGACTTTCTGATTTGGCTATTACAACTGCCTTATAAGGCTGAAATCTGGCACTTAAGCATTGTAGCTTAAATTTACAACAATTCTGAAAAAGAATGAAAGCAATACAATGCCAAAGAAGGCCTAATTCTGAAAGTGAGAAATTTTTCCACACAACCCTAGAATTTGACTTTAGATCTGGAAAGTAGATAAAAAAATATGCACTTTCAAAAAAAAGGAACGTGAATAAGTAACCAAATGTGCTCATACAGAGCTTTTGAAGTTGCAAAAGGCACGATTATGTAGGTATAGTCACCAAAAAATGCAAATTCTACAAAATCTGTGAACCAAAACCAAAAAACAACACCTCCTCTAGAAAATTTAGGAAATTCTACCTGATTTCAAAAAAAATTGCACCTGAATCGGAGTTCGGATGTTCGAGTTATGAGCTCGCAAAGTCAGGCTGCCAAACTGAAAAGCAATCTGGAGAGGGGTTTGGAGGAGAAACTGTGGGTCTAAATTTGATGGTCAAATAGCCATCAAATTAGTTAAAAAATTCCTAAGATTGATGTTCAAATGGGTGTCAAATTTAGCCACTACAATGATGATATTAGCAAGAAAATTCTGCCTGTGCTGATGTGGCAAGCTGACAGGGACGTCCGTATTGTATGGATATGATAACATTTCAGTTCGTATGATTACATGGCAATATATCTTTTGTCCATAGGTGATGTGGCAATTTCGGTCTAAGCTATCATGTCCTAGCTAAGTTAGCAGGTACTGACATGGCAGTTAGGTCTTAATGGTGGTAAATATGCCACGTGGCAGCTTCTTACAGGCTGCGAGTGGGTTGGAAGTCAGCCTAGAAGGTCTGTCATGTGGTAGACTATTATACATTTGCATGGAGGCCAAAGTGGTCATGGACGAGAAGTCTGCACTTCACTGAAAGTTGAGGACGTTGCCGAAAAGCATTTGCAGGTGTCGAAGAATGTTGTGATTAGTCCCACATTCGTGGGATCTGCGTTCACAGTTCAGTTTAAAAAAAAGCTTCGACAGGGAAGAAATAAGACAGCGAAATGAGCCGCAGGTTGTTCGGCCCCGCGCTGGAAGGTTGTTGCTCATTGTCAGAGTTATGACTGGCAACCGGTTTGAGCATAGTGTCGATCGTGGATTTGTGACACTGGGTCCCAGTTAAGAGTTGCCTCTGGTTAATGTAGTCATCCCACAAATTAATATTAAACCCTGCAAAAATAAATATAATATTCCAACAAATGTGCAGTACGGGATCTGACAGCCCGTATTGCAAAAAAAATTTCTCTGACGGAGGATTAATTTCAAAAATACCATCAAAAAATACCCAATAATAATAGAGAAAAGATGTAGATCTAAAAAAAACATAATCAGATCGATAAAAAGATCATACCCAATTGCAAATCGATGCCTTCGGGTGCCGATTTGCAAAAAAAATTTACCTCGTGGTTGACTATGGGCCAAGGTAGGCGTGCTTATAGTCAATTTTCACTGGTTCAACATTCTGGATGCAATGGAGAGGTCAGATCTAGTACTGGATGCTTCCAATTTCTACAACACTCTGGATTTAGGCTGAGGTGATGAAGCATGCAAGAGGTCTCAAACGACTTGTGAAGAGAAAGTCTCCAAGCTCTAATACCATGTAAGAATTTTCTTAAGGGCAAAATTCACCCAAGAACTAAGAACTCAAACACAAGCACAAATGAAGACCAAAAAATGGAGAGAGTATGATCAGAATAACAATGTATTCAATAACTGATGCATAAGAGTACACTAGGAGTGCCTGATTATAAAGGCTACAAGAGAGGTTCTAGAATGCATAGAAGTTAGCACCATGAAGTGTCACACAACCAAGCACATGTCCACCAGATATGGATTATCCTCCATTAAGCACGAAAGTAAGTGCAATGATGAGAGGATAAGCCTAGAAGGGTGGTACACACAAAACAGTGTTGTAGACACCATGTGCTCAAATAAAGGTGCGTACTCCTGTGTTGTCAACATGACAACTAAAGAGGTGTGCAACCTCTTAAGTGTCTCATAAATAAAAATAATAAAATGATGCAATATAATTAAATAATGCATTAACCTAAGTAAACTTAAGTAAGTGTAAATAGTAAAATACTAATTTACACCAACATAAATTTCACCCACCTAGGTCTTGCAGAGCCTAAAGTTGGAGTATAGCCTTATAGTTGGCCCCATTGTCTAAATAGGTACATTGGACATGGGAATTAGCTACCCCTAGGTGTATGCATTCCTATCACTAGGTTATTAAAAATTAATTAATTTAGGAGCCAACACAACATATCAAAACTTTATAATCCTTAGGATACTCCTCCCAATGTAGTATCATCAACATTCATGCTAACAAATAAATATTTGTAAATATCCTAATATAGTCCTTAAATTTTTGTAAGTGTGAAATACTCTAAAAGGGTAAGACCTAATAGCCTTAACATCTTTAAATAGGGAAAACCTCTCATAAATTAGGTCATTAGATATGGTCAAAAATTGTAACCCTAATAAGGTAACTTTATTACTTGAGTAGTGAAGATTTATGGGTGTTATCCCAAACCCATTTTTACCTTCAAATTGAATTGTTTCTGGGTAACCAATGTTGTTTAGTGTGGAGCCTGATCAGTCCCCAAGTGGGAGATTGTTAGATTGCGGTGACTAATCAGGAAAGTACTGTACATACTTCATAATTAGCTCGAAAAAAAAATTGGTACTATTCGCCATTCGTAGAAATTTTTTTTGGTACTATTCACCATTCGTAGATTCGCCACTAAAGTTATGGCTAATTATGGCTGACATGTTATAACCCTAAAGTGGTTTAATACTTGTATAAAAAGGTTTAGGGTTGGGTATTTTTTCATTATGTTGTGATACAAAATTAGTTCTTGTGGTGGTATTGAGCTGTAAGGGATTACGGATTGTAATCAAGTTGTAATCACTGGATTGTAATAAGATCAGACTTGTTATTTGGTGGATGTAGCCCAGGGATTGGGTGAACCACATTAGATCTTGGTGCCTTGTGTTCATTTTTGTGTGATCTATTATTTTCTGTTATTGGTTATATTTGCATGTAGTTTTTTATTTTTGTCCGTGGTTTATCCTAACAACCAAATCTTTGTGTCATGAGATTACCTTTCATACACGTGATTGATAGATTAGATCTATATGTCTCTATAGTTTTATTATATAAGTTATGTATGCATTAGATATAAGATGGAAAGTATGGTGAATTCACTAGATAGTATTGTTAAAAGTAAAAGTGTTAAAGATTCTAATTCACCCCCCCACCCCCTCCCCAGTATCTTCATTTCTAATTAAGACTTCCAAAAATATCTTTATCCAAATCACCATGAAGAAAACTTACGTTAGCATCAATCTTCTCCAAATGCAAATATTTAGTACCTACAATGCTTAAAATAGTATGAATAGAAGTTGTTTTAACAACTTGAGAAAATATCTCATCAGAATAAATTCCCCTTTTTTGTACAAATCCTTTTACAACTAACCCAACTTTAAATATTTCTTACCTCCATACTCTTCTTTCAACCTATAAACCCTTTTATCCTATAAAGACCTTTTACCTACAAGTAACTTGCATAATTATGAAGTATGATTTATAGCAAGGAGTCCATTTCATCCATCATTGAAGACTCCCACTAAATTTTTGGATCCACCAACATCTATTAATAAAATAGAATACAAAGAGGGAGAAAATATTTTGGGGGGTCTACTTAGCCTTGTTGATTGTTTAACATTGATTGGGATGTGTGGCATGTCATGATGTAGTTGTTGTGTAGCATGAGGGACTACTATAACATCATCCTTTTGAGTATCAATCGACACTACTTAATCATTTTTTTCTTCTCATGTTGTTGGACCAGATCTTTGTACACTAATTTATCATTGCATATGACATCCCTACATCTTACAATTTTATGATTTTTAATATCTTAAAGCCTATAACCAAATTCATCAATGCTATATCCAAAAATTAAACATTTATTTAACTTAGATTTTAGCTTGGTTCTATTTTCAAAATTTGTATGTGCAAATATTTTACATATGAAGGTTCTAGGAAAAGAATAACTCACCTTCTTAATAGTCCATACTTCCTTTGGAATACCATAACCCAAAGGAGTAGAGGGATCTCTATTGATCAAATATACAACAATATTGATAGCCTCTTCCTATATATTTAAGAACAACAAAACTTTCAACCTCATGCTCCTTGTATGCTCTATTATTGCCTTGTTCATGCATTTAACCACTCCATTTTTCTTGTAGACTCCTTGGAACATATTTATGCCTATGAATATAATTAGTGGAATAATAATATTCAAACTCATTATTGCATTACTCACCACCATTATCAGATTTGAAACATTTTATCCTTTTAACAATCTCATTTTCAACCATGCATTTCTATTTCATAATAGTTACAAGTACATCATATTTATGATTAAGGAAATAAACCCATACTTTTCTAGTTTCACCATCAATAAATGTAATATAATAATGAGAGCCACCAAGTGAAGATACTTGACTTGGTCCGCATACATTTGTATGTACAAGCTAACTCTCATTTGTTTTCCATACACACAATTTTCACAAAAATCTATATTGACACATTTCAAGCCTGGTGTTAGTGAGAATTTTTCCCTATGTTAGCTAAGATCTTTTACAAACTGGAAAAATTAACTCACAAGAAATGAGTTCCTTAAATTAAAGAACTCTCTACGTTCAAAGGCACAACTCCCTTTTTGAATGATTAATCATTATGAATTTTGTTATAAAAGAATAATTGTACATGCTCTTTTAACTACAAAAAACTTAAGGAAAAAAAAACATCCTCCCATAAACACGAAAGAACATCATAGATTAAGAGATGATAAGCTAATAAATAAAGAAACATGACATTCACAAGTGAGTTTCTCAAGTTCTTGATCAACATACTAAGAAACAAGAAAGAATATAGGTATTACTTTAGCAATTTAATGAAAATTTATCACCATGGTAAAAATTGAATTTCATACGAAAAGAAATTCAACTAATGTAACCACATGGTCACATAAATAGATGATAAGAAAATAACTAGACAATTAGTCACTATTTTTCATTAACTTCTGAAAGTAATTACCAAAAGACATTTATCAACAACATCCAAAATATCTATCAATAAGCAATTGTTTAGAGAGTTGGCCCTTCAAAGATTGCATAAAACAAAATATATAGCCACATAGGGCTACTCAATCAATTTTAAAAACTAACTCCTTAGGGAGTTATCAAAAATGAAACTAAAATAAAGTATTTTCTAAAATTATTGGAAAAGGAGAATAAAGTAACTATTGGCTCGTGGCCCCTACATTAATAGCTAATTGCTAGTAATATTGCTAGTGTCAAAATTCATCTCCTTGTTTATAGGGATGCCACCACCTGCCTCTTTCTAGGCTAGCAAGAAAATCAATTAACTCTTTCTACTAAGGAATCCCATGTTGTTCAAGATAAACTTTCCACATTTTCATGATCTAGGTGACATACTCTAGCCTCTTATCTTGCACTTCCAAATGACCAGTATGGATAATCATCATTGAATTGGCTCTGGAGATTATGGTTAGGTCCTTAATAGAGACCTCATTTACTTTCTATAGTGCCTCAATCCTTGACAAGAAGGCTAATTCCACCTCTTTTCAAATTTTTTCCTTTGGGCTTATGCTTTCCATAATCTTCACATCAATGCACCTAATGTCACCAGCCAATATTTTCTTCAAACAAGTAATTTCATTATGTAACTTAGTGAATTCTTTGAGGCCTTTCTCAATTATGATGTTATGCCACTCAATATTAGCTCTACCTATAAATAGAAAATCTATAGTAACACTTACCCCTTGTTTTTAAGGTAAAAGCTTGTCTACTCCATATTCTTGAACTTCAGAAATATCAATAATATACTCATCCCATTTCACCTTCTCCAGCTACCATACATTCATTTTTATTCTAAGGTGATCATCTCCTTTTCTACTCTCACATTAGTGTTTGTGAAGTGAGAGAAGCAAGTAGCTCCTTGGGCATTTACTACACTTAGCCATTCATCATAAGCATGAGTGATGAATTTATCTCTCTTTACTTGTTCAATTAGACTCTGATTGGTGGGAGAAGTAATATCTATAAGAGAAGTTTCATTGGGTAATTATCTAGTATCTAGGCTCTATAGTGTGTGGATATACTTTTCAATCATACACAAGGACTGTTTAAGCTTCTTCTTGTCTCTCTTGTCCTTCCAAATATTTTATGAAATCCTCATACTTCTAGTGGTCCATATTTTCATGTCTTCCACTTTGGATATCAGGTTGAGAATAGTCTTCTCCACCATATAGTCATGTGGCATAACATCATCCAAACTCTTATCAGTCACTAGTTTCGAAACATCAACTACCCAATACCTTGTCTCTTCATCCGTATCTAGTACCTTTTCAATCTTAGTCCATTTGGCTTTAGGAATTTTTCCTAGGCATTTTCTTACCATTTCTTCTACTGGAGGAGTTGTAGGTACTATGGTTCTATTTTTTCTTATTGAAAAGTCAAACTATTTAGGGATAAAAGAATGATCCTTGGGAGGTGGATTTTGAACAACAAGGGATGCACAAACAACCATTAAGCTTAACATATTGGCTCCTTCTATAAATTTCCTACTTCCCTGATCCATGTCTCCACTTGAACTCTCAATAGTAGGTTCTTCTCTTAATTCTACCTCAATTATCTAATGGAATTTTTATTTCTAACTTTGTTTGCCCTTTCTTTTCTTGCTACAAGAGTGAATCCACTTGATTGAGGAAATTGAAATAAACTTTGAATAGTGAGTTTGGGTTCAATTCTATGCTTCTAAATACCTACAATGGGAGAGGGGACACCTTTATTAGTACTACAAATAAGGTGAGATGAATTGGAACTAGTGGAATCTTTCTAAACTCTAGAGGGAATGGGCCCTAGTTTCAATAGTCCCTTGTTTGCAAGCCATTGTTCAGTTCTAGCCATGATAGTTTAAGTTTTGGTCTACAAGTCATATTATTTTGATGTTTCCCAATAAATTGTAGCCAATGGATAAGCTTCAATCTATCCAACATATATAGGCTCAACCACTTCTTCATTTTATTCTTTGACAACTCCAAAAATTATCAATTGGAGGTTAGAATCTTTGACCTATTTTAGTGTGACCCTTGACCACAACCATTTCCTAACTTCATAGTCATAATCACAATTAGCCTATAAATACTCTATCTATGGAACATGAGAGAAGGAGGGACTCATTTCAAAGTATTTCAAAGAAAAGCCTTGGCTGTCAAAATTTGGATGTTGGGAGTAGAATTAGAAGTCCGTGGTCTTAATTTTTGCCATCATGCTAAGGGCATCTTGAATAGTCTTACACCAATAATGTCCAACCTCAATGGGAAAGGTATAACCAAATCCTTTACATACATTACAAGATTTCCCTACTTCTACTAATTCTCTACATGCTTCAATTAAGACATAGCAATCCAAACTATATTGAGGTAGCTTCAAGGGTTTTCCTTTTTATCCTCCAATTCTCAAATTCATGAACTTTGGAAGCTGAATAAAGAAATTTCCAAAGATGGTAACCACTTGAGCTGCTTCTTTTGATAACCTTCTATTCTCTTTTCCTTGAAGCTCAAAAAATAGTTTTCCTAGGAAAGAGTCTTGAAACCTTTTGAAACCTTCTAGGTATTTTTTCTTTTTTAATGGGCATAATATTCATAGATAGGCATGCTTTGATTCCACACCTGATGGGGAATACCTTTCCATTCTCTACCATAGGACATAATATAAAATATTCAGGATGACATATATAATATAGAGGTCCCAAACACTTGGGAAAGCTCCTCCTATAACCTTACTACTATAATATCAACCCAATTGATGAATTTCTCCTTCCCAAAAATGGCCTAGATAAAGATTTACATCTAATTATCCCAATGAATGGCATGTTGGTTTCCCTTTACCCTATTCAACAAGGTTATAATATCCTTTATCTTTAGTATCATGTGCTCTCTAGTAAGAGGATATGGGAGATGTGAACTACCTCTTTCTAGTTTTAACAACCAATTCTTAGCGATTATGTTATTGAACTCATTGGCATTTGTGGGGAATAAGGCATAAGCCACACTAATAGTCCAATATTTATACACTTCATGTGTAGGAATCCTCAATGCACCCATTACATCAACCTAATTTACATACACTAGAACTTCTCCATTTTAGGTTCAGATACATTTCTCACTGGCATCATATTTATCTCAGTAAGCTAGGACAAGTTCTGGGCAATAGAATGCTTGAGGGAAACAAGAGGCCTCCAACTACTAGAGAAAAAGGTTAATTTAATTTCATTAATTAAATTACCTTTTCTCCCTTGAGATTTTTCATTCTGTGCTTTTAACATTCTCTATTTAATAATTAATTAGTAATTATTAAATAGATTTTACCTTTTAGGTTACCCTTTGTAACTTATTAGGTTAACCTTTATAGGTTTTGATATCCTTTTATAAGGATTGATCTCTTTTTAATTCATCTTTTCTTTATCTGAGAATACAATTTGCATGTTTTCAGAGAAAACCCTTGCATCCTCTTGTCTTTGTCTTCTCTATGACAGGTTTACTACATGTAGATATTCGAGGACTTCATGGATTTGATTTTCATATTTGCTCAAATCCTTCATGGTATCAGAGTTAGATATGATGTAGCTTGTTTAGTATTTGGAGAAGGGAGAACAAGATTTTGATAGATCAAATATACAGTTTTTCAGGTATTTCCTAAGAAAACAGGGAGATTACTAATTTTTGGAGCAACTTGAGGCCAAATAGACCTCACGGACGGATTTAGAAGGTGTCAAACCCCCTATTTCCATATAAAGTTTGTCCATTTTGGACAACGTTGATCTCAGAGGCAATTTTTTTTTTTGAGAAGGTTGTACATCCTCCTTCATGCACTTAGAGGCAATTTTTGGTAAAAATTGCCAAAAAAATCAAAATTGTGGTTCTTTTGCCAGTTAAATTTTTTAAAACCACTAGCAGTCACCAACACCACAAGTAGTTGGTAGTAACCACTAGCGATAAACTACCAACAGTCCTGCTGACTATAGTGGCTCTCAGTAACCACTACTACTTAGCAAGCTACCACTACCAATGGACCTCCCTCCCTCCACTACCATCATGGCTCTACTTCCCAAAGCACCACCAGGTCATCGCTTCACCAGTGGTGCCCTTTTTTAAAAAAAGTTTTTTATTATTATTTATTTTATTTTTTTAAATTATTTTTTGTGTTTCTAGGGGCCCTGCTTATTTTTTCACCATAACTTTAGCATACATATGTCTTTTTTCAATATGAAAGAAGCACCAAAAATTTGGTTCTAAGACAAAGATAGTGGTCTTGTTCTTTTTTTGTTTTGATTTAGTTTGGTTGCCTATTTGGGTAGTCAAAGCTGAATGTTCAATTTTTCACTCCGAAGGGCATATCTTGAGCGTCCCATCTTTATTTTTCAAAAACATTATATTTTTGGAAAGTTGGTTTAGTCCTCTTTTTAAAAATGTTGTCTTTTCTTCTAGATTCTACTCCATGCTCTTACTATTATTATTTTTTCTTTATTTCACTATGGTGGATATCTTGGATGTTTTAGGTTTGGGTATCATTTTTGTGGCATGGGATCTCTTCTTTTGGGCTGCACTATCTATTGTATAAGCTCTTTGCCCTTTCTAATCATTGTTGATATCATTTGTATGTATTTTTATGCAAATACACTAAGATAAAGTGCCTCTCATTGCATTTTTAGGATATTTTTCATCATTGTGACTTATTGTACTTGTACTACATTATAAAATACCATGGGGGATAATTGTTTTCATTTTAGTGCCATCTTCCTTTGTCAAGTGAGTGTCCCTTCCACAAAATTAGCCCCATGATACATGCCTTTATAGGTGTCCATACCTCTTTCTCACTCTTGATGTTGTTGATTCTTTCTATTTTGCAAGAGATATTGGCCCACTTTGTCAATTTCTTATCACCTCACCCTTGTCTACATTGGGGGGGGGGGGTGTGGTTCTTCTGTTGTTTCTCATGCTTCCTTGATTTTATTGATCAACTCTTCAGGTTTTTGTGTTTCATGACATCTATATTTTTGAGTTTCACTATTTTCCTTTGTTTTCCTCCCAATTCAGTGTAGATTACAATCTTCTCTACCTAGTCAGGTTCTATTTCAGTGGTTTTCTTCATAATTTCTCTTGTTGGAGGCTTTTGTAGTCCTTCACTAGGCTTTCATCTCTCTTTTTGGAGTAGAGGTTTTCCCACTGGGTTTTAT
Organism: Cupressus sempervirens; assembly: GCA_028749045.1. Taxonomy (NCBI): domain Eukaryota; kingdom Viridiplantae; phylum Streptophyta; class Pinopsida; order Cupressales; family Cupressaceae; genus Cupressus; species Cupressus sempervirens. The sequence continues at coordinate 1,010,842,515 of CM053787.1, read as the reverse complement.
CTATTTCTCCATTTCATAGAAATTTTATTTTGATTGGGTACCTCATTAGGCACTGTTGTTGGAATCCAAGTTTTCTTTCAACATTGCCTTGTAGTTTCCTTGCTCTTTTTGCATTGTTTGTAACTGCATTATTACTCATCTTAAGGGGGGTGTTAGAGAAATAGGTAAATTTAATTTCATTAATTAAATTACCTTTTCTCCCTTATTAATATTTCACCTTATGCACTTTTTGCATTCTCTATTTAATAATTAATTAGTAATTATTAAATGGTTTTTACCTTTTAGGTTACCCTTTGTAACTTATTAGGTTAAACTTTTCGAGTTTCAATCTCCTTTTATAAGGATTGATCTCTTTGTAATTATTTATCTTTTCTTTATCTGAGAATACAATTTGCATATTTTTAGAGCAAACCCTTGCCTCCTCTTTCATTTTTCTTCTCTATGACAAGTTTTCTACATGTAAGTATTCAAGGGCTCCGTGGATTTGATTTGCATATTTGTTCAAATCCTTTAGCAACAACCCTCTTTCAAAGACCTTTTTGGAAATAGACCTATGTTTTGATAGTTGAAATATGATTGAAAAGATCATAGAAATCATTGTTAAGAGGGAGATTGTTGAAAAAGACTATGTGTTTCAATCATTATTTTGTCACTGATGTCAAACCTGCTATTTTCTGGTAAGACAAATTCTTATAAGATTCAAGTACTATCACTTGATTGATAAAGAGGATTCGATCAATAAGAGGTAACAATAGAAGCTAGAGGAAAGGTTGAGTTATGATTATGTAATGAAGTACAGGGATTAGTTAAGATAGTGATAACATGATGTATTGATAATCTACTTAAGATTACAAAATATTGGCTACACTTAGAAAGTTTAGAAGAACAAGTTACATGAAGTTTGTCTATCAAGCTTGACCAAGTGGATAGTGGGTGCCAAGAAAAGTTAGTGCAAGCTAAGCAAAAAATTAGATGGAGCCAAGTGAAAGCAAATTCTAGTGGATGTCGAGCAAGATAGTTGATGTCAAGTAAAGTTCAATTGATACTAAGCATCAGTAAACTTTAGTTTATGCTGACTGATTTTATAGTTGATGTTGAGAAATGTGGTATGTGTTGAGCATCAAAAGGTTTATAGTGCCAAGCTGCTACATTGTGTTAAAGATCAAAGATTCACCAAATCTAAGCTAATAAGTTTATTTTCTTGAAACTTGTGAGCTAGGAGGAAGATAAAATTGATGAGTTGGTGTCACAAAATTTGATGTAAACTATTTTTAGGTGAATTCAAATGGATTCTAGAAGTTTCTAGAAATGGCAAGATATGGGGTAGATACATTGCATCCTACCTAATCCATCCAAAACCCTAAATTGGATGATGGAAATTGAGTGGTAAAATATTCTAATTTCCTATTTATAGGAATGTTTGGTCATAAAGCAAATTTTTCATGTCTGAGAACCTAAGGAGAAGGAGTTAAGAGTTTTTCTTCATCAAGTTACCCAAGAGAAAAGTCTACAATGGCATGTTGAGCAAGAAGGCTTAAGGAGGTTAATGCTTGAAGGGTGAACAAGCTATTAGAGCTGCAAAGTATGAAGGCCAAGAAGAATTGAGGATTGAACAAAGATCTGTAATCTATAGGAAAAGTTATAAATTATACCAGATCAAATCTCTACTGTTACTCTCTAACAATTGTATCAGTCTAGCATAAATCCTTTGGATTTAGGTTGACCTATTAGCCATTTGTAAATCCTTTAACTGGGTGACATTCCAAGTGAATGGCCTAAAGTCCTCTAACAAGGCTCATTTCTTATAAGGTGATTGAAATCCCTTAACTAGGTCACATTTAATAGTGTGTATTGTAAACTTTAACATGATTTTCCTTTCATAGGGCATCACTTTAGAAGAGTGAAAAGGAGTAGCATGTTACGAATGGTTTTTCCCAAATTGGATTTTCATGTAAATCATTGTGTCAAGTGTGTTGATGAATCTATTTTGTTTCACACTTTACATTTCTGCAAGTTGATTTGATAGTAACATACAAGTTTTGGTAATTACTTAATGAATGCATGCATGGGTATGAATATTTTATGGGTTGACTAAGTTGTGAAAAGTTTAATTTATACATTTAGACCTTGGATAATTGATTCACCCCCCCACCCCCTCTTATTTATTCTAAAGTATTTCAACGATTGGTATCAGAGCTGATGAAATGAAGAAATAGAAGTCTTATTAGCCCTTTTTGGGAATATTTGTCTATAACATACTGAACTTTATCATCTTTTAGTATAAATGTTTTTGAACTTTTGATGTATAAAGAATGGATATAGGACATAAAAATGACAATCGGAATTATATCTAAAAAGGGATCATTTTGTGGTAAAAATCTTTCTTCATGAATGTTTGGTAAGGGTAGATCTTCCTATAGTAGAAGAGATTGCAAAAATTGTTAGTTGAATAATTAAATGCCTTTTCTCTATAAACTAATAAATGAAAATAAAAATTTGTGGGAAGTCTTGTTTGTGTTAAACATTGATCGCAAGGATACAAGCTAAGAGGGAATTAAAAAAACTGCGAAGGAATAGCGCTAAGGCATTGAGGCTATTAAAGAGAGCATTATGACACCAATGCAGCTAGAAGACTTGGCAGAAAAGTCAAAAGAGACCTATCTAAATGAAAAACAAAGTGGGACCTAATAAAGCAGTCAAGCAAGGAAGTAAGCATCAAAGCAATCAGCTAAACATGCAACACATGATACCTGGATTCTTGGAAGCTATTTAAAATCAGATAAATGAGCAAATCTAGCATTTGCTATGATCTCTATATTTGTGGGGAATTTAAGGGAGAACTAATGTCTTTTCAATTGCATGTTTGCAGTCTTAAAGTTGTAACTGACTTTCCTTCATGAGAAAGTCATAGTTTTAGGAGTTTTTTGTTCTTCATTCCTTTTAAATAAGACCCCGTCTATATCTATGAGGTTAAGTAGTGAATAGATAGATAGAGTTGATAGACATCTTACTATTTTTCTTAAAGTTATTGTAAATACTACATATTTGATGAATACATACCTACACTGAGTTCCTACAATTTTATCTAAGCTTATCTTTCCTTCATTCTTCCATGGGGGCCCACGTGAAAGGTTGAGTTTACTTTAGTAAGTAGGAGTTAGACTCAATTTTCTAAGTTAAAATAGAATTGTTGTTCCTGCAGCCATTGGAAACAGAACCAGTCACTATTCTTGCAGTAGTAGGTGCATAGATGTATGGATAAATAATTAGAATTTCCTTATGAGTATTTGATAGTTGTCTTTCCTTTGGATAAACTAGATTTCCGTAATGGTTATTTCATTCAAGGTAGTAATGATTTTTAGTGAAAACTAGAGCATATACTTTGTAGACATCATCTCAAGTTCATGCTCTCGGATTGATATTTAATGAAAATTAGTATAGTACTTTGGTAGTACAGGATGTCCAATCCTGTAAATAAAAAGTTGTTATATTGATTAGACATATTTTTGGTGCTATTGTCGGGGATGGTGTCAGTCTAGTATTCACTATTGAGTCATTTAGTTTCATTTTTAGCATTCTTGCATGCATAGAAGAAGAGATCACCTTCGAAGATTTCTTCCCAAATTCAATCAGGAAGATCCTTTTTATCCTGACCTTAAAGAAAGAGAAGAGAGAGAAGAAATAGAAGAAGAACTGTTTGAGAACATATTTGTAGAAGTACCAGAACAAGTACAATCACAAACCACATCTGAAGAATCCTTCCATTTGAATAATATTTTTGCTGAGCCAGAATATCAAGATGATCCATTAGCTCTAGTCATTTATTAGCCACCACTTGGACATCTACAAATGGAAATAGCTCAGCCTACCTTTCCCTTTCCAAATCCTCCTAAGTAGGGTAATCAAAATCTTAAAAATATACCCTCAACTACCCTGCCTAAATTCTATGGCCTTATTACTGAAGATCCAAAAACTTTTCTCTTTGAGTTCAACATCCTTTGTCGAAGTTATGACTACACAACTCATGACCATATGCTAAAATTGTTTCCATCAACCCTCAAAGGAGTTTCTTTGCAATGGTTCATGAGTCTAGGTGCCAATGCTATGACAGATTGGCCAACTATGAGTAACCTATTCCTTGATAAATATAAGGAATATTGCAAAGGCCATGATTTGAAAGGAGATGACATTTTTAAAATGTCACAAAAGGAGAATAAGACTTTGGAGGACTATGTTGCCTATTTCATGTTTAACCTATAGTGCAACACACAACATCATCTCAATGAGGAGTCTCAAAAGTATCTATTTCTAAAAGGAGTACATGACAAGAGTATGGAAGCTTTAGACTTAATGGCTAGAGGTGATATTACACAGAAGACATGGGCTGAAATCAAGAATATTTGTTTGAACTATTTCGGAGAAACAACAAAAAAAGGACAAGGTTTGAGGGACTTACTCAAAAACACTCCTGGGGCAGGAGTATCTAAGACAAACCTCTTGTTTAATTTCAAGCAAGACATCTTTAATGATGTTGCTACACAATTGGATACCATGCAAGTGCAAAGGAAAAAGGAGGATGTTGATAGTATGTTGGCAGAATATTGTCCCCATTGCAGAGAAAAGAAATGCAACTGCCAATGTAAGCCTATCACTAGCTTGGAATCACAGCATGTTCCTACTGAGTTCAAGGCAATTGATGAAGATAGGGAAGTCCTCTATGTTTCTCAACAAAGGCTGTGAGCTCCAAGATCAGGTATTCCTCAAGACCCACTCCATAATTATGGTGGTAATAGTCAATAGCAACAACAGCATGGTAATTATAATAATTGGCAGCAACCTTACCAAGGTTGGCAGTAGCCTCACCAAGGGTGGCAGCAGCCTAACCAAGGTTGGCCACAAACCAACCAAGGATGGCAACAGCCTAACCAAGGTTGGCACCAACCTCAGTAGGTTTGGCAACAACTTTAGAATTGGTAGTAGCACCAATAGAAGCTGACTTTAACTCAACCTCCTCAACAGCAAGGCTTAATGCCTCTTGTAGCCAATACAGCCCATCTAAAACAACCACAGTTGCCTACACAACCTGCACCTAATCCTAATAATGCAAAACCTTCAACCCAGCAACAAAGTTATTCCATTACCCTAAATGATATCCATCTAAGATCTGGAACAACACTTACCTCACCTTAGTAGCCCATTATAATGGAAATAGATGATACACATGTTGAGTTAGTTCAAGAACCTGCCACCACTATCTCTTCTGTAGCCAAGACACCACCATTCCCTAGTAGATTAACAAAGCAAACCCTGCCAAGAAAAAATCAAGCTGCATTAGACTTAATTGAGCAACTCAAGAAAATGACTGTAAAAGTTCCCTTGCTTGATGCAATACAATAAGTACCTATATATTCAAAAGCTATAAGAGAAGCCTATGTTAAAAAGTCAAGAAGGAAAAAGAAAGACCCAAAAACTATCCATGTCCTTGGATAGCTTTCTAATCTTATGCTTGATAACTACAAAATGCCTAAGTATGCAGACCCTAGAAGCCCAGTAGTGACCCTCACCATTCAAGGAGTGCAAGTGCAGAATGTCTTAATAGACCTAGGAGCATCCATCAATGTAATGATCAAAGAAGTAGTGTCCAAATTAAGCATCATTGGTCTCATGCAAATGCCAACAATCTTGTAACTAGCAGATAGTTCTATCATCATTCCTGATGGTATGCTAGAAGATGTCGCTGTCACATTTCATTCATGGGAGTATCTATTTCATTTTGTTATACTCTTTCCAAAAACCAATACTGGAGGATATCCTAGCATTTTAGGATGACCATGGTTAGCCACAGTAGATGCTTATATTGCATGTCGATCAGGGAAAATGATTATTTCAGATGGAATGAACACTAAAAATTAAACCTTGTATTTGCCTACTCAGCCTTTGCTATAGGATGATCAAGTTGTCTGGCCAAATATGGATGACTCTGATATGGACATAGATTCTATTCAACAATTGATGATGATCTCATGGGACCCATTTGTAAACATTAAAGAAGAAGATGATGTCATTTCTTCTATCATACTGAATGAGTATGGAACACAACCTGAAACATCTTCTAAGCACAAGTGTGTTTTATAAAGCATTCTGCCTTTATCTATTAAATAGCATTATTTCAAGTATGCACCACCTATGCATTCACTCCTACCACATGAGATAGATTCATAACCAATTGTGCAAATTTCAATGGCAGAAAAAGTAGTCAAAATAGTAATTGTTCTAGGAAGAGAATTAAATATAAGCAAGTCCTTATCTCAAGCACAACATCATGATACCCTGCAACTATTACAAAAGCACCACGATGCTTTTGGTTGGGAGTATACAAATATGAAAGGTTTGGATCCTACACTCTGTACCCATAGAATTTATATCAATCCAAATTATAAACCTATAAGACAACCTCAGCGTAGGATAAACCCAGCATTAAGGAATATTGTCAAAAATGAATTGCAAAAGTTACTCAATGTTGGCTTCATATATCCTATTTCAAATAGCCAATGGGTGTCACCATTGGTTATTGTTCCCAAAAAGGGGGGGAAATGGCAAGTCTACATAGATTATAGAGAACTTAACTCTACTACCAAGAAGGATCATTTTCCATTGCCTTTTGTCGATCAAGTTCTTGACAATCTTGCAAGAAAAAAAAAATTTCATTCTTAGATGCATTTAGTGGCTACAATCAAATCCAGATAGCACCAAAGGATCAAGACAAGACCACATTCACGTTTCCATGGGGAACATTTTCTTATGTTGTCCTACCATTTGGTTTGTGCAATGCACCTACAACTTTCCAAAGAGCTGTCATTAGCATTTTTTCTGACATATTTGTAGATTGTTTGGAAGTATATATGGATGACTTCACCACATATGGACAAACATTTGAAGAAGCCAAGGAAAACTTAGACAATGTTTTACAAAGATGCAAAGACTACAATTTGTCTTTAAATAGTGAAAAGTGCATTATGATGATGCAAGAAGGGGTGGTGTTGGGACACTTTATTTCCCCTAAAGGAATTGAAGTAGACCCAACAAAAATAGAAGTCATACATACATTGGTTGTACCAGCTAAATTGAAAGAATTCAGGAGTTTTCTAGGACATGTAAGATATTATTGGCATTTTATCAAAGATTTCAGTCAAATTGCAGCACCTTTATATAAATTGCTCTGAAAAGATGCAAAATTTGTATGGGATTCAGAGTGTACAAAAACTTTCTTATAGCTTAAAGAAGCCCTCTCAACAGCACCAGTGCTCTAAGGACCAAATTGGGAGTTACCTTTTCACATACACACAAATGCTTTAGATCATGCCATTGGAGTGGTACTTGGCCAAAAGATAGATTCAGTAGAACATGCAATTTACTATATCAGCAAAAATCTTCAAGGAGCCAAGTATAACTACACTGTGACAGAGAAAGAACTACTTGCTGTCATTTATGCTCTAAATAAATTTAGACATTACATTATTGGCTACCAAACATTTGTACATATAGACCACTCTGCTATCAAATATCTGATAAACAAGCCAGCAATCTCTGGACGATTGACTCGATGGTTGTTACTAATGCAAGAATTTGACATCACCATTATTGACAAGCTAGGAAAAGCAAATGTTGTAGCTAATTTATTTTCTCAACTCCAAACACCTGGTGATCTTGCAACCATAGAAGATAGCTTTCCTGATGAATATCTCTTCCTTTTGTCAACACAAAACCCTTGGTATGCTAATATTGCCAACTATCTAACTACTGGCAAAACTCCTCCACATTTTTCTACAAAAGAAAAATGGTTGCTAGTAGAAAAGAGTTTTAATTTCTCATGGATCTTAGGATTCATATTTTATACTGGACTAGACCAGGTAATGTGAAGATGTCTTAGAGAGGATGAAACATATGATGTTCTTTGTGCTTGTCATGATGAGCCTTGTGGTGGTCACTTTGCGAACAAACAAACTACATTAAAGATTTTGAATATAGGTTATTATTGGCCTACACTTCACAAAGATGTGGCTTAGTATACAAAAAAATGTGATAAATGTCAAAGAATGGTTCAACCAACAAAAATAGGTGAAATGCCCCTACAGCCATAGATAGTGGTAGAACCATTTGATAAATGGGGGATTGATTTTGTTGGCCCTATTGAATCACCATCAGAAGGGAAAGGTTACATATTGGTTTGCACTGATTATGTTATTAGGTGGGCTGAAGCAAAACCCATGAAGCATCCTCATGACAATAATGTTGCCATGTTTTTGTACGAATGTATCTTTACCAGATTTGGTGTTTCAAGAAAATTACAATGAGATCAAGAGCCTCAGTTCATATCTAATCTCATAACAACACTCATGGAGGAGTACAAAATTTAGCATGGCAAATCATCTCTGTATCACCCACAAGCCAATGGATAGGTAGAAGTCACAAATAGAGAGCTTGAACATATTCTCACTAAAATAGTGTCTTTGCATCAAAAAGATTGGGCGGCTAGACTTCTTGAAGCCTTATGGGCATACAGAATAACATGGAAATCCACTATTGGGTTTATGCCTTTTCAACTCCTATATGGGAAGATGGCTGTTATGCCCATTGAATTTGAACATAAAACTCTGCAGATGGCTTTGGAACTTGATATCACCCTTCCTATAGCACAACAGGATCACATTTTGCATCCCAATGAGCTAGATGAATTGCAAAAATTAGCTCTTCATAACACGGAATTAATTCAGATTCAAAGAAAGAAATGGCATGAAAAATTCATTAAAGATAGAGAATTTTCTATTGATGATTGGGCACTTCCTGTATGATTCATGATATTAGCATCACCAAGGAAAATTTTAGACTCGATGGCTTGGTCCTTATGAAATCATTACAATTTTTAACAATGGAGCAGTTCAACTATCTACAATTGATCCGATCAAATTCAAACTCCTGGTTAATGGGCATCGCCTAAAGTTATATCATAAACCAGCAACCAGGGAAGAATTTCTTCAACAGTTCACCACAGTAGAAACATCTCTTCCTGCAGCCACTTCATCTGAGTCTCCCGCTCAGACACTTGTAGCCCCTTGAATTTATTTTCAAGGTCTTCATAATAAAAATTCATTCCTTTTCCACCTCATTCCATCCCATCTTCTTGTCTTTCCATCATCATGCCATCTCACTTTCTCTCGTATGGCAATAGTTGGACCATCCTTCCTATCACACCTGAGGTTAGTCATGCTCGACCCCTTTGCATTTATTTAATTTATTGTTTATTTAGAAAAACATTTTATTTCAATTTCAGAATTTGCAATCTTTACTGACTTGTGGGACCCAGTCTCTGCTAGGTTGGGGGGAGGAAAAATCGAAATCATGAATGCGAAATCAAGGAAATCTTAAGTTGGCATGTAGATGTATGAGGAAGGGTCATTTCAATAATGAGCTAGCACCCCTTTGTACTTTTGTAATGTGTTAAATAATGTAAAGAAGGCTAACTATTAAATCATGATTTTGCATAACCCCTCATTAATGTGGCATATATTTTTGACCATGATCTTTATCCTCATTATGGTCTGGTGATTAAAATGCCATCATGAAGTACTGAAGGATGTGATATTTGGAAAAGCATTGAATACTTTCAATTTTCCTTTGTTAAAACCCTTGTAGCTATCACCACCCATACTTTCAAAATCACTTGTAGTGAAATTGCCTATACTAGCATTTATTTTCAAAAACATGGGTGGAGAACCTCAATGGCATGAACCAATAGACCACAAAGTCTTACTGGTAGACCTAGCAACATGTAGTTTGTTTCAACAACAAGGTTGGCTAGCTTATTGTCTCAGTTTAAAGCAATTTGATTAGGAAATTGCGCTCCAATCTCATAATACATTGAGGGATGGATATGCAACTGTTAAGTGCATTCGGATAGAATTCATTGAAGAACTGGTGGCAAAAGTTTTTGGTTTGCCCACAAATGCAGAACTTTGGATAGAGGACATGGATGCATGATAAGCAAAAGAGAAATTCTCAGTACCTAGAGATCTTCAGCTGGAGGAAAACTAAAAGCAAGGTACATTACAATTATCTCTCCCTCTGCAATTCATCCACCTTGCTAAATTTATCATAAGATATTTTACCTGTGAAGGAAGGTATTCCTATTTGCATGCTATTCATTTCAAAATTTTGAGTGGTTTGGGGCATGGGGATTGTCCTATAAATCTTGTGAGTTTCCTTTATAATATTATCAAAAGGCAAGCTACCTATGTACAGCAAGGCAAAACCCAGTCGGTAACCCACCATTGCTTGATTAGGGCTATAATTGAAAAGGAATTGACTAGGCAACACTTGGGAATATGGGAGGATTTTGTAAAACTAAGGATAGAGGGACCTAAAAGGGGTGGACCTAAAGGGCAAGTAGTATGGACAAGAGAGAAAACTATTATAGGAGTCAGGAAAGTAGTATATAGAACAGCTCAAGAAGCTTCAGCTTCTACTTCTGTACCTAAAACTACAAAAAGGAAAATTTTGGCTACAAAAGCCTCAACTTCTAGGAAGTGAAAATCATGCACAAGTTCCCAAAGGAAGGTTCAGAAGAAGTACCTCCAGTATCACAAGAACCTACACTTAACCCAAATAAGGGGAAATCCATCGATAAGGGCAAGAAACCAATTTCTACTCCACGACAAGTCACCAGAATGTCTAGGGTAAATTTGAGAACTAAACCTCCTGCACCACTTGTTGAGCCTCTTATACCACCTATTGATGTTGAAACTCTAGTACCTACATCTACACAATCACCAGAGCACACAACACCTACTCTTGAATATGAAAATGATCTTGAGGAAATTCTCGCAAAACTAAATAGCCCTATTAATATTTATAGTGACATGGAGTCCTCGGAGGAAATAGTGTCCGAGGTTGGACAGCTAGCGGAGGAAACTAATAATCTACCACCAAAGGAATATCCATCTATTGTACAAGAAATGGTTTAGGAAATTGTTGAAACATTTCAAGTTAAAATGACTATTGCATCCTATCCTGCAGCCATTGCCCCTTTAGAAAAAGTTGATAACACTGTTGCTTGTCAACATAACAACTTTGTTGAATGACAACATTCTCAAGATGATAGCATTGATGACCACCATCATCCTAAGCACCACCTTGAAGATTATAGACCTATTTTCCACCGTCATACACCACCAGAAATTTCTACACCATTAACAACCAGTTTTAGTTTGTACCAACAATTTCAATGGGAAAAAGAAAATTGGGATTTTGAAAGGAAGAAATTGCTAAAAACTATCAAGGAACAAGCATAACAAATTGAAGAGAAGGATAGTGAAATTATGGTCCTGTAGCAATGAATCACAAAGATTATAGAGCTCATTCTAGAGCTTGTAAATTGCAAGTCCCCATCTCTAGTTTATTCACTGTTCCTAAAGGAGCAAATGATTAATTTTTAGTTGTCTGGAATTACTCAAGGATTAAATCCTTCCTTACACACTCCCTAGGAATTTTATGCAACATTCAATTCATTTTTGATGACTCTGCAGAATCTTCTCTATGAATTATATGTTCACAATCTTTCTGTTTTAGATGATAAAGATTGGAATTCATTGTTATGTGTGGGCAATGTTTAGTTTAGGGCCATTATGTCATGGATGCTAAATGAGATTAGTCGAGAGAACTAGGCCGCTGCTTACAGGGAAAAGGAAATGTTTGAACCATCTTACATTCAACCAAAGGTACAAAACACTTATAGAGTATTCTTTGATTGGCTTTTCGTTAACAATAATCGCAGTGCTACTGCCAAAATTCACCCTATTTGCGAATAGGCATTTTCGGATTGGGAGCAGCATTGCTCTACAAATGCCTCTAATGCTATACAAGCCTCTCTTCAAAGATGGATCTAATTGCCAGAAGATTTTAAAATAAGGGAGTTGCACTCTCCCCAAAATCTAGAGTTGCCCATCAGCAGGATGCCCAGGTATATGATGTTAGGGAGAAGTCAGAAAAGTTATTGGGTACCTCTTCATTTCCAACAGCCCATACTCTTACATCCTATGCTTGGAAATTATGATTCATTTGCTAAATATAACATGATTTCCAAAGAACAAAAATGGGAAAGGTTGAAACAAAATCATGGATATTTTAATTACAGAGCTCATGAATCAGGAGAGAAAATTGCCAATGATCTCAAGATGCAGATGAGGATCAAAAACCTATAGAGGATCAAAAATGAAAATCTCTTTGAACCATTGACCTTGGACAAAATCTTCTCCATAGAAGGGAGAGGATTGTGATCTTTAAGGGAAGCTTGGTTAAGGTCCCTAAAGTCCACCCACAATCTAATTTCTTTGTTCTTCTTCCTAACATGGAAAAAGTTTGCTACCCATGATGAGTGTTTGATGGGAAAAATTATATTGGCCTCAATCAACTTGGATAGCTCTTTTCTCATTAGGGGCTCAATCTTGGGATTCACTGGCCTCTATTTTTGTCTTACTAGTTTTACATCATTAATTAAATCTATGGTATGCTAAAATAACCTTGGCTCAAAACCCTTTAAATCATCATATGTCCAAGAAAATATATCATTAAATTCTTGACATAGATGAATAAAACTCTCCTGCTTAATTTCAAAACATACCTTACCCATGTTCAAGGATTTCCAATCAGCAACCATGATTGGAGTGTACTCATCTTCATCAGCAGCTAGGTTCATGGCCCTACCTCTTGCTTGATCATTAGGATTAAAAACACTCTCTAAGGTGATCAAACCTGTAGGCAGCTTGTTGGAGCTAAGGTTAATGATTTGGTCACCATACTGATCTTGCAGTCTTGACTGATTTCTCTCTGAAAATTTTGCCTCATTCTGCAAGAAGCTCACAATTTTCTCATCAAACTCAAACACTTACCAATGGATGTTTTTATCAGGGATAGCAGGCCTTACTACCACTCTAATTTGTTTCTTTTTCTCTTCCTCAAGATTCCTTGGCACATCATAAGATGCACCTACTGTTGCAAGTCTATCAGCATGTCTATTATCTTTTCTAGGGATGCTTTGGATATTGAATGCATTGAAACCTTCAAGAAAATCCCATACCCTATTTTTATAAGACTTGAGAAAACCATTCTTGGTGGTATTCTGATTTCTCACTTGATTAACCACCAACTCACTGTCTCCATAGACCCTTAAGGCTTGAATTCCTCTTTTTTGAGCAAGTAGGAGACCTTGAATAAAGGATTCATACTCGACTACATTATTAGTGCAACTAAATTGGAGCCTAAAGGAGAAATATTACCCTACTTATGTAGGAGAAATCAACATCACACTAGCCCCTGATCCATTCTTATTCCTTGAGCCATCAAAGTACATACTCCATATCCCACTCATATCTTCTTTAGTACCCACAAGATTGGGAACTAGAGCATCTTTCTCTAATATACAGTATGTACTGAGACCTGTCTCAAGGGTCTCTGACATAGGGTCAAATTGATATGTATTAGCCCACTCATCCAAGAAAAAATCAAGTATTTTTGCTAGGGAAGTAGTGGGCTCATTCACTATGTCATTCTCATCCATCTCTAGGATAGGGCAATTTATGTTGATGGAATTAGAGGTGTAAGATTTAGTATGATGGAGGGCCTGAGGCTCTGCTCTGATTGAAGCATTGGCTCCATATCTCATCTTGAAAGATATATATGACCAATCAGAAGATATGAAACCACCTATTTGGGTAGTGAAGTCTCTTGACAAACAGATGGCAAAATATGACTTGACCTTAGCAACAGAGATATCTTGGGTTACAGTACAACCAGGGCTTTCATGTAAGGCCATCTCCACATTCCTAAGGATCCCTACAGTCTTGACATTACTACCATCCAACTATAATACATCCCTTACAATGGGCTCATATTTCATTCCTAAAGCATCAGCAACACACCTAGGCATCACTGAACTACTAGCCCCTGAATCAATCATGCAATTATGGACTAGTTTTCCTCATATAATTAGAGAAATATTGAATGGAGGAGGTCTAACCTTTTTACTTGTTTCTACCTCCCTTGATGGTTGTACTAGGCTTGTGGCACTTTTCATATTGAGTGTCTGATCCTTTGGTTCAATTCTTTCCAATTCTTGCTGCAAAAACCTCTTTTGCATGGGTATATTAGCAACAGCATCCCACATGGAGATATTCACATTTGTCTTCTTCATTTGCTCTACCACATTGAATGGCATAGAAATTTCTTTGGTAGAACCCTTAGGAGCTACGATTGTATGAGGTTGAGATGGAATAACCTGAGAATCACTTGCATCATTTATGCCATGATTTTACCTTTGCTGCTAAAAGGTACTTGATTGATTATTTGCTTCTTGCTCATGAGATATTGCATTTGAAGTTGAGGCTTGCTTGGGAGGAGGGATAGCATCTTCCATAGCTCTCCTTTTGCTTCTAGTGTTATGAGAAATGGAATCTTGTTTTACAATACAATGATCCTCCATTTGATGATTCATAAAAGAGCAATCACCTTATCTTTGCATATCTGAGGCATCTTTAAATTGGTCCTCCTTGTATGATTGTTTTACTGCAGGTTCTTGGACTATCAAAGCCATAAAAGATTCAGCCTTCTGACACATACAATAGGCATAGGAGTAGTTATAGGAGGGACAAAAATCTTGATCTTGAGCCATATTGTTTTGAGGGACTATAGCCCTACTTTGGTTTACATTTGAGGTTGAAGCATGGCCACCTTGCCTACTCTGATCAAAAGAATTGTTCCAATGATTAGGATTTGGAGGCCTACAACTACTTGGAGTTTGATATTGCAATTGATGAGGCTTACTACCTTGAGCTTACTGTCTTTCTAAAATCACCACATTGTTGCTTACTTTCTACATCATAGAGGAGTTATCCTCCAGCTTCTTCCCATAATCTTGCAATCTTTTTTCTAGGTTCCTTTCTCTTTTATCCATGTTCTACATTAGAGATTACATCATCTCTTTGATTTCATCTATCCCATTTGAGGATGTGGAAGCTTGAGGGACTAGGACAAGGGATTGTGATGTAGAAGTTGTGGGAAGAGGAGCCATTGCTAGTTGATTATTTGGAACATCAAGGAAGAAAGGCATAGGAGGCCTTCGAGCTAGCTTACCTCCTTGTATTAGGATGTTCTCTAATTTTATGGCTATGTCATAAGCATTAGGCAAGGTATCTCCTCCCATAGTTTGGATTGTAGTGGCAATATCACTGTTAAAAGCTCTAAGGTAATGCAAGAAGGCATTACCAAGGGTAGGCTTTACTAAAGTAGGTATTCTATCCCATGTCTTTTGAAATCTATAATTAAAATCAATGATACATTCATGGGGGGCTCTTTTTATAGTAGTCAACTACTCTAAAAGTGACAAATAGTCACTTTTATCCTCAAAATGTTTGCACAATCTTGCTCCTAATCCATCCCAATCTATTATAGAACCATGAGCTAAACCCCTATACCATTGTAGTGCTTTTCCTTTCAAGGATAGGCTAGGAGCCTAATTGCAACATCATCCTCTGTAATACCATGGATATTGTAGACATTTGCAACCTCTTGAATGTGTTCTGAGGGAGAGATAGAAGTTTCACCAGTAAACTCTGGTATACTTTTGAGGGCAGCTACTAGTATGTCATGTCTTTAGGCTAATAAGAGAGGGCTCCCACTATTACAGGTGGCAAAAGTATGGGCTCTAGGCAATACCATATAGACAAGTGATTTATTGATATGTATTGATAGCAGTCTAGGTTGAGATCTAACAGTAGGAGGAGTAGAGATAGATCTTGTAGGTATATTTGTTACTATTGCACTCCTAACCAGTGATAAAGATATTCTAGTCTTCCTTCTTCTAGGGTTTGAAAATGAAATCTCTTGATACTGAAGCTTACCTCTAGAAGGTGCCCTTGTTTCAGCTCTGGGCATGAATCACTGCAACTTTGGTCTGGAATCAGATGTGTATTTGAAGCTTAAAGTCACCAAGTACTTTGAAGAATGAGCCTCTTGAAGGCTTAAACACTGAATCCAGTACTATCTCCTTGGTATTGATCTTTAAATCTTCCCTTTTGACACCAGTAGGCTTGAAGTTTTATGAAAAGTTGTCCCATTGGGCATGCCAAAAACTATTGTCATTGAGGTTTCCACCCTTGTCCAAAGCCTATGCATGAAGGCAACCTAGTGAAACATGGAAACAACCTCCAAGTTGTGGGACTTAAACTATGAGGTTGAGTCTTCGGAGAAGGTCGGCTTCCTCTTACTATCAAGATGCACCTAACTACTCTTGGAGAGGAAAAGGGAGAAGGAGAGCATGAAAGAAAATCTACCTAATCTAATCTAAAGATGTGATGCACCAAAATAGAGTGTTCAAACCAAACTCTGCCCATATATGCACTATTGAACTAGAATGAAACTAAGGATATACACATTTAGACTTGCTTTAATCTAATAATCACATATAGATTAGAAGACCAAGATGAATGACACAAGGAAAGAGAGATTCACTTATATTATCATTTGTAGGCCAAAGAGATACAGTCATGCAGATCATAGATCTCTACAAAACACCAATAAGGGGCAAAGGGTTCTTGCACTTGCATAACAGTGGCTGAAATAGATAAGGCAAAAAATCATGTAGTTCAAAGGCACAGGGGAATTTATACTAAGAATCTGCAGAGTAGTAACAGAGAAAATAGAGAAAGGTCCACCTACAAAATTCATAAAAATTTCCTTTATAAATCAGGCATAACTAAGATTTTCCCTCCAAAACTATCCTGCAACCAGCGCCATCAAGCTTCTACCAAGAAAAATCATGGGGATCTAGAAGAAAATTTGATCTGAATATAGCTTTTTGGTGCCACGAAATTTGAGTTTTAACTAAAATAGGGCCTTGAGAAGATAGAGGCGTCGCTATAACTATGCTCTGACCAAGTAGATAGATTAGATCAGGGTGGTAGAGTGTCTTTGCATGCTTCACATTCACTTTAGGTCGTTAGAATTGATCATAAGATTAGATGCGTGTAAAACCTTGATTTCTTATCATTTTTTGGTGCATGAATCAGCAGAGTCAGCAAGTTAGCCAAACATTGTAAGAGAAATAGGCCACATGGACCAATCAATTCATTTCTCTTTACCACCCACAAGGTCTTCTCGAGGTTGACCAATCTTTCATTGCTAACTGCACCATCCTTTAAAAAGTCCTGACCGTGATGGTCACATTAATTGTCAGCACATCTAACTATTACTACCTCCTACAAACCCACGAGGACACATGTCACTAAGGTGCTATGTCACTATGTGTATCCTTTGATTAATTTCCTATAGTGAGATAGCACCCATCATGGATTTAGACTGATCTGATGATTTTGAAGACTCGTCGTATTACTGTGCTATCTCCCTAAAACCTTTGGGCCCATGAAACACTTGGCAACCACCTGGCACAACCTGGTATCCTCATCTTGGCAAGACCTAGCCCAATTGATAGCCCCATTGGTATCCTTACAGCTTTCCATAGTGAGATAGCACCTACCGTCGATTTCCTTAGATCTACGATGATCAACAAAATTGTACAATTGTACACTAAGTTGGCTGAATGGACCAATGAAATATCACCACTGTACTATGACCCACCTAAAAACTACCACCAAGGATGAGCCATAATATTACTTTGGAGAAGGGCAAGCCCATTACCTCATCTGTGCCATGCATCACCAAGGTGCTATGTCACTATGGATAATATCCTCGCAGCTTCCCATAGTGAGATAGCACCCACCTTTAATTTCTTTAGATCTAGCAACGAGCAAAATGGATCTGACCTATCGGTATACCAACTAATAGAAACTGGCCACATACCAACCTTTCTGACAAATCCTCATTTGTAGCCCACCAAGTGAAGCAGGACCCACATTCTACATAGTTATACTTTAGCCAATGAAAAAATTGACCAACTACTAATGTGTCTGACAAATTTCATCACTGATATCTGACGGGGCATACTTGGGACCCACCTTCCTTCTGATGTCACTGCAGTATCACTTTCCATCTGGGTGCTATGTCGCTAACGGTGAGGAACACAAATTTTTTGATAGTGCCATAGCACCCACCATGGATCTAGCAAAATTTGAAGCCAGAGAAACAACGAGGAAAGGGAGGACCCACCTAACATGAGGCCAAAAGGCGTTATGTCACTATGGCAAAACAATGTGCAACTTCCCATAGCGAGATAGTGGCAACCGTAGATATCTCTTGATCTAACTATGGGGACTTGTGGGCCCGCAGAAACATTAAAATGCATAGGGAAAGAAATATTATGAGGTTAGCATAAAGTATTTTGTGGCCCCTTTTGAATATTTGGATATTTAAAACCTGTGAACATTACTACATTGAATTCAAATGTGGTGATTCTGGTGGGAAGGAAAAAATGACCAATAGTATCTATGAGGTGAAGTAATGAATAGATAGAAAAATTTAATAGACATATTACTGTTTTCCTAAAGTTATTGTAATACTGCATATTTGATGAATACATGCCTACACTGAGTTTCTACACTTTTATCTAAGCTTATCTTTCCCTCATTCTTTTGTGGGGGCCCACACAGAAGATGGAGTTTGCTTTAGTAAGTAGGAGTTAGACTCAATTTTCTAAGTTAAAATGGAACTATTGTTCCTGCAGCCACTGGAAACAGAACCAGTCACTGTTCTTGCAGCAGTAGATGCATAGATGTATGGCTAAATAATTAGAATTTCCTTACAAGTATTTGATAGTTGTCTTTCCTTTGGATAAACTAGATTTCCTTAATGGTTATTGTATTCAAGGTAGTAATGATTTTTAGTGAAAACTAGAGCATATACTTTGTAGACATCATCTCAAGTTCACGCTCCCAGATTGACATTTAATGAAAATTAGTATAGTACTTTGGTGGTAAGGGATGTCCAATCCTATAACTAAAAAGGTGTTATATTGATTAGACAAGAGCCATCTACTTAAGAGGACTAGTTTCAAGGTACTATAAGCACAAAGATGAAGATCTCTAAAAGAGAAGTACCCAAGCTCAATAGAAATGAATTTCCTGTATGGAAAAGTTTGATGAAGCTACACCTTGGAGGACTTATAGATCATGCACAATCTACCATTATAGTTGAACATGTTGATCTAGTTAGAGTCTTAGTTGCTGAAGATATGAAGAAGAAGAGAGAACACAATCAAGTGATGTTGGAGATTACCTCAGCCCTAAGCTATGTTGAATTTGATGATATCAAAGGCTATGACACTACAAAAAAAATGTGGAATTCCTTACACACTATCTATGAAGGAGACAAAAATGTTCAAAGAGCCAAATCTAAGAGCCTTAGAGGTAAGCTTGATAATATGAGAATGGAAGAAGGTGAGAATATTTCTCAATATTTTCCTAGAATAAAAGAAGTTTTTAGTGTAATAAGAGGAGCTACTAGTCATATAGATGATGATACTCTATTAAATAAAGTCTTGAGAACACTACTACCTATTTATGCTATTAGAGTTTTTGCAATTCAAGAGTTGAGATGTATTCTAGGAAATGATCTAACCCTTGAAGGTTTGGTAGGTAGACTCACTACTTTTGAGCTATCAATATTTTGATAATTACAAACCTAAGAGTCTTGAATCTACTTTCAAAGCTTAGCTACTATTGAAGGAATCTAATGAGATGAAGCAGAAGAAAAAGAAGAGAAAGATAAAATATGTATTTAGTGATAGTGATATAGATGAGTAACATGTTGAATAATTGGAAGCACTACTGGCAATAAGGTTTCATAGAAGTAAAGCCAAGTACAAAGGTAAGTTACCAATCATTTTTTTCAATTGTAATGAGGTTGGTCATATTGTTGTAAGATGAACATAGAAGAAGAACTGCAGAGATGGCAACAAGTACAAGAATAGAAGAGAAGTTGACAGTAAAGATTACAAAGACAAAGGTAATAAGTAATGCTATATTGCTAAAGAGGAAACCAAGGATGATTCTGATGAACATGATAATGAAGTGGTGTATGTTGCAAGGAAGGACGAATCTAATGAAGATGAGGCAATTGCACTTGTGACTTGTGTGAACAAAAATAATAGATGGATCATTGACAGTAGATGCTCACATCATATAATTGGATATAGAAGTAAGTTCATTACCTTGAATTATTATGATGGAAATAGTGTAAGATTTGGTAATGATGAACCATGTTTGATAAAAGAAAAAGGTTCTATCAAACTCACAAACAAGATTTCATGTGAAAATGTTTACTATGTTGAAGGACTAAATTATAACTTGTTGAGTGTGTCACAATTGAATAATTTGGGATGCCAAGTTGCATTTGGAAAAAAGACTACTAAGATATATGACACAAATGGGAATCTAATTGGAAAAGGTGATCAAACTAGAAGTAATCTATTCTATCTTGATATAGAGGATGTTGCTTGTTTTGTTGCAAAATTTGATGATGTATGGCTTTGGCACAAGAGATTATGTCATGTTAACTTTGATAACTTGGTTAGTATTAGTAACATGAAGAAAGCTAGAGGTCTTCTTAAGTTGAAGAAACCTAATAATGTAGTGTGTAAATAATCTCAGCTAGGCAAATTGGCAAAGTCAAGATTTAAGAGTAAAGCTTATACCTCTAAAAAAATACTAGAGATTGTTCATACTAACTTGTGTGGACCAACTAAATTGCAAAGCTATAGAGGAGATAAGTACATAATGCTATTCATTGATGATTATTCTAGGATGATGATAGTTATGTTTTTGAAATATAAATCTAATGCTTTTCAAATGTTTAATTGGCACTTGGCAAGAGTTGAGAAAGAAATAGGTAAAGGTCTGAAATTCTTGAGATTAGATAGAGGAGGAGAATTCAAATCAAATGAGTTTGAGATAAAAGATAGACATCTGCTCCTAGGACCCCTCCACAAAATGGAATTTTTGAAAGGAGAAATAGGTCTATAATGGATTGTGCTAGAAAACTTATGATGGAGAAGAATGTTATTCTAAAATACTGGAGAGAAGTTGTAATTACTGTTGTATATACCCTGAACTGTGTGCAAATCAAGAAAGGTACTCATTCAACACCTTTTAAAATATGGTATCGATATCCACCCAATGTAAAATACTTTAAGGTATTTGGAAATAAGTGTTACATTCTTAAAGATGCAAGGAATGGAAAGCTTGATACAAAAAGTGAAGAAGGTATATTCCTTGGATACTCCACAAGAAGTAAAGCTTATAAGTGTTTAAATACTAATACTAACAAAATCTTAGAAAGCGCAAATGTGAATTTTGATGAATTTATAGAGGTACATGAGGCTAAACCTATGAAAGAACTAGAAGAATAAAAATCATTTATATACTTTTATGAAGGAATGCCTGCTAAAGAAGATGATGAATATCAAGTTACAAACCAACAACAAGTTTTAATGATTTTCGAGTCACATCCTATAAATGTCGAGTTTCATTCAAGAAGCAAGCTGCATTTAATTGCTAAGTTATAGAATGAAGAAGATGCACATTCTAATTTTGAGATTAGTATACATTAAAGAGATGCTGAAAACCTAATAGAGATGTACACAGTAATTTTGAAGTTGAAAGACAAAGTGAAGAAACAAGAGCTAAGCCAAGATTGTGCAAATATGTCAAAAGACATCATACTGCTGATCAAATCATTGGAGATAAAAATTCTAGGCCAATGACAAGAAACAAATTGAGAAGTGAGTCATGTTTGCTAAGCATAAAAGAACCTAAAATAGTGAAAGATGCATTAAAATATGTAAATTGGTAGAAAGACATGGAAGAAGAGATTGAACAGATAGAGAAGAATAAAACATGGAGTCTAGTTTCTAGACCAGAAGACAAGAATGTGATTGGCACCAAGTGGGTATTCAGAAACAATCTAGATGAGAATGGTGAAGTCACAAGAAATAAAGCATGATTGGTTTGCAAAGGATATCTACAAGAATAAGGAATTGACTATGGGGAGACATTCACTCCTATTACTAGAATGGAAGGAGTAAGAACTCTACTTGCTAATGTTGTATACAAAGGTTTCAAATTTTATCAGATGGATGTTAAATCTGCATTTTTGAATGACATACTAGAAGAAGAAGTCTACATAGAATATGTAGAAGGTTTTATTGATGATAATAGTAAGAACATGGTATGTAGATTGCACAAAACTTTATATGGCTTGAAACAAGCACCAAGAGCATGGTATGAGATACTTCATAATTTTCTTATGAAGATTGGATTTGAAAGGAGGAATGATAACAACAATCTGTACATAAAGATAGACAAAGGCAAAGGTATTTTTCTGTCTAAAATATTTGTTGATGATATCATATTTGGAGGACAAGATGCTTTATGTAAGGATTTTGCAAATCAGATGAAGCAAGAATTTGAAATGTCTATGTTTGAAGAAATCATGTAGGTTTGCAAGTTTATCAGATGAAGTATGGTATATACATCACTTAGTCAAAGTATGTCAAAGAAATATTGAATTTTTTTTTATTAGAGGATTCCAAACCTGTAAGTACACCTATGGTGATAGGACACAAGTTGTCAAAGAATGATGATTCCACTGATGTAAATCAAACATTATATAGATCTATGATTATCAAATTGCAATATATAGTACATAGAAAACCTAATATTTTATTATCTATAAGGATAGTTACAAGATTCTCTGCTAATCCTAGGGAGAATAATTTAATGGCTATGAAGAGAGTAATGAGATATTTGAAAGGAACAAAAGAGTTTGGTCTATACTACAAGAAGAATGAAAAGTTTGAATTGAGAGCTTAGACTAATGTTGATTGGGCTAGAAATATTGATGACATAAAGAGCACTAGCGAAGAATCATTTTTCATAGGCAAAAGACTAGTTACATGGACAAGTAAGAAATAGAGTTGTACTTACATGGACAAGAAAAAAATAGAGTTGTACTTCACAATCTATTGTTGAAGCTAAATATGTTGCTACTACTATAAACTACACAAACATTTTATGGATCAAACAACTACTCAAAGGAATGAAGGAAGAAATCATAGAACCAATGATACCTTATTGTGATAATAAAAGTGCTATCAATAAATCAAAGAATTCAGTGATGCACACAAAGACAAAGCACATTGTAATCAAGTATCATTACTTGAGAGAGTTAGTTCAAGACAAAGAAGTGAAGATGGAATATATTAACACAAAGGAGAAAATTGCTAATATCTTCACAAAACCATCATTTGATTGACTTGGTTGATCAGTTTGGTTTGCCATCAATGCAAAAGAGTGAGATGTTGAAATATGATTGAAAATATCACAAAGATCATTGGTTAAGAGGGAGATTGTTGAAAAAGAATATGTGTTTCAATCATTATTTTGTTATTGATGTCAAACCTACTATTTTTTGGTAGCACAATTGCTTATAAGATTCAAGTACTATCACTTAGTTGATTGATGAAGAGGATTTGATCAATGAGAGGTAACAATAGCACCTAGAGGAAAGGTTGAGTTATGATTATGTAATGAAGTACAAGACTCAAGTAAGACAATGATGACATGATGTATTTATAATCTACTTAAGTTTACAAACTCCTAGCTACACTTAGAAAGTTTAGAAGAACAAGTTACATGAAGTTTGTTTGCCAAGCTTGACTGAGTGGATAGTAGGTGCCAAGAAAAGTTAGTACAAGTAGAGCAAAAAGTCAATTGGAGCCAAGTGAAAGAAAATTCTAGTAGATGCCATAAGATAGTTGATGCTGAGTAAAGTTTAGTTGATGCCAAGTGATTTTATAGTTGATGTCAAGGAATGCAATATATGTTGAGCATCAAAAGGTTGATAATGCCAAGCTGTTGCATTATGCTAAAAATCAAAGATTCATGAAATCTAAGCTAACAAGTTTGTTTTCTTGAAACTTGTGAACTAGGATGAAGATAAGGTTGATGAGTTGGTGGCACAAAATTTGATGTAAACATTTTTAGGTGACTTCAAATAGATTCTAGGAGAATTTTCTAGAAAAGACAAGATATGGGATGGATACATTGTATCCTGCCTAATCCATCTAAAACCCTAAATTGGATGATGGAAAAGGAGTAGGAAACTATTCTAATTTCCTATTTATAGGAATGTCTAGTCATGAAGAAAATTTGTCATGTGTGAGAACCTAAGGAGAAGAATGAGTTAAGGGTTTTACTTCATCAAGTGACCTGAGAGAAAAGTCTACAATTGTATTTTAAGAAAGAAGGCTTAAGGAGATGAATTCCCCAAGGGTGAACAAGACGTTAGAGTTGCAAAGTATAAAGGCCAAGTAGAATTGAGGACTGCATAGAGATTTGTAATCTACAAGAGAAGTTGTAAGTTGTATTAGATTAAAGCTCTACTATTACTCTTTAATAATTGTATCAGTCTAGGGTAAATCCTATGGACTAAGGTTGACCTAATAGTCATTTGTAAATCCTTTAAATAGCTGGCATTCCAATTAATGGCCTAAAGTCCTCAAACAAGGCTCAATTCTAATAGCATGATTGAAATCCCTTGACTAGGTCACATTTAACAGTGTGTATTGTAACCTTTAACATGGTTGGCCTTTCATAGGGCATCACCTCATCAGAGTGAAAAGGGGTAGCATGTTATTGGTGGTTATTCCCAAATTGGGTTTTCACATAAATCATTGTGCCAAGTGTGTTGATGAATTTGTTGTGTTTCATTCTTTACATGTTTGCAAGTTGAATTGATAGTAACATACAAGTTTTGGTAATTACTTAATGGATGCATGCATGGGCATGAATATTTTATGGGTTCATTAAGTTGTGAAAAGTGTTATTTATACATCTAAACCTTGGATAAATGATTTACCCCCTAGTTATTCTAAAGTATTCCAACATTGAATTGGAAAATTTGGTCACTAGTTTGCTAATATCTTAATTAGCAAGAAAGGTATCTTCAGTCTCAGGCAGGAAACTACTTGTGGCTAAGGATTTCTTTTATTTGGGTACTTTGGGATGGAAAGAAGCCATGGATGATTGGGGTTTCAATAGGCCACATGTAGGGTATGAAAAAAAACAAAATACATAAAAGAATATTAACTATAAGGAAAGAAAAAGTAGTTCAAGAGAAAAAGAGATTTAGGACTCACCGAGATGGTTGCATGAAAAATCCCTATTGGCAGAGGTACTTAACACCACCTCCTTGTTTCTCCAAAAAAAGAAAATATCTTATCTTTAAAAAAATGACAATGAAATTCGTTTTAAGGCATTTGACGTAGAGGGAGAGATACATGTGTATAGATAAGGGAATGAGTAAAGTGATAGGGTACTTTTTATAATTAAATGCTTCTATTAGTTTCACACATACCAAAAGATGTCTTTATTGACAATTAGCTATATGTACTAATGTAATTGTTGTTGTTAATGGCAACACATGATGTATATACTTGTGATAAACCTTGGAAATAAAGATACTTAGGTTTTGGTACATAGAAAATTGTCTAAGTATGAAATTGGTTTAAAACAATACATTTTTTTATATGTAAAATGTTTATGATGTCATATTATGACTAGAAAAGATAGATAGATATAGTATACATGTTGATGATGATGTATATAACCTTGTACATCAGTATAAATAGTATGAGAAAGAGATATTCACATTTTACTAGTAGAAGAGAATGACAAAATTAAAGGTAAAGGAATTGTTTTATTTCCAAAATAATTGTTTGACCAATTAGGGTTGACATCTTAGATGTTTACTTTAAGTTGAAAAAGTATATTATGGTCTTTGCCAACCTAGTAAGAATTTGTGAAAAGGCATGTTATTTATGCAAATGGCATCTTGCGGAAAGAAGTGTGCAATTGTATTGTGACAAGTGATATGCAAACTTTTTGTGAAGCAATATATGTGAAGTTTTGAGAACCTGATTTTGTGATCTGAGATCGAGCTGAGCTTAGAGATCAGTCAAGAAAGAAGTTACAACACCTATATACATAAGGACTAATTTCTTTTTTGGGAAGCAATCTCTTCTTGTAATTGGAAGTGCATATTTGGGCAGTGATCTTTTGTTGCAATAAAAACTAATGAGGTTATACATGTCATCATCAACATGTATACTACTTCCATGTAACTTCATTTTACATAATATGACATCCGCAACATGTTATAAACAAAACAATGCACTGATGTAAACCAAATTCTATACTTAGATAATTTTCTGATAGCCAAATACTAAGTATCTTTACTTTTGAGATTTCCTATCAACATGTACATCATGTGTTGGCATTAATGACAAAATTACATATCACTATTAGGAAATTTTCAATAATCTCCTCCTTTTTCGTTGATGGCAACAAAATAGGAAAAATTGGCTAAGTGAGAAAAAAAAAAGTAAATAACACCTTACATCTAATAGTTAATTTTTTTTCAATATGCTCCCCCTTACAATATAATTCATACTACACATGTATCTATCCCTTTTTTATCTTTCCCAATAATGACATGCATATAATTTTCACATGAATCTCTCCCCCTTTGACATTAATGACAAAGGTCAAAATGTTAATATTCAGTCCAAAACTATAAAAAACTGCTAAAAATGTTATCTTCCCTTATTTTGATATTATCTTCATATAGTCATCAAAAATAATATTTAGACTATTCATACCTTTGTTCCATGTCTCTTTGGTAGACTCTACTATTGTTAGAATTGCACATAATGCAAATGATGCAATTTCAACTATATTGATATCTAAATACAAAAAGTTTGTATATGTGTCCTTAGCCATGACACATTCTTCTAGTTGCTTCTCAAAAAATGATAACTTTAGAGCGATGGATTCTCTGAAACTATATGTTCTCCTTAATATCTACTCTTTTCAAAGTTTTGGTTTCCTAATATTGCTATAAACACTGGCAACTTGACTCTCAATATGATCAACTTTGCTAGATGGGTGTTGGATTAGGCTAGATAAAGCCTCTATCTCATTTATCTTTACCTCTATCTAACTATCCAAATCCTTAGTCAGTATGTATGATAAGGTACACTTAACATACAAATCTTTCCCTTCCTGCTGACATTTCTAAAGTTCTTTTATGCATCTATCAAGATTGGCTAAGTTGTTCTTGATTTTCTAGTAGATGGTGCTAAATAAGCTAGCATCATGGGAAATTTGAGCCTTCACCTCTACAACATTTAGCAAATTAGTAAACTCTTTATCACAATACTTTAGCACTAACCTATGCTCTTAGTTTGGGATTTGACTCAATATATTGTATTGTCAAAGTATTGTGCAATCTATCAGTTACTTCCATTAGAGATATTTGCAAACTCTTAACTGACTCATTCTTTTGTAAAAGTTTGGATAAGGATAAAATTAGATCAATCTGATCATCATTATCAGTAGCCAAACTTGTAAGAGAGAGTAGAGTAGATGAACTAGATGGTTTAGTCTCATCCTCCTCCTATTTCTTTGTTGCTTCCTTAGCTTTCCTCTCTTCCTCTTCCTTCCTTTCCTTTTCCTCTCTTTCTTTCTTCTCTTTTGATTTTTTCCTTTCTTCCTCCTCTATTTTTTTTCTTTACTTCTTCTATAATCCTTTTCTTATCTTCATCTTCCTTTCTTTTTCTATCTTCCTCAACCAATTGTTTCTTGGCTTCCTCTATCTTATGCTTTTCAACTTCTAATAGCCTCCTCTCTTCCTCAATTTGTTTCAACATTTACCTCAACATCTTTGGTGTCTAGTACATTTGGTTTGGAACCACCAAATGGATTGGTGTCATCAATGTTAAGAGTATCATTGGTTTGATCAATCTTCATAGTATCACCACTAACTAACACTTCCAAGATTCTAGGAGTTGGAGGAGATGCTACCTATGACTCTGAAAACATCTTGTTCATAGTTGTTGTAGTCTCCTTTCTCAACTTATCCTTCTCACCAACCAAAAATAAGAATGACCTCAACTTATTCCTTAGGTATGGTGTGAGTTTATTCAAAAATCTCTTAGTCTAATCTTCATCATTAGTCTTGCAAATTGTCCTTAGCATAGACATCTAAAGTTCAAGGTCTTCTTCTCTTCTAGGAGTCTTCTTTTCTATAAGTCTCTCATAGAATTTTTGGTTCACTACTCCTTTGATATCCTTTATACTTAGATCATTAGCAATGATATATCTCACAGTAGATATATGAATTTTATCTTTCTCAAAATTATTGTATAGATCATACAACTTGTTCATCTGAATAAAGCTTCCCTTATTTGCAATTGTCGTGTTTCTCTTCTCAATCTTTAGCTTCCATTTTTGCCAAGCTTTTCCTACTACTTGTTTAGGTGGAGTCACATTTTCAGCTTTCTTAGTTTCCTATTCCTCAACCTCTTCGTCATCACTAGATTCAATTGTCAACAATTCTTTCTACCTCTTGCTAGGTCATGTAGCCATCTATTTGACTCTCTTAGTCTTTGTTGACACTACTTCAACCAATCTCTTGATTTTCTCTTGTGTTCACTAGGTTCAACATTGGATACTACCACATAAGGAATGCTCTGTCCTGAAGTTGTCTTACCAACTAAAACTAACAAGGTTTGTTTTTTCAATACACCTTGTTTCATTGTCTGTCTCACAACCTTAGATTCACTTTCTATCACTCTGGCCTTAGAAAATGCCTTCTTCATGATTTAATCAACCTTCTTATGAGATGCCTTCTCCAAGATTTCTTGATGATCATACTGTGTAATCTCATCATATGTTCCATATCTATACTCAACTTTATCTTTATCTAAATTCAACAATAAGTTAGATATCTAACTACAACATCATCACTCAACTCATAGCTCAAAGGATCCAAAAATGTTTCCTGAGGTTCTACTACTAGAATGTATGTATATTCAATATCAACTAGAATACACATTTCCTCCTTGAATATATCTACAATTGAAGGTGAGATCCTAAATCTATGTTTCATCACATTTTGGAATGTCCTCATAATCAAATTACCACTATCCAATACCTTGTCTATAGGGTGCCTTATGCATACCTTTGTAACCTTTTCCCTAGTGCATTTGTCACCACTCATTATATTTGTTATTGACAAGGAAATCTCTTCAACACATGAAAGAATATGTGATTTATTAGTGATTGGAATCTAAATACACATTCTTTGTTCTCTTAATCTTTTAAAGCTTTTCCAAGAGTTTCTTCCTCTGTATTTCACTCAAATTAACTTTCTCTTTCTCAATACATATATTGTAAGCTACACAAATAAATCCTACTAAAAGTTCATCTATCTTAGAACTTGAACAAACTAAATAAGCAATAATTATGCTAAGAAATCTCACATAATCCTACTTGATGGAGCTGATTACCATGGCTTTCCCATTGTATAATGCCTTAGTGTAACATTTTACTTTCTTCTTAACCATATTTTCACCTATGGGTACACTACCTTGTTATCTAAGACTAGTTATCTTAGGAATCAGGTCAGCAAAAATGTCTACTATATTGTATTGTATCCATAATTTTCCATCATGTATCCTACTCAATATGATTTAAGTCCATTCATCTATATCTAGCTTGTGGTAGAAATGATACTTAAACAAATCAAATTCTTTTAAGTGATCAAATTTGGGCTTCATAGTCATGTCATGGTCAAAGACTAGTTCTTTATCCTTATTCATATATTCACTACTAATCAACTCAAAGTTGTAATTCAAATAATTTTCTATGTCTACAAGGTAAACTATGTTGTTTGCAGTAATAGACAATGTAGAGTTAGGGTTTCCATCACTAGGTTTTATGGAAACTACCTTGAACTTAGGTCTATCCTCATTCTCAATATTGTGAACAACTGACATATCCATGATCTTTATCAACAATATCTTTTACTGAACAAATTTTGAGAAAAAATGATAAAATACCTCTTTCTAAAAATAAGGTTTTCTATGAAATCACTCTGACAAGTTGTTTTGGGATGCTTTTCACTTTAAGTGTGTTTACAATGAAGTAAAAGTCAATTCTATACCCCATTTATCCATCAACTTGAAAAATGCTTTAATTCCATACTTCACAAATATGAAAAAGCTATTATTTGCATTATGCAATCAAATGAGTGCCCAAACTTATCTATTTGATCTTTGGATGTCACTTGAGGTTTACTATAGCCTCCTTCCATCATGAAAAACATCCTTAATACTTTTTATCATGAAATTCTTTGCAAAAATATACTTTTCATCTTTTGTTACAGAATCAACTTTTATTGTAGTACCAGTAACTCTAAATTTCATTGTAACTTGTTTAGATGAGGTCCAAATCACCAGTGATCTAAGTACCATCTAAACATGACTGAATACACCTTTTCCCAACTTTTCTACCTCTAATCTACTCTCTGACTAAAGTTTTCAAATTTTGATGATGTGAACAAGCTTAATTCAACTTGATTGAATCAAAATCAAAAATTAATTTTGATCTTCTCATCTCATCATCTAACTTTTCTTTTGAGATATTTGTTCCTTTCATGAATGCTTCATTAAGTTCTTCTCAAAGTTCACTCACAGTGTTTGTTTGTTCTTCACTATTAGATTGGGAGTTCTTTTCACGGTTCCTTCTATCATTCCTTCAATTTTTCAAGTTTCTTCCATTGTTCCTTCTATCTGTAAAGTTTCTATCCATTCCATAGTACTTTGTTGTGTGTCCAAAGTTTTTGCATAACAAACATATAGGTGCTCTACTTCTAGAATTTTGTTAATCATTAGGTGTTAAAGTTTGTAGCTAGGATAGAGATCCTTATCTCTCAAAATTTTGATGTTATTACCATTATTGTCATCTTCAACTAAAAAGGACATTTAAGTTTAATTTGTAGTATTAGATAAATGATGTGTGTCATTTACATGCATTGACACATAAATATTTGAAGAGTTATAATTAATTATAGGAGTTATGAGAATATCAAGAGACCTTTGATTGTAATGTGAAGAGTCTCTCCTAAAGATATATATATTGCATCTAGTGATAGGAATTTTACACTTGAACTTTTGTTATCAATAAAGATTTTTTTTTTTTGTGGCTGGGTTTTTCCCTTCATTTTAGAAGGGTCTTCCTAGGTTATTTTTGGTGTTCTTTATTTTTGTTGGTCTCTAATTGGTTTTGACAATTGAGTGTCAACACACTTAACCAATTTCGAAGTTGATGCCAAGTATGATATGGATGTTGAGCTATAATATGTACCAAGCTAGGGATTCAACAAGTGTCAAGTAAACTTTAGGTGCTGAGCAAGTTTCAAGTGCTAAGAAAAGTATAGATGTCAAGCAAGAAAAAGTTACCATAGGAGCCAAACAAGACAGAAATCCTATATGTGTCGAGCATCAACAATTAGTAAGTGTTGAGTAACACAAAATCAACATATGAGTTTGTGCCTTCACAAATTCAAATGTAAACTAGTTTTGAGCCAACTTAAGATGAATCTCAAAGGATCTAAAAGATAAGATCAAATCTTTTACATTCCCTATGTAATATGCATGCAACCAATTAGAAAAATGGAGAAAGTATACAACCAATAGAAAAAGTGTAAATATTTGAGTGGGAAACGATGGATGAATATCAATTGTGGATTCATACCTAACCCTAAGTCTTCAAATCAAAAGAATAATGAGATATTTGAAAGGAACTGAAGATTATGGCTTATGGTACAAATTTGGAGGTAATTTGGATTTGAAAGTGTTAACTGATGCTGATTGGGCAGGAAACCTTGATGACAGAAAAAGCACAAATGGAGGAGCATTCTTTCTTGGAAAAAGATTGGTTTCTTGGACAAGCAAAAAGCAGAATTGTACATCCCAATCTACAGCAGAGGTAGAGTATGTTGCTGCAGTAGTAAACTATTCAAATATTGTTTGGTTTAAGCAGTTATTGCAAGGAATGAAGATGGAAATCAAAGAACCAGTTGTCATGTTCTGTGACAATACTAGTGCAATCAACATATCTAAGAATCCAGTAATGCATTCCAAGACCAAGCATATTGCAATAAAATATCATTTTGTCAGAGAATTGGTGCAAGACAAGGAGATTAGATTGGAATATGTCCATACAAAGGAACAAATTGCTGACATATTCACAAAGCCTTTACCTAAGGATGCATTATTGTATCTCAGAGGTAAGTTAGGGGTCATTCCCCTATCTGAAGTCCACTAAAAATAAGTTCTAGTGATGCATCAATGCATACAAGATTGAAGATCTATCTATTGATGCATTTTAATCAAAAATCATTGCATATGAATCAGTAGTAAAGGTACATTACAATTCACTTAACTTCTGTTGTCTTTGGCATGTGTTGTCAAAGAGGGAGAGATTTACTATCATATCCTTCTGAAATTTGTGAGATTTGAAAAGTTTGTCATGAAGTCCCTTAACAAAGGGAGATTATTGAAGGAGGGAGAAGTCTATTATCTTGTTGGACTTGTTTTCATATTTTTATTCTATTATGACATGTTATGTTTCCATCAATGCTAAAGAGGGAGATTGTTGGATAATGTTGTCCTTGATGTCACATAAATGTCATATCAGTCATTAGTCTCAAGTTCACCGAGCTGAGATAGTTTGCAATGCAATCTATAGTGCCAACCAAGCACACTCGGTCATCAAAGGAAATGTGGAAGATAGTGTTAACCGAGCTAACTCGATCAACTAAGGAAAGGTGAAAGACAGTGTTCACCGAGCTCACTCAGTCAATGAAGGAAATGTAGAAGTTAGTGTTAACCGAGCTTCACTCAGTCTCCAAAGGGTAGTTTCCACTAAGCTCACTCGGTCATCAAAGGAATCATGGAGAAGTCAGTGTTAACCAAGCTCACTCCGTCATCAAAGGAATCATGAAGAAGTCAGTGTTAACCAAGCTTCACTCGGTCTCCAAAGGGTAGTTTCCACCAAGCTCACTCGGTTATCTCAAGAAACTTAGTACTTATCGAGTTCTCCCAGCGATCGAAGGATTGTCACAAAGTTCGCTGTATTAACCGAGCTCAGTCGGTTAACACAGGAATTATTTTCTAAACAAAGTTCATCGTGCAAGGTTGGCTAGTATAGGGATTTGCAAATTAATTACTTCTAGCCGACTATTGTAATTGTTTGTTTAGTCAGTAATTTGAGCCGACTAAGATAATCTGAAAGGTATATATGGTCATTTAAGTTATGAATTAAAGTGTCTGTGAGATTGTAAAAAAGAAGTTATGAATGCAAATTATAGTATGAAATGAAAAGGCGAATGTTGAGCAAAGTCTGATGAAGGATCAGATGTGTTGAAGGAGCTATAAAGTTGCATTTGATCAGTAAGGATCTAGTCAAGCATAACACAGATCTGTAATCAACAAAGATAAGTTGTACATTATATCAGGTCACTTCATTGTCGCTTTCTAACCATTGTAATAGTGAATTCAAAATCTCTTAATAGAGTTGGTTTAACAACCATTCAATAAATCCTCTAACAAGGTGACAGTTCAGTTGAATTGTTCTAAAGACCTCTAGCAAGGCCAGTCCTAACAGGGTGATTAAATTCTTTAACAGGGTCACATCTAACAGTGTGTTTTTGTAACCTTTAACAGGGTTGGCTCCTAACAGGGCTCACTTTAGAAGAGTGAAAAATAGTATCTAGTTACATTGGTGGTTTTTCCCATATTGGGTTTCTATGTTAAAATTGGTGTCTCTTGTGTTCTTAATTGCTGAATTGTTTTGTGCATGATAACATATCAGTTCTTAATATTTATCATTTACTGGATTATCAAGTTTCAGCATTTTATATTAATCAGATCAAGGGTATATTTAGACATCTTAGGGACTATGGAAAGTTTTGTAGTAACTGATTCACCCCCTCCCCCTCTTAATTACTCTATTCTCATTTCCAACAATTAGTATCAGAGCTTTTGGTGCTTGCAAGAAAAGATTTCAAGGATCTAAGCCAAAGATCAAGATGTCTTAAAAAAGAGAAATTCCAAAACTCAACAGAGATAACTTCTCCGCATGGCAAGGATTGATGAGACTTCATCTGGCTACTGTTGGTGATACTAGACTGAAATACCTTGAAGAAAAATATGAAGAACCTTCTGGCACATTGTTTGTCAATGACATTGCTAAAAAGAAGACTCACAACAATATGATGATAGACATAGCATCCGCTCTCAGTTATGAAGAATTATATGACATTAAGGACTGCAAAAATGCCTTTGAGATGTGGAACAAGCTAAAAGAGATCTATGGAGGAGATGATAATGTGAGAAGAGCAAAAGCAAAAATTCTAAGAGGACAATTTAATCAAATGAGGATGAGAGAGGATGAAAAAATTGCAAAGTATGTTGAAAGAGTTAAAGCATGTGTGAGTGCAGTCAGAGCATCTGGAGGTGATATCAAAGGAGAAACAGTTATAAGTAAAGTTCTCAGAACCTTGCTTCCCATTTATGCAATCAGAGTTTTTGCAATTCAAGAAAGAAGGTGTGAAGCAAATCATCAGATAAATCTTGAGGCCATAGTTGGAAGACTAACGGCATTTGAACTAGATAACTTTGACAACTATGTTCTAGCCTCCAAGAACACTAAATCAGCATTTCAAGACAAGCTCTCACTCAAGGAGAAAAAAAAAAGGAGAAGGAATCTCAGTCAAAAAGTGAAAATGAATCAAGACAAAGTTCAGACAGTGATATCGAAGTGATTGAAGCTCTACTAGCAAATAAATATTCTAGAGGGAAAGGAAAATACAAAGGTAAAGTTCCTCTAATCTATTTTTCTTGTGAACAAATTGGTCATATTGCAACAAGGTGTCCAAACAAGAAAAACAATGATGAAAAGAAAGATTACAAATGGAATGGCAAGAAAGACTTCAAATCATCCAAAAACAAAGGTAAGAAATCATGCTTCATGGCTGAAAATAGTGAGGATGAAATTGTTTATATTGTCGTTAAAGATGATTCTGATAGTGATGAAGAAGATAAAATGGCATTTGTTTCTCATATAAGTAAGAATGATACATGGATTATAGATAGTGGTTTCTCACATCATATGACTGGTGATAAAACTAAGTTTGATCAGTTTGAAGACTATGATGGTGGCAGTGTAAGGTTTGGTAATAATGAACCTTGTTTCATAAAAGGAAGAGGAAGAATCTATCTAACCAAAGAACTTGTATGTAATAATGCCTATTGGGTTGAAGGTCTTAAACATAATTTTCTAAGTGTGGCACAGTTACTCAATACTGGATTCAAGGTGGAATTCATGCATGGAAAGGCAAGACTGTTGAATGAGCAAGGAAAGCTGATAGGATCTAGCACCCAAACTAAAGGTAACTTGTTCTATCTAGAACTTGGTGAATGCTCATGTTTTATTGCTCAAATTGAAGAAAGTTGGTTATGGCATAAAAGGTTGTGTCATGTCAATTTGATAATCTGGTAAAAATAAGCAAATTCAAGAAAGTACGAGGCATTCCTAACATTAAGAAACCTAAGGTTGGTCTATGCAAGAATTGTCAGATTGGTAAAATGGGAAAGACTAGTTTTAAAAGTAAGAACTATCAGTCTGAAGATATATTAGAAATTGTGCATATTGGTTTATGTGGACCCATTGGAATAGAAAGCTATACTAGAGAAAAAAATTTCATTCTTTTTGTTGATGACTACTCAAGAATGATGACTATCATGTATCTAAGGAATAAATCAAAAGCATTTGAGAAATTCAAATGGTATTTGGCAAGAGTAGAAAAAGAAACAGGAAAAAGACTAAAATGCTTAAGGTCAGATAGAGGTGGTGAATTCATCTCACATGAATTCAACAACTTTTGCATTGAAAAAGGTATTAAAAGACAGGTCTCAGCACCAGGAACTCCTAAACAAAATGAAATAGCTAAAAGAAGAAACAAGTCCATCATGGATTGTGCAAGAACCTTGATGACAGAAAAGAACATTGCTATCAAATACTAGAAGGAAGCCATCAGCACTGTAGTTCATACCTTAAATTGAGTACAGTTGAAGGACTCATTCAAAACTCCCTATGAATTATGGTATGGCTACAAACCCAATGTAAGTTATCTGAAAGTATTTGGAAGCAAATGTTATATTTTGAAAGAATCTAGAAAAGGAAAATTTGATGTAAAAGGTGATGAAGGAATATTTTTACAATATTCTTGCAAAAGAAAAGCATATAGATGTTTAAATCTATCCACTCACAAAGTCATAGAAAGTGCACATGTGAAAGTTGATGAGTTTGCAGACAAATCTGAAGAAGAAAGCAAAAAGGTACCTGAAGATTATAGAAGATTTGTTTACATTGAACCGGATACTATACCAAGCATACCATTCACTCAAGAATCCTCAACTCCTGAGTCATCAATAATCGAGTTGCAAAAAGTTCAAACCGTGCCACGGCAATATTTAGATATTACCGAGCAAGTGTCTACCAAGTCTGAAGCACTCGAACCAATTCTTACCGAGCCAGAATAGCCTGAACATGAAATTGAAGCACAAGGAGATAGCAATGAAACTCATTCAAGAGGAAAAGAACCCATATTAGCTAAATATGTCAGAAGACATCATGCACTAGATCAGATCATTGGAGATAAATTAATCTAAAGGAACCTTGACAAGAAGCAAGCTGAAAAATACTTGTTTACTTGCTAATTTTGAACCTAGAAGCATAAAAGATGCATTGGCAAATGATAGTTGGATTGAGGCAATGAACGAGGAAATAGAATAGATAGAGAAGAACAAGACATGGACTCTTGTACCCAGGCCTAAAAATAAGAATGTAATTGGAACCAAGTAGGTATTCAGAAACAAGTTTACTGAAGATGGTAAGGTATCCAGAAACAAAACTAGATTGGTATGCAAAGGATACTCTCAAGAAGAAGGCATAGATTATGGAGAAACCTTTGCTCTTGTTGCAAGATTGGAAGGAGTCAGAACCTTACTTGCATATGCTGCTCACAAAGGATTCAAATTTTATCAGATGGATGTCAAGTCAGCATTCCTCAATGGAATACTGGATGAAGAGGTTTACATTGAACAACCTGAAGGTTTTGTTGATCCAGATAAAAAGAACATGGTCTGCAAATTACACAAGGCATTGTATGGTCTGAAACAAGCCCCTAGAGCATGGTATGAAAGATTGCATAACTATCTTATTCAGATTGGTTTTCAAAGAACTAATGATAATAGTAGCTTGTATATAAAGGAAGGACTAGATAATAAGATTATCTTGGCAGAAATATTTGTAGATGATACTATTTTCACAGGGCATGATGATCTTTGCAAAGAATTTTCACAACAAATGAACAAGAAATTTGAAATGTCTATGTTTGGTGAAATAAAATTCTTTTCTGGCCTTCAAATTCAACAAAATAAGAATGGCATCTACATCACTCAATAAAAATACATCAAGGAGATATTGAAAAAGTTTGGTATGGAGGACTGTAAACCTGTTGGAACTCCTATGTGTACTGGATTGAAACTTACCAAAGATGATGAATCCAAAGAGGTAGATCAAACATTGTGTAAATCTATGATTGGAAAGTTGCAATACGTAGTTCATACCAGGCCCAATATTGCCCTTGCAGTTGGTATTGTTACAAGATTTTCAGAAAAGCCAAGAGAAACTCACCTGATGGCACTCAAAAGAATAATGAGATATTTGAAAGGAACTGAAGATTATGGCTTATGGTAAAAATTTGGAGGTAATTTGGATTTGAAAGTGTTTACTGATGTTGATTGGGTAGGAAACCTTGATGATAGAAAAAGAACAAGTGGAGGAGCATTCTTTCTTGGAAAAAGATTAGTTTCTTGGACAAGCAAAAAGCAGAATTGTACATCCCAATCTACAATAGAGGCAGAGTATTTTGCTATAGTAGTAAACTATTCAAATATTGTTTGGTTTAAGCAGTTATTGCAAGGAATGAAGATGGAAATCAAAGAACCATTTGTCATTTTCTGTGACAATACTAGTGCAATCAACATATCTAAGAATCCAGTGATGCATTCCAAGACCAAGCATATTGCAATAAAATATCATTTTTTTAGAGAATTGGTGCAAGATAAGGAGATCAGATTAGAATATGTCCATACAAAGGAACAAATTGCTGACATATTCACAAAGACTTTGCCTAAGGATGCATTTTTGTATCTCAGAGGTAAGTTAGGGGTCATTCCCCTATCTGAAGTCCACTAAAAATAAGTTCTAGTGATGCATCAACACATACAAGATTGAAGATCTATCTATTGATGCAATTTAATCAAAAATCATTGCATATGAATTAGTAGTAAAGGTACATTACAATTCACTTAACTTCTGTTATCTTTGGCATGTGTTGTCAAAGACGTGAGATTTGAAAAGTTTTTCATGAAGTCCCTTAACAGAGGGAGATTATTGAAGGAGGGAGAAGTCAGTTATCTTGTTGGACTTGTTTTCAAAATTTCATTCTATTATGACATGTTGTGTTGCCATCAATGCCAAAGAGGGAGATTATTGGATAATGTTTTCCTTGATGTCACACAAATGTCATATCAGTCATTAGTCTCAAGTTCACTAAGCTCAGATAGTCTGCAATTCAATCTACAGTGCCAATCGAGCTCACTCGATCATCGAAGGAAATGTGGAAGATAGTGTTAACCGAGATAACTTGGTCAACTACAGAAAGGTGAAGATAGTGTTCATCAAGCTCACTCAATCAACAAAGGAAATGTAGAAGTCAGTGTTAACCGAGCTTCACTCAGTCTCTAAAAGGTAGTTTCCACCAAGCTCACTCGGTCATCAAAGGAATCATGGAGAAGTCACTGTTAATCGAGCTCACTCGGTCATCAAAGGAATCATGGAGAAGTCAGTGTTAACCAAGCTTCACTCAATCTCCAAAGGGTAGTTTCCACTAAGCTCACTCGGTTATCTCAGGAAATTCAGTACTTACCAAGTTCTCCCGACGATTGAAGGATTGTCACGAAGTTCACTATATTAACTGAGCTTAGTCAGTTAACACAGGAATTATTTTCTAAACAAAGTTCACCGTGCAGGGTCGGTCAATATAGGGATTTGCAAATTAATTACTTCTAGCCGACTGTTGTAATTGTTTGTTTAGTCAGTAATTCGAGCCGACTAAGATAATCTGAAAGGTATATATGGTCATTCAAGTTATGAATTAAAGTGTGTGTAAGATTGTGAAAAAGAAGTTATGAATGCGAATTATAGTATGAAATGAAAAGGAAAATGTTGAGCAAAGTCTAATGAAGGATCAGATGTGTTGAAGGAGCTATAAAGTTGCATTTGATCAGTAAGGATCCAATCAAGCATAATAGAGATCTGTAATCATCAAAGATAAGTTGTACATTATATTAGATCACTTCATTGTTGCTTTCTAACCATTGTAATAGTGAATTCAAAATCTCTTAACAGAGTTGGTTTAACAGCCATTCAATAAATCCTCTAACAAGGTGATAGTTCAGTTGAATTGTTCTAAAGACCTCTAGCAAGGCCACTCCTAACAGGGTGATTAAATCCTTTAACAGGGTCACACCTAACAGTGTGTTTTTGTAACCTTTAACAGGGTTGGCTCCTAACAGGGCTCACTTCAAAAGAGTGAAAAATAGTATCTAGTTACATTGGTGGTTTTTCCCATATTGGGTTTCCACGTTAAAACTGGTGTCTCTTGTGTTCTTAATTGCTGAATTTTTTTGTGCATGATAACATATCAGTTCTTAATATTTATCATTTACTACATTATCAAGTTTCAACATTTTATATTAATTAGATCAAGGGTATATTCAGACATCTTAGGGACTATGGAAAGTTTTGTAGTAACTGATTCACCCCCTCCCCCTCTCAGTTACTCTATACTCATTTCCAACATTGTTGACTTTTTTGTTAGAGTTATTTCCCACAAGTTTTGCCAATCTAGTAGACGCAATAGTGTACCATGCATTGTAGTAGATGTTGGCTACAAATTAGTCAAAAAGGATCATACATATGACCTAGAAAAATTGAAACTGTAGCAAATCAATGAGAACTTAGGAGCAATAAGGGCAACTAAGGGAACACAATGTAAATTTAGTGCAATTTTTATTTGTATATTTTTCTATATTCAAAATGAATTTCCATCCTTTGGAAAAGTTAGCTAGAAAACCAATAGGTCCATTGTAGCCTAGGTAAATGAGTATATTGAACAAATGGGGGCAAATTTTGACACACTTATGACAAGTTACTTTGAAGATTTCAAGAAATCCATAAAACAAAGATTGAGAATACTTGTTTCATTAGTTGAGCAACATGCAAATGATGTTTTTTTTCTTGTACATATTGATTATACTTACGTACAAGCAACCATACCTAGAGTGAGATAGCTTAGACCTCTTGGATATGAAATAAACATTGATGAGGCATCTGTAGCCATGATACCATTGTTAGCAGAAGAAGTGAATAAGAATGCGCCACAATTTAGCAATTATGATGTGGTAAGATCAAAGGTAGACATGGAGTTAAAGACAACTTCTACATTAAAGAAAAATGACAAACTAGTAAAGAAGCTAAAGACCAAATTTGGAGAAGGTATAGCCAAGGCAGAGGAGGTAGATGATAAAGATGAACAAGGGTAGGGGGCCCTACCATTGACCCAAGGCATGGGTGATGATGCTAAAGAAGAAGGTTCCAAGCAAGAAGCACCAAAGGTAGAGCCTAGGAAGAGGAAGGCACAAAGTCAACCTACTATATAGCCAAAAGGTAAAAAGAAGGCTAAGCCAAGCCTAGCCAAACCTACCACAAGGGCAAATACAAGGGCAATGAGAAAAATGAAAAAAGAATAAGAGAAGTAGAAAGGTACTAAGTAGGGAGGGCCAATGGAGAAAAAGAGAATGAAATATGTTGCACCTCTAGAGTCAGATGAGGACAGGATAGAATCAGATAATGAAAAATTTAGAGTGGTAAGTCACACCACTAAGTTAAACCTTGAAAATATTTGTGATAACATTAGGGATAATGTAGATTTGACTAGATTGAAAACCATTGATTCTAATAAGCTAAGTAGAGAAGAACAGAACATAGTGGAAGAATCAATCTACACTATGATGGCCAAGTTCAAGACTACTCCACTTGAACTGGACAATACTATGCCTAAGGAGCTATACTCCATTGTTGAAAATAAATGGAATTACTACCTAAACATGGAGAAAGAAATAAGAGAGTCAAAATTGGCTCATGTAATGCCTGACCTAACTAAAGGTCAAATAAGCAAGGCTAGCAAAAAACATGGGAGAAAATTTGCCCTCAAATATAGAGCCTTCAGTATTCTACAAAATAAGATTGAGGATGTTGTAAAGAAGTCCACTCTCATGTGGAAAGTTATATATGGTCTCCAAACAATGAAGGAAGGACAAAAAGATCCCTTTGAGGGGAGAAATAATGATTAAGAGGAAGAGGAAAATGAAAAAGAGGAAGAAAATGAAAAAGAAAATGAAGAAGGAGAGAAAGAAAAGGAAGAGGTAACAGTAGAGAAGGAAACATAGAAAGGTGACATGGAAATAACTAAGAACTAGCAACAAGAATAGAGTGTCCATGAAATGCAACACCTACATCTATAGAAATAGGAATTATGAAGGATGTTCCTAACACCTCACGTTAGAACATTAGCCCATTGACTGCAAAGGATCTCAAAAAGATCTTTCACCAGACTACTCTGCAAGAAAAATTGTGCACAAATCTAGTTCTAGTGAGTGTAGAGGAACTTCAAAAGGTTGTAGCTGAGATAACCAAGGAGAAGGTGAATACACAAGAACCACCTTCACAAAATCCAACAGCTACAAGTGGTCAACCATAAGAGCAAGTGGCACAAGACACATTTGCTAAGGTTGACACTACAACCACAATAACTACCAAGGAGCAAACAAAGGAGAAAATAGGACAGAAAGATACCACTGATCCTATACCATAGAGTTAAGGTGCAACTCCTCTGATCACTATAATTTATCAAGTTAGAATTGAATAAGATAAGGAAGAGGAGAAGACCCCTAAGGAGAGAGAACAAGAGGCAATACAAACATTGGATAATTTGTCTACAACAATAACTCCTACTAAGCAGCTGAGTACTTATGTAGTACCATTACAAATATTAGCACTAGGCTCAAGCTTTACCAAGGTAGCAAGGGTACTTCATTATGGAAACCCTACACTTGATGAGGAAATAGTCATACCAAGTTATGGCTACAAAATAATGAACATCGCATAGATTGATGAAGTGCAAGAGGCACTAGAGAAGAAGAAGAAGCAGGAGATACTCAGAAATGAGTATAGAAAAAGGTAAGCATTAATAGAAATCAAAGACATCTTTCTTGATGCATTTAGTTTGCTAGTACATGATGAAACAAAGCCCATTATGGAGAAACTATCCAACATAGTGGACCAGGTGCAAAATGAAGACCTTGATACCAATGTCAAATTACTAGAATGGTTTGAGAAGAATTTTCAAATCAAGTTCAATGAGAAAATATCTATTGAAATAGAACTATCATAGGTTGAAATAGCTAAGAAGGTAGAGAAAGTGAAAGTAGTACTTGAGAATATATTCTCATTATACTCCAAATTGTGTGATTCCTCATATTTCACACAAGAGACTAGCCAAAGAATATTGAGCTTGGAGAAGAACCTCAAAATATCAAGCACATAGCCACCCAAGGATCCAACTCAAAGTGAGAAGCATTTTACCACAACGCTTCACACCCAAAAAGAATTAGTAATACTCATAGTATATGAGACTAACATCAAGGCCAAATTAATACAAATTAAGTCTACAATCACCCCACACATGGAAGTATTGCATAAAGAAATGGCCTATGTAGAAAATGTTTTGAAGAAAGATCCAAATCTTGCTATATTAGAAGGCTTGGTACACCTTGCAGTAGAGACAACCATCTAGCTCAAAACACTGGAAATTGCCTTAGACAATTGGGATGCTTCTCTGAAGATTATCATGGAGGTGAATAATTTTTTTGTGGCTAAGTATTCCATTAATTCATAAGACCCTTTGACATAAGTGTCAAAAAGGGGGAGATAATACATTATGTACATTATGGGAAGAAATACATTTTTGAGATGGAGATAATAAGGTGTAATAATTTGGGGAGATAATAAAAAAAACCCAAAGGAGGAGATATAACCAAAGGGGGAGATAATAAAATTTTGAAGAGAGATAAGGAAGTAAAGCCAAAAGGATACAAAAATTGTAAGGAGATGTGTGAAAGGTGGAGTAGAAATAAAGGGGGAGTACAAATTGAGTAGACAAAAACAAAAGAAAAGGAATGATAAGGCAGAAAATAGAAATATCAGCATGAGACAAATCTAGCATAAGAGATTTTGGATACAAAAATGGCACATCAAATCAGGGGGAGTTACAATTTTTTGAGGTATATAGTCTTCTAAATTTTTTTGAAGTTTTGTACATATGCCGAACAAGATGTGTATTATACTCATAGAGATCAAATTCATAATGTTTTGTTAGGTTCTTTTGACACTCATGTCAAAGGGGGAGATTTTTGGTCTCAAATTGGTTTTTACAATTGAGTGTCAACACACTTAGCCAATTTTTAAGTTGATGCTGAGTATTATATGGATGTCGAGCTATAGTATGTGCCAAGCTAGAGATTCAATAGCTGTCAAGCAATTTTCAAGTGCTAAGTCATTATAGATGCCAAGTCACTATAGGTGTTGAGCAAAGTATAGATGTTGAGCAAGAAAAAGTTACTATAGGAGCTAAGCAAGACAAAAATCCTATATGTGGCGAGCATTAGTAATCAATAAGTGTCGAGTAACACAGAATCAACATATGAGTCTATGTCTTCACAAACTCAAATGTAAACCATTTTTGAATTGACTTAAGATGAATCTCGAAGGATCTAAAAGATAAGATCAAATCTTTTACATTCCCTATGTAATCTACATGCAGCCAATCTGAAAAATGGAGAAAGCATGCAACCAATAGGAAAAGTGTAAAGATTTGAGTAGGAAAAGAT
Source organism: Cupressus sempervirens (assembly GCA_028749045.1). Classification (NCBI taxonomy): domain Eukaryota; kingdom Viridiplantae; phylum Streptophyta; class Pinopsida; order Cupressales; family Cupressaceae; genus Cupressus; species Cupressus sempervirens. Next base: position 1,010,798,468 of record CM053787.1, on the reverse strand, counting down.
GGATTAATATTGATTGTGGATTCATACCTAACCCTAAGTCTTTGAAGCCTTTATAAGAAGAATGATACCCCATAGTTCATGTATGGAGGAGAGATATATGGGAGAATGTAGAAAAATTTAGAGGGGTGTAAAGACTTAGAAGAAGAGCATCATTGCATAATCAAGTTGTTCAAAATAGAGTATCAGCAATATGAGCAAAGAGTTATCAAATCAAGAAGGATCATATCAAATTGAGCAGAACAAGGATCTGGAATCAGCAATTAAAGATTGTAAGTCATTAGGTCAATACATTCTAATACTCTCTAGCCATTATATTAGGAATGAAAATCCTATGGAGATAGGTTGGTTTAATAGCCATGTTGTAAACCTTTAACAAGGTGATAAATCCTTTAAGAGGGTAACATTCCAAGTGAGTGTTTGCAAATCCTTTAACCAAGTCACTTTTAATAGGGTGTAAAGCCTTTAACAAGGCAAGCCTTTCATAGGGTAGACCATTGGAAGTGGTCAAACTTTATAACCTTAAATAGTTACATATTGCTGCAGTTATAATTTGTGGGTGTCATCCCCACCCTAGTTTTACCTTCTCATTTTTTAGGGTTTCTAGGTGACCAAATCTTGTGTTATCTATTTTCATGCATGTCTTTATTTTTATGTTAATTAGATATGATAGATACATGTGAATGATCTCAGTTAAAATTTTTAGAGGTTAAATACTATTACTTCTAATTTGGCCCCACTCTTAGAAGTAAATCTTGCCACTTGTAAATCCCAATAGTTTTAGTTTTGTCTTCTGCTTATTGTTGGTTATCTTCTTGCATTTATGTGCTATAGATTTAACATAGTATTAGAGCCTAGTTTTAATTATAGCAATGAAGAAGTTTTTTTTATTGTTTGTATATCTAATTGTGAAAGAACCAGTAGTAGATATTATTATCCTTTTTTTATTTTCTTTTATTATTTTTGATCATTTTACTTATTCAGTAATGGTTTCATTGCTTTCATGAAGGTGATATTGTGGAATGCCCACATGCATGTTTTTAAGCTTCTTTTGTATTTCTCATTGTGTGAAATCCATTGACTAACTCAACCCTCAAGTCCATTTTTATTTCAGCTATAATGGTAATCTGAAGGCTACGCATTCTACCTTATTTGTCATTTTCAAGTCATGTCTAGATAAAGAGTGAGGAATAAATAATTTTCTAATTTGTTATCTTTAGTTCTAGGTTTTGTTTTACATTGATGGGAGCTGCAAAAATGGCATCTGCTATTGATTTCACCCCAACAATGATTTTTCCCTCTTCTTCCTAAGTAACATGGTAGCCATTTGTAGGTTTTCTATGATCTTCTTCTTCAATAATGTGGCTAGAGTGCGAGGGAGCTCAATATTTTTTTGGTACCAAAATTGGAAAAAGCTACAAGAAAAACATTGAATTTTCTAAAACCCTAGATAGTATGATGCATCACGGTAGAGAATGATAGTGCAACAGCCATAGATTCTACTATGGAAGATGATCTTATGATTGATAAAAGTATCGACATTGAAGGCCACAATTACTACTCTAGATCCCACACAACTTGGTTAGGATTTAGTACTACCAAGGAACATAAATTGGACAAAAAGGAGGATCAGGGGAAGTGGTGTGGATCGTCACTTTCACTCCATTTCTCTACGACTCCCATGCAAATCTCCATTTAATGAAATGAGGGCATAGAATAAGGGGATTTGAAGGTGAAAGGAAAGAATATAATAGAAAGTGTGACAAACCTTGGTGGCTCATATGTTATGGGGCACCTAGTGGGCCAGATTGAAAGATCTAATTAATGGAGGTAGAGATCTAAACTGGCATGCATACTGAGGATTGTGTGGATATGGAGGCTAGATGGTTGTAGTTAGCCCTTAGCAAAATGAACAGAGAGGCAAAAGTTCAAAATTAATTAGCACATGCTCAGTGCTTGAGACCCATGAAAATTTTGAGTTTTCCCAAATTGAAGGATGTTCACAACATAGCTTCCTTGGATCAAGACTGGTTTGTTTTATATAAGAAAGAGCAGGTCACTTTGAAGTTGTAAGAGGAAAATGGGGTCAAATACTACATAATTATGATAAAGCTGGAGAAAGATATGGAAATCTACTCTAAGAGATCAAGAGATAGGTTTTCATTTGTAAACATTGATTTTCTAAATCTTCGGTTATATGTAATGGTTGCATACATTACTTCTAGTGCTCTATATGGTTACATGCATGAACAAGATAATTATTCTTTTAGCATTATTGTAAACACCTAAATTTGTCCAAAACCCATTTCGTAGCCAACTAAATAAATATTCATTTTTTATTTAATTCCCCTACCTTTAATTAAATAAATTTGCATTTATTTAATTACATTTTCCTTACCTTGATTTAAATAAACTAAGGTTCATTTAAATCATAACATATTCCCCTTGCATCGTAACCCATTCTTTTAATTAAGTACTTCATTTACTTAATTAATCCCTTTCCTAATCCCACTAGGAATTAAATACTACATTTAATCCTATTTGAGCACATGGCTCCTACATTTAACCCTCACCTAACCTCACTAGCCTACCTAACCCACCTTGCTAAACCTACCCACTTCCTAATCATGCTTGCTTTGCATAATCATCCTAGCTAATCACCTCTTAATCCTAAGTGTGTTCTCACACATGTGTGAGAAATCCTCACACATGTGTAAGAGATGTTCACACTTCCCTCATCCCTCATGTCTTGCATGTCTCTTGCACACTTGTCCTCTTGCATGAGAGTCAAGTTGTCTCACACATGTGTGAGAAGCCATACCTTCTCACACCTCTTGCACACTTGTCCTCTTGCATGAGAATCAATTTGTGTCACACATGTGTGAGAAGCCATGCTTCTCACACCTAATTGATCATGTCACCATCAAAGGTTGCTCACACATGTGTGAGCATATTGCCTCCTTTGAATGGTCAAAACCCTAATCCATGTGGAGTCTACTTATCCTCCACCTCATTGACACCTCATCAATCCTAAGAGATCCTAGCCCTCCATCTTGCCTTTGATCTCAACCGTCTGTTGCATCCATTTTCCTATAAATGGAGAGCCCTCTCCTCATTTTTAAGAAGCACCTTCTACCTCATTGTTATGTTGCTAGATTTGTGAGCAACCACATCCCATGAGCAATGAAATCATCTACACTTGATAGTTTCATGAGGTTTGCATAGTGCTATTTTTTTATCCATTTACATGTCTTCTTTCATATTTTGAGGTTTTGCATGATAATGTAGGAATGTGCATTAGTTGCTTAGTGTTATTTCCTTAGTTACATTTTTATGCAACACATTTTGGCATGCCCGATGGGACCCACGTCCTTGTTTTCATTTCAAAAATTCTCAAACATCTCTGGTTCAGTCGCAAAACATCGCATTGTCATCTTCGCAGGCCATAGCGTCGTTTGTGTTTGTCATCTGTGCTGATCAGCGTCTCTGCAAACCAGCATCTCCAAAGATCAGCGTCTCCGTAGACCAACGTCTTCGCATATTAGTGTCTATGAAAATCGGCGTGTCCACATTTTTCCATTTTTAAAAATTTTTAATATTTTGTCGCCAAATTTTGTTTTGTCGTCTCCACTTCTTAGATTGTTGTCTGCATTGTGCATGCGCTAAACTGTCATCTACGCATAGTAAGCTGTCATCTATGCATAGTAGACTGTCGTCTGCATTTTTTGACAACCTATTTTGTCATCTACGACTTTTCGATGACCTTTCTATTCTGTTGTCTTTGTTATTCTGTCATCTACAATTTTTTGGCGACCTTTCTATTCTATCGTCTGCGATTTTTCGACGACCTTTCTATTTTGTCATCTGTGTTATCTTGTCGTCTGCGTGGTTTGTCATTTGCGCATTCTGTCATCTCTGCATTTCGACGTCTGCGTGTTTTGACATCTGTGTGTTCTGTCGTCTACAATTTTTTAATTTTTTTTTGAAGTATAAATCAAATTTTGACTTTTGGTGGTTCCGTACGAATTAGGTCATTCTGAGCATATTTATGTATAGAAAAAATAACAAAAAAAAGTTAAAATAAAATTTTCCCATAGTTAGCCTTCATTTTTGAGATTTTGTTGAAACTAATTAACTTGTTTATTGCAGCATTGTAGATGGGAGCATTTTAAACACCTAACCATATTTTCTTGTAGGTTTTTCTTAATGTTTATTAGTCCTAGAAATTAAGCTTGAAAGACTTTTTTAAAAAAATTAGTGATTTTCATCACTAAAGAAATTCATAGTGATTTTTATCACTTGGACTCAAAATTTAATGAACTTGTATAGCTTAATTACTTTCATTTGAATGGATGAATCTTAGCATAGAAAACATTTGGACTTGGTGTTTAAAATTGACATGCATGTTTAAGGCAACAAACGTTTAGATTTGGTGCATAAAAAGAACTCACACTATCTTGAATGCATTAAAGGATAATGGACATGTATGCCTAGGCTAAATCACATTTGGGTTTGGTACTTAAAATGAAGTCATACACTCTTGAATGCCCTAAGGTAAATTGACTTTATTTCTTGCATTTTTCTTTTCAGCATTTTATTTTCATGCACTTGTTTTACTTTCTTGTTGACGAATCTGCATTTTTATTTATGTTGGTGCTATTTCAAATTGGAAAGAAAATTGTATGTTATACACACATGCGTCTTCAAGTAGATTACAAAACCTAAAGTTTTATTGGGAACGAAAGCATGTCTTTTTGAACCCCAAGGCCACTTACGTATTCTCTCCCCTCGCGCCTTCAGGTGATCTTGGGTGCACAAGAAATAAGTGGTCTTGTTTTTCTTTTTAGGAGGCCTGCTTGGGGATTTCATCACCCCTTGGGACAACCTCAACTCCCATGTTCTGGCAGAGTATAAAAATCGGGAGGTGAATCAAAAGACACCTCTCTTGGAAGCAAAATATTGTCACTCTTGGCTAAGCCCCAAAGAACTTTATACCTTTGGGAAGTGAAGGAGGAGATTTGGGTTACTGTCTCCCCCCGGCTGTGTGGTAGTATTTTTTTCATCTAAAAATTTGGGCCTCATGTACCTTGCGTATATCGAGGACACCCTCTAGTTGAACCTTGTATATCCTAGTTGCAACCTTATAAGTTTGTTGGTGTGTTCTATGTGCTTGAATGTTCAATAACCTCCCCATTCGAAGGGGACAAACACAATCTAAACTTGCCTTGTACATATTTTCTTTTTTGATTTTGCATCTTAAACCTAAAAATCCAAAAACATTATAAAACATAAAAATCCAAAAACATCATAAAACTTCAAAAATCCAAAAAAAAATCAAAAACAAATTTCAAAAACAACAAAAACACGTCTTGGTCTAGGTCTTCTTAGTCAAGTTGTCCACATCATTCCACATCACTTCTTCCTTCCATCACATTCATCACCTTCCTACATCTAGTCTTCATCATTCAAACCATTTCCTTGAAGTCTTAATCATCTCTATTCGTCCACATCATTTCCTTATCTTCCTCATCATTCAATCTAATCTGTCATCTTCGTCCTAGTCATGCTTCATCATCTTCTAGATCCAATTTCCTCCGCCAATCTCATAATGCATTCTTAATTCATTCCTCCACATCATCATTCTTCTAATTCAACCCCTTGCCAAATCCATTGTTTTCTAATCAATTCTTAATTTGATCCATTTACATATTCCTCCATAATCGATCTTTCTAATTTCATTCATGTCTTCTTCTAATTCAATCTTTCACCAATCTTCTACTTTGGTCATAGGAGCATTGTCATGCACATTGGACTTTCATTCAAATCTCACATTCACTTGGTTAGGTTTTTTTGTCAAATCAAATCAAACCCTTATCCAATCAATCTCAATATAAATATCATATCAAATCCAATCAAAATCAAATCAAATCAATATCAAGTCAAGTCTAATTCAAATCAAGTCAACACAAAGTCCAAGCTTGCTCCTAGTCCCAAGTTTATAATTCCTTCATCATCAAATCTTTCATCACTATTCCTCTAACATCTATGGATTTGAATTTTCTTAATGAAATGGTTGACAATATTCAGCGATAATATGGAGTTATACCTCCCATTCAACCTGCATATCAAATCCATCCTTCACACTTCATATCCAAATCTAATCCATCTCATGTTCATTATTCTTCTACCTTTGAAAAGGGATGTCCACCTCATTATCCTTCAACTCCATACAATTCCATTCCTAGCCCACACACTTCCTCCAACACAAATGCCCTTGCCATGGAAATGGAACAATTAAAGAATTATCTCTTGGCAAGCCAACAGCAAGAGTCAAACTTCCATGGCATGTGTCCTCTTCCCCCATGTTTCGAAGATCATAGTCCTCATGTCCCATCCAACCCCAACCCTCCATGCAATTCCCCATACTTTGATCCTAATTCCAAAATCCATCATTCTAATCCCCTACCTATAGTTCCACCTTCCCACAATCCTAATCCTCCAAAATCCACATCATCCCCACCTCGTAAGGGATTTTTCACATCACTCTTGGCTAAGTGTAAAATACAAAATGAAGAGAGCCAATCACCCACAATGATACCCCCAGTTCCATCTCATGACCTTCCTCCAAAGCATGTCACTATAGATTCCTCTCCTCTAGATTTGAGCATTTCTCCATCCCCTCGTTCCCCTATCCCTCAAGATCCATTTATCCCTGCTAGTCCATCTCATGACTCCATTCCTAGCCAAGATCAAGACATTCCATGTACCATGCACATTATTGCTTCCATTCCATCTCAAGAGTTAGCATCCATAGATCCTCCCCTTCATGTAGAATTTCCTTCCACTCCATCCACTCATATTCCTCCATGTCAAGATCAAATCACGACATCTCATGATTCCATCCCCTCCACTCCATCTCATGATTCTAGTCCATCTCATGATCCACTCATTCCACTACATGATCCTCTTTCAAGTCAAGATCAAAGCACCCCTTCATTTTCTTTTCATGATCCCACTCCATCTCACGATCCTATTAGCCCTCATAATCCCCTTCATGATCCTAATATTCCACATGATCCTCTCACACCTATCCAATCCACTTATGAACCACATATACATGGACTCACATCTTGTGTTAAAAATGATAAGCATGCCCTTGAAGAAATAATGTCTCTAGATGTTGGTATGCCTTCCACTCCTCCAAAATCCAAAATTCCTCCTTCCAAACCTAAAACTTCCCATCATTCATCTTCCAAGTCCATTCTAGGTCCTTATCTTCCATCCATTCTAGGTCCCTGTGTTCCCTCGCCAAACCCTTCATCCCTTCCTTCCATTTTGGGCCCTTACATACATCTATCCACCCTATCCATGTTTTCCACTTCATCCTCTCATACTCCTAATAAAGATCAATAATGGCACACATCCTTGACTTCCTTCCAATGTTCACCATCCATACACTCTCCATCCCACTTACCTTCATGCACCCCTACCATGGCCAATGGAAGCACATTGGATGCCAAAGAAAAAGAGCATAAATACAAACATCCACAAAAGCCCAAGGATCAACATGTCCCCTCTAAAAGACATGTTCAACAAAAGAAAAATCTGATCCAAAGCAAACTCAAAAGGCCACAAAGGCTCAAAATCAAAAATGCAAAAATTTTGTGGATACCAAAGCTACTTAATGTAGCAATGAATCTCAAAGACAGATTCAAAATGACATCCAATTTGGCTAATCCAAAGGCTTCCCACATGCATAAATCATCCATGCTTCCATTTTCCAAATCCATTTTAGGTCCTTATGCCCCAAAATCCACCATTCCAAATCCACCGTCTCCTTCATCCATGTTGGTTCCTTATATCCCAAAATTCAAACTTTCTCCTACCTATCCTCCACACTTTCCTCCTTTCCATAACCCTTCAAGGTGTGTGCCAATGATGATCTTTCCACCTTCTTCATCCACCCACTCACAAGTCTTCCAACCTAGCATCCATCAATCATATCTTCCTCCCACCTTTCCATAAGTCATTGTCCTCCATTCCCCAATCCAATTCATCCTTCTTTTCACTATCCTACCAACATCTAGGAGAAAATAATAAAAATTCCTTGAAAATAAAAAAAGAAAAATGGAAAAATAAATCAAGGGATACTATCTATATAAATAGATGCTTGATTCCTCCCTTCATTTTCCTATCATGTATCCATTGCCTTCCAATTCCACTCCTTCCATCTATTCACTTTTCCTTGTCCACTTGCACTCTACACTGGGGGCAAGCTCCATCCATACTACTCTTCCATACATACCTTCCATGCTTCCATCTACCATTCATCATTTTCTTTCCTCTTTGATCTTGACTTTCACTTTCCTTTCATTCATCCATATGCACTTTCCATATCCATTGCGCATCCTCTGTACATTATCCTATACACATCCATAATTCTTCCCTATCTTTGATCTTGACATGCTATCCATATCTTGCATTCCAAAGTCCTTCTCATGTCATCCATTTTTCCATCAATACTCATACGTATGTTCATCCCCTTTTCATACATCCTTGATCTTGGTTATCCCATCCATTCCCTTCCACTTCATATCACACATGTCATCCATACTCTTCATATCATTATTCCTATTTCATACCGTCCCTCCCATATCCCCTCTTCATTCCACTTTCATTCCCATGCTCGTGATCACTACTAGAGGCACAAATAAGAAAATGTTCATACATGCTTTGGCATATAACATGTCTTCTCTTCCTCCATACACTAAGCCTTCGCGCCATTTTCCCATTTTCATGCCTCCTTTCCCACCATATCTCCTACCATTTTCATGCATCCTTTCCTGCCATTTTTCCTTCCATTTTCATATCCGTGGTATGGGGCATTTGGACTCCTTCGAAACATGATCCTTGGCTCCACATTTTCCAATTCCATATCATTTGGCCCCTCATATCCTTTCACTATTCCTTGCATCTACCAACATCACATTACTTTTCCTCCATTTACCATACCTTGACCCTCCCTTGTCATTGGTTCCATTCTATTCATTCTCTCTCACATTCATTCAATCCATTCATTTTATCCATTCTCTCACACATTCCTCTAATCAATTCATGTCTATCCATTCTATTCGTTCTATATCACATTCAATATAGTTCTTCCAATTCACTTCAATCAAATTCATTCTTCAATCCATTTTCAATTCTTCTACTTCTTTCACATTCATTCATCCTCTAATTCAATCAATTTTCAATTCTTCTAATTCTTTCACATCAACTTGATCCTACTCTCATCATTTTTCATCCTATCAATATCTATTCTTCCAATCTCATCCATGATCATTCTTCTATCTACCATAAAATCAAAAAAATCAAAAAAAATCTCATATCAACTATGCAATTAATACTAATTCAATCAATCTAAACTTGCAATCTTGAACATCAATCCTTAATCAATTCATCAATTTGACCCAATTACCTGATAATCCATTAACCATATTCAAACATCATTATCATGGGATGAATCCTTTCCAACCCTTGGATGTGCATTATGCTTATCGTTAGCTTTTCCATCCTCAATCAATCATTATCAATCAGTCCATTCATGGGTTTTCAGCTTGACTAGGGGCAAAATGGTGGTTTTCTTTTGGTCTTTTGTGCATGGTTTCTTATTACTTGTCTACATTAGCATTTTTTGCATGTATCATGGTCTTTGCATCCTATTGTCCCAGGAATCATGGTCTTCCATATCATGGTTTCATAAGGCATATGGTTGTATTAGACCCCTTTTTCACGTACTTGACACATTGTCATCTTGGTTCCTCATACCTTGTTGCATAGTGTTAAATACAATATCAAACTTAGGTTGTTCACGCCATTGCAGCATAACTTCCTTCCATTCATTTCGAGAGAACATCCGTGCTCTCCTAACTTGCATGTCCTCTCGAGGGGGCATACATTTCCACCCTCATCATCCTTCCTCATCCTTCCATGACTGGGGCATCATGCTACTAGTCTTATCCTTTCAGCCACTATATTTTATTCTTCTTTGATATAACATTACTAATGCTATATTAAAGAGGGGCAAAATGTAGACACCTAAATTTGTCCAAAACCCATTTCGTAGCCAATTAAATAAATATTCATTATTTATTTAATTCCCCTACCTTTAATTAAATAAATTTGCATTTATTTAATTACATTTGCCTTACCTTGATTTAAATAAACTAAGGTTCATTTAAATCATAACCTATTCCCCTTGCATCATAACCCATTCCTTTAATTAAGTACTTCATGTACTTAATTAATCCCTTTCCTAATCCCACTAGGAATTAAATATTACATTTAATCCTATTTGAGCACATGGCTCCTACATTTAACCCTCACCTAACCTCACTAGCCTACCTAACCCACCTTGCTAAACCTACCCACTTCCTAATCATGCTTGCTTTGCATAATCATCCTAGCTAATCACCTCTTAATCCTAAGTGTGTTCTCACACATGTGTGAGGAATCCTCACACATGTGTGAGAGATGTTCACACTTCCCTCATCCCTCATGTCTTGCATGTCTCTTGCACACTTGTCCTCTTGCATGAGAGTCAAGTTGTCTCACACATGTGTGAAAAGCCATGCCTTCTCACACCTCTTGCACACTTGTCCTCTTGCATAAGAATCAATTTTTCTCACACATGTGTGAGAAGCCATGCTTCTCACACCTCATTGATCATGTCACCATCAAAGGTTTCTCACACATGTGTGAGAATATTGCCCTTTTGAATGGTCAAAACCCTAATCCATGTGGAGTCTACTTATCCTCCACCTCATTGACACCTCATCAATCCTGAGAGATCCCAGCCCTCCATCTTGCCTTTGATCTCAACCGTCTGTTGCATCCATTTTCCTATAAATGGAGAGCCCTCTCCTCATTTTCAAGAAGCACCTTCTACCTCATTGTTATGTTGCTGGATTTGTGAGCAACCACATCCCATGAGCAATGAAATCATCTACACTTGATGGTTTCATGAGGTTTGCATAGTGCTATTTTTTTGTTCATTTACATGTCTTCTTTCATATTTTGAGGTTTTGCATGATAATGTAGGAATGTGCATTAGTTGCTTAGTGTTATTTCCTTAGTTACATTTTTATGCAACACAATTATAATATCTCTTGATGACATGCATGGTTTTTTCTTGCAACTCTTTTGGGTTGTCATTTCACTAGGAATAGTGAATATTCTAATATTGATTCCTATTAGAATTATCATTAATAACTAGTTTGGTTGTAGGAGAAAAGCAATGATTAAGAGGGAGATATTTTAGCTTCAGAGGGAGGCTTCATAATTAAAAGGGAGTTCTTTTGGAATTCCCTTCATTCTCATGTATGTTGGTGATGATTATGGCATTTGTGAAATTTGATACTTAAATGGAACTAATTTTTATTATGTTATATTTTTTTTTAAATTCTTATGTGAATAAACAAGATTGTTAGATCAACTATGATAACTCTTTCACTATGTGATAGTGAATGTCATGTTGAGAGAGTCCATGATGTCATCATGTTAAGAGAATCCATGAACATAATGTCAAGAGAGTCCATGATATCATCATGTTAAGAGATTCCATAATAGTTCACATTGAGAAGGATTGTGATTAATCATTACAAATGTTTTCATGTTGAGTGATTCCATGAATGTGATTACTTGTTACACAGTTTCATGTTGAGTGATTCCATGAATGTGATTAATTGATACAAATATTTTCATGTTGAGTGATTCCATGAATATGATTCATTGTTATAAGTTTTTTCATGATTGAGTGATTCCATGAATATGATATGTTGTTACAAGTTTTTCATGTTGAGTGATTCCATGAAGATGATTCGTTGTTACAGGTGTTCATGTTGAGTAACTCCATGAATTATGTTTTGAATTCGTATGATTAGAATTTATCATTGACATTTTTGGTTGTAGATTTATGTGATTGTTCAGCTAATGATCTCTCTCTTGTTACAAGGGAGTTTTAAAGTTTTTAGTTGTGATAGAGATCTTTATCTCTCAAAATTTGGACATTATTACCATTATTTTCATCTTCAGCTAAAAGGGACACTTAAGTTTAATTTGTAATATTAAATAAATGACATGTGTGATTTGCATACATTGATGCATGCATATTTTAAGAGTTATAATTAATTATAGGAGTTATGAGAATCTCAAGACACCTTTGGTTATAATGTGAAGAGTCTCTCCTATATATATATATATATATATATATATATATATATATATATATATATATATATATATATATATATATATATATATATATATATATATATATATATAGTGATAGGCATTAAACACTTGAACTTCTATTATCAATAAAGGTATTTTTTGTTATGTGGCTAGGTTTTTCCCTTCATTCTAGAAGGGTTTTCCTAGGATATTTTTGGTGTTCCTTGTTTTAGTTTTGTCTTCTACTTATTGCTGGTTATCTTCTTGCATTTATGTATTGTTGATTTAACACTAGGTGCATGACAATTCTAAGCAATGTGTCCTAAGTTGTTACACTTATAACACATGATCTATCTTCTACAATCATAAGATCTTCTTCTTATTTATGTCCTTTCATTAGATCTTCTTCTATCTATAGGGTTAGTATTTCTAGACACTCTACTATTTCTTCTATCATTATCACACTTAGGTTTCCTACAATCAATTGCATTATGATCCATACCATGACATTTATGACAATAAAAGTCCTTAACATGATTAAATAGCTTATTAGTACAATCTCTTTTTGTATGACCTATTTCATTACATAAAAAGCACTTATATCCAAATTCATACCTAGTTGTCTTGGGAGTCTCCACTTGCTTTAGTTCATTCAAGATTTCAACTTCATTGATTTGCTCAGTTTCTTTAGGTTTCTCAGAAGATTGACTAGATTCAATCTTATCATCAAATTTTTCTTTTTCTTTCAAATTTGATCTAATCTCAAGTTTCTTTGTACACATGTTAATTAGATAACCAAGACCAAGCTTGTCATAAAAAGGTCTCTATATAGACATAGAATCATCAAGTTTTTATTTGCTAGAATAAAGTTTCTCAAGCTATTGTTTGCACTATGTCAATTCACCTTTCACAATAGTATTGTACTTATGGCGTTCTTCATAATCTTCTTTCAATGCTTCAAACACAAATGTTTTCTTTTCCAAACTTCCTCTTAGATCTGTATTTTCAGTCTTCAAATTAGATTCAACTTTGCTAGGGTCATTTCTCAAAGTCAACTTCAAATTTGTAATCTTCAATTCATGCTTCAACATCTTTTACTCTAACTTTGACTTTGAATAGTCATCATCAGTAGTTCCAGATTCAATAGATTCAAGCTTTGATTTTAGATGTTCAATATTTTCCTTCAACTGACCAATGTATACTTTGGAGTCTTCATATCTATCCTTTAGCTTGTCTCTTTCTTTAGTAAGGAGATCAATTTGTTCAAGAGCTTATTTGAGGTTCTTCATCAACTATTCCATATCCATAGGGATCTTACTTAATCTATTAAGCCTCTTCAAAGTAACTGTGCTCTCATACCAATTGTTAGAAATAGGGATTACTAGGGGGGTTTGAATTAGTAATCTATAAATTTAAGTTACCAATTGGATATTATTACTTACTTTAAGCCATAAATGACAAATCAATAAAGTAATGTTGAATAATAATAGTAACAATACACAAAGATAACTCATGACACCATATTTTGTTAACTAAAGAAACCTTGGTCAAGGGAAAACCCCAGTAGGGATGATACCCACTAGATAATATATTGATATTTGTGTTCCTTGTTAGAGGATGGATCCTATTAGGAGTCAATGAGAAAATTTAGTATAACTAGTCATTGTTAGGAGAATTTGAATCCCTATTAGGAGATTCCAACCCTGTTAGGAGTTGTAGTATAATGTACGCAAGAAGAGCCCACTACCCAAACATGAAATTTCAACTACAAGAAGAGCTCATTGCTCAAAAAAGTAAATTACTATTATTTTCTTTCCTTGTATAATATCTAATCTTTAGCTTGATAAGGAGTCACCAAATAAAACTTTGCATATATCTCTTTCACAAAGGTTTTCTCACTTCACAATCTTAGAAGATAGCACTAATACACCAAGATTACATACTTCATATTGCAAGAAGTCCTTTGCATAAATACCATGCATTTACATAAAATACTACTGGGTTAGGTAAGACCATAATTCACTTTTCCAAGTTGAAGTAAACATCTAGCATGTCAGCCCTAATTGGACAAGTAGTTGTTTTGCAATCAAAATAATTTGTTCCTTCAATTCTGCTATCCTACTTCATCAAAACATGATTAACTATATTCCATATAGTCCATAAAAACTTCTTAGGTTATACATTTCATCATCAATATGTATACTATCTCCATGTAACTTTTCTTGACATATTATGACATCATGTTATAAACAAAACAATACACTATTGTAAACCAAATTCTATACTTAGACAAATTTCTAATAGTCAAATACAAAGTATCTTTGTTTACGAGATTTCCTATCGACATGTACATCATGTGTTGCCATTAATGACAACAATTAAATATCACTATTAGCCAATTTTCAATAGGTAGAATGGTATGGATAGTTTAAAGGAAAATTTTGATGATTGTATAAATATTTTAACAACTTAAGACAGCAAGACAGTGTTTTGACAACAGTTAGACAACATTTTTTTATATAGTTTTTTTATTTTCTAACCTTTGTCATTGATGTTAAAGGGGGAGAAGTTGCAAAAGAAAATTTTATAGTAAGTTATGTATGTAGTAATAATATTCAAAGGGGGAGCAATTAAGAATTGAGCATTTGTAATATGTAATGTAATAGATGATAAGTATTGTAAGTTTTTGTTAAGGTTTTGTCACTTAGCCAATTTTCCTTACTTTGTTACCATCAATTCCAAAGGGGGATATTGTTGACAATTGGCTATATGTAGTGTTGTAAGTTTTTTCATTAATGGCAACACATGATGTACATACTTTTGGTAAACCTTGGAAATAATGATACTTAGCTTTTGGTACTTAGGAAATTCTCTAAGTATAAAATTGGTTTACGATAGTTTATTATTTTATATGTAAAATGTTTCTGACATCATATTATGACTAGCAAAGTTAGATGGAGATAGTATACATATTTATGATGATGTGTAAAACCTTAAACATTAGTATAGATAGTACAGAAAAGAGATATTCACATTTTACCAGTGGAACAGAACAATGAAATTAAAGGTAAAGAAATTATTTTGTTTACAAAATAATTGCTTGACCAATTAGGGCCACATCTTAGATGTTTACTCTAAGTTGGAAAAGTATATTATGGTGTTAGTTGACCTAGCAAAAATTTGTGAAAAGGCATAGCATTTATGCAAAGGACATCTGTCAAAAAGAAGTGTGCAATTGTATTGTGATAAGTGATATGTGAACTTTTGTGAAGTGATGTATGTAAAGTTTTTGAGAACCTGATTTTGTGATCTAAGATCGAGCTAAGTTTAGATATTAGTCAAGAAAGATGTTACAACACCTATATACCTAAATAATAATTACTTGTTTTGGAAATGAGCTCTTCTTGTAATTGGAAGTGCATGTTTGGGCAGTGAGTTTTTCTTGCATCTACTATACTACAACTCATAATAGGGTTGGAATCTCCTAACAGGGATTCAAAGTATCTTAATAGGGAATCTCTATACTGAATTTTTTTCATTGACTCCTAACAAGGTTCATCCTTTAACAAAAAACATATATATCAGTATATTATCTAGTGGGTATCATCCTCACCAAGTTTTTTCCTTGGCCAAGGTTTCCCTAGTTAATAAAATATGGTGTTATGAGTTCTCTTTATTCATGGTTATTATTTTTGTTTAACATTATTTGTTTACCTTCTTATGCATGGTACAAAGTAATTAATAATATCTAGTTGGTGATGAAAGTTTGTAGAATGCTAATTCACGCCCCCTCTTAATACTCTCTATTTCTAACAATCTTTCTATTATTACCATTAATCATTAATAGATACATATATTTTCCATGGATTTTGGGATTTAAAAATAATATTCCATACTGCCACTTGTCTAGACACGTGTCTTTGTTGAGGAAAGCTTTTAGATGCATGGACTATGAACCTTGAACTATTAATAATAGTTCAACATCCAAGTTCATTAGTCATCACAAATTGGAACCACTACTCATGGGTTGATAAGAATTAGAGATTGTCAATGGAACTAATGAACTTGAACATGAATGTTCAATGTTCAACTTTACTAATGAGCAATGAGGTCCAAACGGAAAAACAAGCTTCCAATGCTTAACCTGACACTATAAACCCATGAACTCAAGAACTTTGAACTAACATTTTTAGAGTTCAACTTTAGTCTTAAGTTTAAAACTTGGAAAATCACAAGACTTAAAATGAATGAACTTCTTTGGGAGAAATGATAAATACATTGAACTCTTGAACTCCTAAACCTTCCAGTTCAAGTTCAAGTTCAACACTTATTCCAAAAGGGTGGCTGATAAGAATATTGACATGGACCATGTATGGCTAACACCTAGTAAAACATTCTTTAAATGAAGTAATTTCTTACCTTTCTCATTCATGTGGCCAAGTTTGTTGTGCCATAGTGTTTTTTCATAATCTATAGCAATTTTTTATTCTCTCTACTCAACTACAAAAAGTGTTTATGAACATTTATTTTTCTCTAAAATAATTAAAGTAGAAGGAACAATATGACATGTACAAATATATAAGGTGCCTCTTTCACACCTCTAAGCAACCTTTTGAAACCTTCCAATTTTTATCATTAAAATTAACTATGCAACCTTGATCACCCAATTTTCCTACTAAAATTAAATTCCTACTTAGCCTTGGAATATGTATTACCTCTTATTGTGTTCATTCTCCCCCCAAATAAACAAGCCCAAAATCCCTTTGGATATAATCAAGAAAATAACCTCTATGGGCAATAGCATGAAATGAATCCTTTGAATCTAAAACCTATGAATCATCAATACTTTCTAAATAAAGAAGAAAAGTATCCTCTTTGAATTTTCTACTTACCATATTTGTCTCCATGTTCCCCTTTTTTTTGCCTCCTTAATTTCTCTTTTGAGTCCAACTATCTTTCATCTTATGCCCCGATTTCCCATAGTACCATAAATCTCTTGGTCCTCTTGATTGAGACCTCTTCCCCTTTGATTTTCCTCTTGATTTTGCATGAATTCCAAAAATTTTTCTATTGTCACCTAGATTGTGCCTTTATGCTGAATATTAACTTTCAGCAATCTAGTGAAACATGGGATGATCCTTGGCCATGGGCATGCCATGTTAAGGATCAACCTCTGGTACAAAGGGTTGGCTTCCCTTAAATTACGTCTTAAAACTAACTTTTACTTTGTAAAAATAAAATAAACATAGCCTCTTAAAAGGGTAGAGAGAGTAAACATAAAATAAACTTAGGTGATTCACCAATGTTATGAATGTAATGCAACTTTGAAGGGAAAACTCACAACTAAAATGAATGTAACAACATGATCACAGAAAGGCCTTACTAACATTAAGTGCATGAAATGCAAAAAGGTGTGGGGTATAAAAGAAGGAAACTTGTTTACAACTTTTAAACCAATATTACACACAAATTACACTTATTTTCCAAAACCTATCTCTCACATGCCTCATAAATACTTAACTTTTAAACCAAGGATTTGTGAAAAATCACACTAACTTAAAGCTAACAAGACTTAGAAGACAAATAAAAATATATATATAAAACCAAAGAGGATCATTTCTGCATATTTATTTAGAAGGAGCCAAAATGCTCAAAATTGCATTACAAAAGGATTTGAGTTGCAAAACACTATCTCTCCAAGGAGGTAGAATTGAAGAACTCACAAGGAGGTAGAATGTAAGAGCTTGCTAAAATAATGCTCAAGAATGAGGGATAAATAGATTTGAATCTCACAAATTCATCATCTCCTCAAAATGGAAGCATATTCATGATTTCCCTCAAATCAGCTGGTAGGTGTAATTAGTCATGTCCATGAATCATGCTGAAATCTAAAATTTGAAATCTCTCTCAAATCAGCAGGTAGGTGAATACAACAAAGGAAACTAATTACCAAGCTTTCATGACTTGTGCATAATCAAATAAAATTTCTCTCTCAATTTTTTGGATTTCAAAAATACATTTATATGGAATGATTTATAAGAATATCATCCATTTAAATATTTACATTAAATGCAAAGTGAAAAAATAAAATGCCCACCTTCTACACTTGCATCTTTTTTCTTGCCAACTTCCCCAATTTGTATTTGAAGATAACATTTAAATAAAATTATTTTTAAAAGATCATTTTATTTAATCTTTCACAATAATATTCAATCCATTAAAACCTCTTGAGATTTGGGCTTTTACGATTCAATTACCTAGGCTTTTAAAAAAAATATGCTTCAACATTCTTTTTAATAGGATAGATTTTAGAAAATGGATTATATGACCCCCTAAACATCAATTAAAAAAAATTGGAAAGAACAACATTTGTTCTTGACATCAATATCTAATTCCTCACCAATTTATAGAGTCACATAAATCCATATGTGGACATACCAAATTTTTAATTCTTGAGTGCAGGTTCAGAAAAAAATTTTGAGCAAAGGTATTGTCACTAAAAAGAGCATAACTCTTTCATTTCTTCATGAAAATGTCTCAAACTTAATTTAAATGAAAGAAGAATCAGATACCTTTCAATTGAGTATGATTTTTTTTTTCAAATATTCATATATAACTTTACCATTTGTGCAAAGTGCTGCAATAGTCAAAATCAGCAACCAATAAAACTTGTACACTTCCTGTAGCAACTAATAACTTCATATTTCTTCATTCTTCAAGTTCTATATTCCTCACAACATATATTTTTATTGATTATCCATTTAACTTCATATGATTCACTTATGTTTCACATTGAATATAACCTCCTGTAGCATTCAACCTTATTGAGCCTCCAAGGTGAAAATTAGATAACAAGCTCGTAAGAAGGAAAATTTCAAGTTGAGATGCTATGAAATTGCCATGAGATTGGGACTTTATGTATTTTTAATCTTGAGAAGATAAATTTGAGTTGCTATGGGATCATATGGTCGAAAGACAAGAAAATGAAGCTTATGATCTTATGAAAATTGTAAGATTGAAAGATTGAAATTGGAGACTTAAGATCTTACACTTGAAGAGGTGGGTCCCGCTCGAGTGCGAATTGACCCATGGGGAACTGACAAGTGGTTCCTAGGTGGTAGGAGAAAAGGACAAAAAAATGAAAACAATTTGAATATTCAAAT
This sequence comes from Cupressus sempervirens, assembly GCA_028749045.1. Classification (NCBI taxonomy): domain Eukaryota; kingdom Viridiplantae; phylum Streptophyta; class Pinopsida; order Cupressales; family Cupressaceae; genus Cupressus; species Cupressus sempervirens. Next base: position 1,010,779,077 of record CM053787.1, on the reverse strand, counting down.
TCAATTATTTCTGAATTTGAGTGTTCATTCTGAAGTTAAAAATTTGAAATGAATTTATGTAATTATATAGTTCACACTATATAGATTTTTAAAATTTTCTCTTTAAATTCTTAGTTCATGGCCTAAGGCCTATTTTTTCAAATGCAAACTAGGGGCACCATTTGTATCAAAAATTTGAAGTGTAATACACCATCAAAACTAAGAGAAGCTAAATTTTCCATTTCTGTAGTCAAACTTTGTACAGGTTTTTAGTGGTATAATTTATAGAAAGTTTTGTATTTTCAAGGAACTCTCAGAAATAATTATTTTCAAATGGAATAAAATCATATTTTGATCAGATTTAGATGAGACCAGATGAGGGCATTAGAGGACAAACAAAATCAGATTGAAAGCTCCTGCACATTTTGAATGCTTATCTAATATCCCATCAAACGAGGTTTTTCTTATTATTTTAAGAAGATATTTCAAACATTCTATAATAGTTGTGATAAAATTTGATTGTTGATTGAAGAGAGAAGAGACAAGTTCTATAGTAGTAGGAAGAAGAGTTTCAAGTGGACACTTGGCAATATCAGATTTGATCTAAGAGTTTCTTTCTCTCTATATATATTTCTCTTCTTTTCTCATTGTAAGGGTTCTAGTTCTTGGAAATTTTCACTATTGTGTGACCACTTTGTTTGTTCTAATTTTTGTTGAAAATGGTTTCAATTGTTGTGATACCACATGGGGTTCCAATTTTTACTGCTATGATATCACAAGGATGATTCTAGTTTTATGACTATGATACCATATTCTTAAAATTTCTCTCTATATTTTGAATGACATTAATGGAGTAAATATAGATAGTTATGGTCTTTTGAGTTATTTTTTAGAATTATTCCAAACATCCGTTATGTATTTATTTCAAAGAAATAGATAAAATGAGCAATAAGTTTATCTTCATAGTTGAATTTTATCTCCTTTTTATGTTCTGTAATCTTCTGTGGTTTGTGAACAAAGAGCACAAAACTAGTTGCATCTTGTTTTAGGTTGTATGTGTTCATATATTTTTCTTGTGATTCAAGGAGTTATGTAAACACTTAGTTTATCATCATAGGGTTGCATATTTCATGAAGGGATAGGTTGAGTATGAGATTCTAGAATGATGCACATGTTTGATTCACAAGGTGAATGGATAGATCTGGAAATCCTAATGTATGAGATATATCAATGATTTCCAAGGGTGTATGTTTGTGCTTCATGAAATTTTCCAATAGATAAGGCACTGATCATCTCAGATATTTCATGTAAATTATTATTGCATATGTGGGATGTGCTAATTCAAATCATTAATCAAATATCTTTTCCCTTTCTATTTAGGAGTTGAAAAGAGTTGCCCTCATGTAGTTTATCAAATTCCTAGGTTAATGTTACTAGCTATTTCATATCCATGATTTTTTTCATAAGCATAGAAGAATTAGGATTTTATCTACTTTGGATAGATTCAAGTGTATGTTTTGCATACTAGTACCATATGAATGAATCTGAGGTTCACTTGCCTAGGTCTTGTAGAGCTTGAAGTACAAGGAGTATAGCCTTACAGTTGGCCTTGGTGTTAGAATAGGTATATTGAACATGGGAATTAGCTTCCCATAGGTGTATGTGTTCCTATCATTGAGTTATCAAAAAACTATTTATTCATGAGTCAATAGGCCACATCAAATCGAGGACTATCCTTTCTGAAAAGATTTGTCATCAATCTCCCAAAGTTGTTAAGCTTATCCTTCAAGGAAATGATGCTTTAATACCAATTGTTAGAATATATAGTCCACCAATATAACTAAGATGGGGGGGGGTGAATCGGTTATATAACTAATATCACATTTATCAACCTTATTAAATTTTAACCATATGAGTAATATAATTAGAAACCACAATAAGATACTCATGCACAATAACACCAAATATATTAACTAGGGAAACCCTTGATTAGAGGGAAAATCCTAGTAGGGATGGTACCCACAAGATGATGTACTAATATAAATATTCCTTGTTAGAAGATGGACCCTATTAGGAGTCTATAACAACATTAAATGCATATCACTCCTTGTTAGGAGACTTTGAATCTCTGTTAGGAGTTGTGTCAACCCTCTTAGGAGTTGTGGAAGACAACTAGAATTGCTGCCCAAAAAACTTCAAGGGAAAGACTAATGAACCCACTGTCGAAATGATCTCTATATTATTCCTTGTCGAATAATAGAAATGAATAGCACTTCCTCTTTCTTTGTCATGTCAACCAGAATTCTTCTCCTTCTAATCTTGTAACCAGATCACAAAACTTGCATCCAATAATCAATTGAATCACTTACTCACATTCAATAAATACTCTTCTCCTTTTCACACTTTGCACTTCATACAATGATCACAACATGTTACAAAAAGGGAAAACATCTTTCCTTTATAAAGATATTCCTTGAGTCTGCCTTGAGGCTTTCCCCATAAATTATAATAAGATAATTAATTAATTACAATTACAATACCACTATCATCTCGCAATATATAGAAAATTTCACATATCTAACTTTAGGACATGTGAACTTGCTGATATCACCATGAAAATATCCTCTGTCACTCATTAACTACACATTAGCAAATTATATCTCTACTAGAAGATATAATACAAACATTAAAAATTGTTTCTTAGGTACTATCTCTATACTACTCTCCATAAATTAAGTACAAATTTTGTAAATCTTTGACTTAGACTCTATGCATATAACCTTATCATTAGGATTCTATACTAAATATGTCCATGAACATGCATCACCAAACACTCAAAACCATGTATGTACAACTAAGATCTTTGTTTGCTACTCTTCTAGTCTACATAGACTTACTAGTACGTTGACATTAATGACAAACACAGTCATGAATGTAACATGTAAATACTCTCCAATTCTTAGGATACTCCCCCAATGTACTATCATCAACATTCATGCTAATAGATGATAGTGGAAGAGACTATAATAGTGAAGAATGGGCTAATCTCATGATGAAAAGAACCTTGATCCAAGCAGCCTCCTCAAAGAAAGACTCTCTTTAGAACCAACTGCAAGAGCCATGGTAAGATATGCAAAGTGTTAATTGGTTCTAGTTCTACTAGAAATCATGTATCTAAAGAAATGGTAGATAAACAAAATTTGGGAAAATACCCCACCTAAGTCCCTCTCATGTATCTTGGTTGACAAAAGGACAAAAAACCCTTATAAATGAACAAGCTTGGGTAGATTTTTTAGTCAAAGACTACAAGGATAGAGTCCTTTGTGATATTATAGATATTGATGTATGTCACCTTTTCCTAGGGAATCCATGGTAGTATGACCTAAATGCAAAACATGATGGTGTCACAAAAAAGTATCAAATCAATCAAGGTGGTCACATGTATGACCTACTCCCTCTCCATGATCCTCACCAAGAGTAGTCTAGGGAATAGTTAGTCATCATTGGAGAAGAAAAGGAAATGATAAATATCATTCAAGATTCTAAGATAGGGTATGGCCTATTTCTCAAACCAAAGATGAAAGAAGTATTCAAAGAAGTGCCCAGGGAAGTAGATGGTATATTACAAAAGTATAAGGGAATACTTGTAGGGGACACACTAGATGAACTCCCAACATTAAGGGACTTATCACACCAAATAGACTTCATACCACGTGCTTCTCTACCCAAAAAAGTTGCTTACAAACTCGCTCATGATTAAAGTGTAGAGGTTTCTAGACAAATTAGTGATTTATTAGAAAAGGGACTCATACAAAAGAGTCTCATCCCTTGTCTAGTCCCTATTGGTTTGGCCCCTAAAAAGGATGCAAAATGGAGGCTATACACTAACACTAAGGAAATAAACAAAATAACAATTGGGTATAGGTTCTCTAAACCCATAATAGAAGATCTATTAGACCAACTTGGAGGAACATGCTATTTCTCAAAGATAGACCTTAAGTTGGGCTATCATCAAATAAGAAGACTGCCTAGAGATGAGTGGAACATAGCATTTGAAACCGCTGAAGGATTGTATGAATGGCTTGTAATTCTATTTGGTCTTAGTAATTCTGTTAGCACCTTCATGAGGCTAATGAATGAAGTGCTTCATTACTTCATAGGTAATTTTGTAGTGGTCTACTTTGATGAAATATTTATCTTTAGTAGCACTAAGGAAGAGCATATCAAACACTTGGAACAAGTCCTTCAAAGAATACATGAGAAGAAACTAGCGATAAACCTAGAAAAATGTACATTTATGCAGACAGAGTTGACATTCTTGGGTTTTGTCATCTCAAAGGGCACTTTTGAAACTAGATCCTGAAAAGGTAGAGGCTATCCTCAATTGGCCAAAACCTAAGACCTAAAGGGGATTTAGGAGCTTCCATGGATTGGAAACCTTTTATTGTAAATTTGTCAAAAATTTCAATCACATTTGTGCACCTTTACTTGATATCATCAAAGGTGGTAAGAAAACAAAATTTTAGTAGACTACACAAGTAGATGAGGTTTTTGAATACTTGAAGGGAAGTGTAGCACAATACCCCATCTTGGCACTACCTACCTTCAACAAGTTGTTCACAATGGAGATTAATGCTAGCAACCTTGCCATAGGTACATGTTGTGGTTTCACAGTGCATGCCCAACTTCTGATTGAAATGGGGACCACCTACTTTATTTTTTGGCTTTTCAAAATCCTAGTTCTAGGTCCAAGTCCTTTTGAGGTTTTATCTAGTGTCCTAGTTTATGTCTGGGTCCCAATTGGAGAATCTAGTTGTCAAAAATTAGAGATTTTGATATAGAGGGCCCTTTTTGCAAAATAAAGGCACACCAAAACATCTCATCATGTGTGCTAGTGCACCAAAACCCCTTAAAAAGGAAGAAGAAAGAATTTGTGATGCACAAATGTGCACCTATGTAGCACAAAAGTGGGTGGGGTCTATATAATCCTGATCCCCCTCTCTGGCTTCTCACTTGTTATTGTCTTCTATCTTGAACCTATAGAATTGTAGCTCCACACTTCACAAGGTCTCACTCCCCACATCTCCCCTACATATCAAAATGTAAAACAAAGTTTAAATGCATAAAATAAGGTGTGCATTAGTGCACCTCATGAGATGTGCTGATGTGAACCTTATTTTCTTCTCTAAAACTTTTTTTAAAAAAAACTAAACCTAAATACTGAATTTAGATGTGCATCAGTGCACCTAACTAGGTGTGTTGATGTGCACCTAAATTCTTAAAAAACCTTCACACAAGTTAAAGATGGGTTGTGCATCAATGCACCCCATGAGGTCTGCTAATGCACAACACATTTTGAGGTTTTCTTATTTAAATGGAACATCAGGAAAACCTGTTAGGTGTGCCTAGTGCACTAATTTTTTGCATTTTAGGGCATAAACTAGGTTTTAGATGTTTTTTGAGTGTCTAGATTGTTTAGAGGTTTGTTCATGATAATCTAGGGTGTCTTTAATTTTTTGTTCTTCAATTTTAGAATAATGGACATGCATTTTGTGTAGATTTGATGGCATCTTCATCATCCTCGCTTGGGGAGAAAATGACACCAAAACTAGTAGTATTCAAGTTTAAGGGCATTCCTACAAAATCATAGTTTTAGGATGAATACTCTAAAATTCAAGATATAGATTTGGGTCACACAGATTTGCAAGAGTTATTAAAACTATGCAAAAAACCAACTAAGAGGTCTCAGATGATCTCTGCATTAATTTGATTAGGGCTTGTTAATGCAAGATCACACCTAGTATTAGTATAGTCCTTTGAACTAATCATCACATTCACAAAGCATTTTATTCCTAAAGAGAGCGTCATCAAGAGCATAACAAGTGATATCATTCTTTATCTCCAACCCAAGAACATTGAAAAAGTGTTCCATCTCCCAAGGGCAGATCAATTCATTAGACTAATCGATGAGCAAACGGAGAGATGGTATTGGGAACACATTGATGAAGCTTATGAGATTATCCAGTCTTCATACTTATAGAGAAGACTCCTCTGGAAAAGAAAGTGGGCAACACAGACATGACAAGAGGATACATGAAGGAGGATATTAGATATTCAATCATACTCTTGAGTAGAGTTATGGGTTTGCTAGCAGTTGGGGACTTGAACATTTTCATGGTGCATTTCATTGAGACAATAAAGAAAGTTGTGATGGCACTAGATTGGGGTACTACTCTCAATGAGAACTGGGTGAGCAGCTAGTGGTAGTGAAGAACAATAGGAAATTCTACATGACATCATACCTGGTGTACTTGCTAGCTACTAGAGCAACAGATTATCTAGGGCTGTATAAAAGGGGTAGTATGCAAGATGCCAATGCATGGCCATACATAGTATATCCTCAGCTAGTGAAAAAGAGGTTTTTAGAGCAAAGAAAATAATATAGAATTGTAAATAATGCTTTCATATTTGCAATAATTTGGTTCATAGAAGGGGATTATGTGAAGAGAATATTAGAGGAGGTAGCTGCACAAATATCACTAGTTGGAGCTTATTACATCGAGTTCCACACAATCACATATTTAAGGGTAGCAAGGACAACTATCAATCCTAAGAAGCTCCCTAGGTATCAGAATGATAGATTAATTCTTCTAGAGATTTCTTGACAACTCTTGTCTACCTATGATAGAGTTAGAAAGGAACATAAAATATGTTGGACCTGGCCTATGACTATAGCACCTTTCCAAGTGGATCAAAGACAAGATATTCCAAATTTTAAATGTGAATGGGATCAGTATACCTTAGATGAGTATAACTCTCCTTGGTCATATTTTGACAACATTAGAAGAGTACAACACTTAGCTAGAAAAGGATTTCAGCATTAAGAGGGCATTGAAGATCACCAGATGAATGCGACAAATTAATATGATGTTTGCATAAGGGATTATTGCAGATGACTTTGTATTTTGTAGAGAAGGCCTTGAAGATAGCACAATAGGACATGGATGAGTTGCTTGATCCATTATTCAATAGAGATAAGATTGGTGAATGACCTATTATGAATGTTGAGATTGATAAAGAAGAGAACTTAGACATTGATCACAAAGCAAGGCACATCATCAAATTGATGAATGATTGGATCAAGAGACCTTTCAAACTTGATCCAATACCTAAGATAGTTATCTTCCATGTGCAAGCCCATCCAACTAGAGGTAGAAGAGGAAAAGTCACCATGCCTACATTTATAGCCTAGTCACCAATAAGACCAGAAACAATGCACCAACTTGATAGGCCAGTTGGTTATTACTAGACTCAAAAGGGTAAAGGTAAGGGCAAGAGGAAGAGGAATTATCCTCAACAAGTTGAACCAAAAGAGGGAGAAATTCTAGCACCTCCACAACAAGGAGAGGAAAATGTACAAGGGTCGGAGAATGTAGAAGCCACACAAGCCCAAGTTGATCCCCAAGTACCACCAATTGCACAAAGCCAAGGGAAAACAAAAATAGAAGTACAATCCCATAAAGAGGAGACAAAGGGTGATCAAGAAAGTGATTCCTTTTCCATCAATCCCTAAACCCATTCCAAAAGAGGCAAAAGAAGAGAGTGATGAGGTTGAAGAAGATGATTTATCCTTGAGTCAGAGAACTCAACTAGGTAGAGCCATAGAGGCGGAATGAAGGAGAAGATTTATAGTTACACTACTATCTATCCCTGATGAACCCATGTAGACCACTACATCAGAAGATAAAATGCAATAATGGATAGATGAGTAGGATGTGATAGGCACTGATGTCTTTTAAACATTAGATTTTGACTTTATGCCCATGGTGTTAAAATGAAACCACAAAATGAAAATAACAATTACATGCAAATATAACTAATAACAAAAAATAATAGATCACATAGAAAAGAACACAAGGCACCAAGATTTGACGTGGTCCACCCAATCCCTAGGCTACATCCACCAAATAGCAAGTCTGATCTTATTACAATCCAGTGATTACAACCTGATTACAATCTGTAATTCCTTACAGCTCAATACTACCGCAAGAAACAATTTTGCATCACAACATAATGGAAATACCTAACCCTGAGTCCTTTTATACAAGTATTTTATGCCATTTTAGGGTTACAACATGTTGGCCATATGTCGACTACAACGTCGGCCACAACCCAAAAGAATTTATGAAGTATGTACAGTACTTTCTTGATCAGTCACCACAAACTAACAATCTCCCACTTGGGGACTGATCAAGCTCCACACTAAACAACAATCTCCCACTTGGAGACTAATCCTATAGCAATACTGCTACCACATGGGGCTCCCATTGGATCAAACCACCCTAGACTCTATTGTTCTTTTATTCATGTTCAGTCTCGAAGACCAATCGAAGCTAAAGAGGAGGTTAGCTTCTCCCTTGTTACTACCTTTGTCAACATATCTGCTAGATTGTCATTTGTATGTATCTTCTCCATCTTTAACTATCCATCCTCCAAAATTGATCGAATGAAATGGTACCGCAACTGTATGTATTTGGTCTTTGAATGCAAAGCTAAATTCTTTGCAAGATGAATGGCACTCTAACTATCTATGAATAAATAATTATCCTTCTAAAGATGTCCCAATTCTTCCAAGAAGAATTGAAGCCATATAATCTCCTTGGTTGCCTTTGTAGTAGCTACATACTCTACCTCTATAGTAGATAAAGCATTAACCTCTATAACCAAGAAGCATAGCTCACAGCTACCCCACCAATAGTAAAAACATAACCTGTAGTACTCCACCTAGTATCAATACCCCCTACCAAATCTAAGTCAACATAGCCCTGTAAATTAGTAGCAGAGCCCCCAAAGAGTAAACACTTATTGGATGTGCCTCTCAAATATCTGAGAATCCACTTGAGGGCATGTGCAGGATCATGGTGTACCAAACTATGGCCTTAAGTGGTAGTGAAAAATTAGCAAATCAGGGTTATGTCAACTTGACACATAATTTTGAAGTGGTTATGGACTTTATATCAAAAAGTTGTAAGAAAATAATCTGTAGAAAATTGAATGCAATTTCTAAACTACTAGGCCTTATCAGGAGAGAAAAATAATTGATCGGTCAAAAGTTTGAATTGTAATGCAGTAATACGAAAATTTCAGGACAAAAATAAAAAGTAGGGTTATGTCTAACCACCTTAATCAAAATCAAATGATAATATATTGTTAATATAATTATAGATATGAAAAGTAGACTCATGCCCAGATGTGACGCATATTTTTTGGTATTTTTATTCCAAATAAATAATTAAATATGAATTTTCTACCAAAACATTTTTGAAAAAAAAAGTCTCGTGTCTGACCACCTTAACTAATAGAAAATTTCACCAAATTTAATTTTTTTTATTTTTTTCTTATACTAGGCAAAGCATTGAATGTGACGCAACTTTTAGATTTAAAAAATGTTATACTGTTTGAAAGTTATAGTTATTTTCAATCAGTATGTCAATCAACACTTTACAATAATCTTCATTGATAATTAGCTAATAAATACTTATCAAATTTAGAATTTGACAAAAATTATATCGATGGAATATCAAGAGAAATATTTAAAAACTCTTTTCATTTCATTCAATTTCGATCAAAATAACATTGTCAGACGGCTATCTGAAGTCTGAGTATCACTAAAACCCTCTTCAAACACATCTTTTGAGTTGACCGAGTAGACTTGGTAAATATCAAGCCAAATCGGATATCCAATTTCAAATCGGATATCCAATATGGCTTGGTGAATTTTGGTGAAAATCTTGAAATCCCAACCCATTTTGGAGGGAAAACCGAATTTAAGAGTTATAGCTTATGATTTATAAATTACTTTTGTTATATTACTATGTAAATATGTATTATAATATTATATATATATATATATATATAATAATGTAATATAAAGATATAACATATAATATATTAATATATAATAATATATTATATTATTCTTATTATAATCTATAAATATAATTTATATTATTATTATTTTTGCTAAATATAATAACGTAATATATATATATAAGTATGTTATTAATATATATAATAACGTAATATTTTTATTAAATATATATATATATATAATTAGATTAATATGTATGTTATTAATATATATTATTATATTAATATGTATGTTATTAATATATATATGTATATTATTAATATATATAACTCAAAGGGCGTCATAGGTTGACCTATGACCCTCTTTGACCAATTACACAATGACATATGTCCCTAGGGGTCCTAAGGACCCTCTTTGACCAATTACACAATGACATATGTCCTTAGGGGTTTTAGGACCCCTAGGGACATATTAGAATCATTTTTATGGGTCAAAGAGGGTCATAGGTTGACCTATGACCTCCTTCAACCTATTAAATGACAACATATGTCTCTAGGGGTCTAGGACCCCTAAGGAGATATTATAAAAAAAAATGGGTCAAAAGGGGTCATAGGTTGACCAATAACGCCCTTCAACCCATTAAATAATCATATATCTCCCTAGGGGTCCTAGGACACCTAGGGACATATTAGAATTGTTCATATGAGTCAAAGGGCGTCATAGGTTGACCTATGACCCCCTTCGACCCATTACATGACGACATATGTCCCTAGGGGTCTTAGCACCCCTAGGGACATATTAGAATCGTTCATATGGGTCAAAGGGTGTCATAGGTTGACTTATGATCCCCTTCGACCCATTACATAACGACATATGTCCCTACGGGTCCTAGGACCCCTAGGGACATATTAGAATCGTTCTTATGGGTCCCTTCGACACATTACATGATGACATATGTCTCTAGGGGTCCTGGGACCCCTAGGGACATATTAGAATCGTTCATATGGGTCAAAGGGGGTCATAGGTTGACCTATGACCCCATTTGACACATTACATGAAGACATATGCCCCTAGGGATCCTAGGACCCCTAGGGAGATATTAAAATCGTTCATATGGGTCACTAGGGGTCCTAGGACCTGTAGGGACATATTAGAATTGTTCATATGGGTCAAAGGGGGTCATAAGTTGACCTATGACCCCCTTTGACCCATTAAATGATGACGTATGTCCCTAGGGGTCCTAGGACCCATAAGGACATATTAGAATTGTTCATATGGGTCAAACGGGGTCATAGGTCAACCTATAACCCCCTTCAACCCATTAAATGACAAAATATGTCCCTAGGGGTCCTAGGACCCCTAGGGACATATTAGAATTTTTCATATGGGTCAAAGGGGGTCATAGGTTGACCTATGACCCCTTTTGACCTATTACATGATGACATATGTCCATAGGACCCCTAGGGACATATGAGAATCATTCTTATGGGTCAAAGGGGGTCATAGGTTGACTTATGACCCCTTTCAACACATTACATAATGACATATGTCCCTAGGGGTCTTAGAACCCCTAAGGAGATATTAGAATTGTTCATAAGGGTCAAAGGGGGGCATAGGTTGACCTATGATTTTTTCGATGTATTAAAAGATGACATATGTCCCTAGGGGTCCTAGAACCCCTAGGGACATATTAGAATTGTTCATATGGGTCAAAGGGGGTAATAGGTTGATCTATGACACCCTTTGACCGATTACATAATGACATATGTACCTAGGACCCCTAGTGACATATTAGAATCGTTCTTAAGCGTTGAAGTGGGTCATAGGTTGACCTATGACCCCCTTTGACATATTATATGATGACATATGTCCCTAGGGGTCCTAAGACTCCTATGGACATATTAGAATTGTTCTTATGGGTCAAAAGGGGTCATAAGTTGACCTATGACCCCCTTCAACCCATTACATGATGATATATGTCTTTAGGGGTCCTACGACCCCTAGGGACATATTAGAATCATTCATATGGGTCCAAGGGGGTCATAGGTTGACCTATGACCCCCTTCGACCCATTAAATGATAACATATGTCTCTAGGGATCCTAGGACCCCTAGGGACATCTTAGAATTGTTCATATGAGTCAAACCTATGACCCCATTTGACCCATTACATGATGACATATATCCCTAAGACCCCTAGGGACATATGAGAGTCATTCTAATGGGTCAAATGGTGTCATAGGTACACATTACATGACAATATATGTCCCTAGGGGTCATAATGGTGTCATAGGTACACATTACATGACAATATATGTCCCTAGGGGTCCTATGACCCCTAGGGACATATTAGAATCTTTCATATAGGTTGAAGGGGGTCATAGGCTTACCTATGATCCCCTTCGACCCATTAAATGATGACATATGTCTCTAGGAGTCCTAGGACCCCTAGGGACATATTAGAATTGTTCATATGGGTCAAAGGGGGTCATAGGTTGACCTATGACCCCCTTTGACCTATTACATGACAACATATGTCCCTAGGATCCCTAGGGACATATGAAGATCGTTCTTATGGGTCAAAAGAGTGTCATAGGTTGACCTATGACTCTCTTTGACGTATTACATGACAACATATGTCCCTAGGGGTTCTATGACCCCTAGAAAAATATTAGAATCATTCTTATGGGTCAAAGGTGGTCATAGGTTGACCCATGACCCACTTTGACAAATTACATAATGACATATGTCCCTGGGGGTCCTTGGAACCCTAGCAACATATTAGAATCGTGCTTATGGGTCTAAGGAGGTTATAGGTTGACCTATGACCCCCTTTGACTCATTACATGATGACATATGTCCCTAGGGGTCTTAGAACCCCTAGGGACATATTCGAATGCTTCTTATGGGTCAAAGGGTTCCATAGGTTAACCTATGACCCCCTTCGACCCATTGCATAATGACATATGTCCAAAGGGGTCCTAAGACCCCTAGGGACATATTAGAATTGTTCTTGTGGGTCAAAGGGACCTATGACCCTCTTTGACCCTTTACATGACAACATATGTCCCTAGGGGTCCTAGGACCCCTAGGAACATATTAGAATCATTCTTATGGGTTAAAGGGGGTCATAGGGTGAGTTATGACAACCTTCGACCCATTATATGACAACATATGTCCTTAAGGGTCCTAAGACCCCTAGGGACATATTAGAATCATTCTTATGGGTCAATGGAAATCATAGGTCAACTTATGACATCCTTCAACCCATTACATGATAACTTATGTCCCTTGGGGTCATAGGACACCTAGGGACATATTAGAATTGTTCATATGGGTCAAAGGGGGTCATAGGTTGACCTATGACCCCTTTTGACCCATTAAATGACGACATATATGTTCCTAGGGGTTCTAGCACCCCTAGAGACATATTAAATTGTTCATATGGATTAAAAGGGGTCATAGGTTGACCTATGATCCACTTCGACCCAATACATGATGACATATGTCCCTAGTGGTCCTCGGAACCCTAGGGACATATTAGAATTGTTCTTATGTGTCTAAGGGGTCATAGCTTGACATATGACCCCCTTTGACCCATTACATAATGACATATGTCCCTAGAGGTCCTAAAACCCATGCCGACATATTCAAATGCTTCTTATGGGTCAAAGGGGATAATAGGTCGACCTATGACCCCCTTCGACCATTACATGATGACATATGTCCAAAGGGGTCCTAGGACCCCTAAGGACATATTAGAATTGTTCTTATGAGTAAAAGGGGGTCATAGGTTGACCTATGACCCCCTTTGACCCTTTACATGATGACATATGTCCATAGGTGTCCTAGGACTCTTAGGGACATATTAGAATTGTTCTTATGGGTCAAAAGAGGTTATAGGGTGACCTATGAAAATTTTCAACCCATTACATAATGATATATGTCCCTAAGGGTCTTAGAACCCCTAGGGACATATTAGAATCATTCTTATGGGTCAAAGAGAGTCATAGGTCAACCTATGACACTCTTCGACCCATTACATGATGGCATATGTCCCTAGGACCGCTAGAGACATATGAGAATCGTTCTTACAGGTCAAAGGGTGTCATAGGTTGACATATGACCCCCTTCAATGCATTACATGACAACAATTGTCCCTACAGGACTTAAGACCCCTAGAAAAATATTAGAATCATTCTTATGTGTCAAAAATGTTCATAGGTTGACCAATGACCCGCTTTGACCCATTACATGATGACATATGTCCCTCGGGGTCCTTGGAACCCTAGGGACATATTAGAATCATTCTTATGGGTCTAAAGGGGTCATAGGTTGACCTTTGACTCCTTTTGACCTATTACATCATGAAATATGTATCTAGGGGTCCTAGAACCCCTAGGAACATATTTGAATGCTTCTTATGGGTCAAAGCAAGTCATAGGTTAACCTATGACCCCTTTCAACCCATTACATGATGACATATGTTCAAAGGGGTCTTAGGACCCCTACGAACATATTAGAATCGTTCTTATTAGTCAAAGGGGGTCATAGGTTCACCTATGACCCCCTTTGACCCATAAGAATGATTCTAATATGTCACTAGGGGTCCTAGGACCCCTAGGAACATATGTTGTCATTTAATATGTCAAAGGGGGTCATAGGTCAACCTATGACCCCGTTTGACCCATATGAAGCATTCTAATATGTTTAAAGGGGTCCTAGCACTCCTAAGGACATATGTCATCATGTAATGGGTCGAAAGGGGTCATTGGTCAGCCTATGGCTCCATTTGACCCATACAAATGATTCTAATATGTCCCTAGGGGTCTTAAAAACCCTACTAACATATGTCATCATTTAATGGGTTGAAGGGATTCATAGGTCTACCTATGACCCCCTTTGACCCATATGAACAATTATAATATTTCTCTAGGGGTCCTAGGACCCCTAGGGACATATGTTGACATGTAATGCATCAAAGGGGGTCTTAGGTCAACCTATGACCCCCTTGGACCCATAGGAACAATTCTAATATGTCCCTAGGGGTCGTAGGACCCCTAGGGACATATATCATCATGTAATGGGTCGAAACCCATATAAAAAATTCTACTATGTCCGTAGGGGTCCTATGACCACTAGGGACATATGTCGTAATGTAATGGGTCATGAATGATTCTAATATGTCCTTAGGGGTCCTAGGACCCCTAGGGACATATGTCATCATGTAATGGGTTGAAGGGGGTCATAGGTCAATCTATGACCCCCTTTAACCCATATTAACAATTCTTATATGTCCCTAGGGGAACTAGGACCCCTAGGGACATATGTCATCATTTAATGCGTGGAAGGGGTAATAGGTCACCCTATGACCCGCTTTGACCCACAAGAATGATTTTAAAATGTCCCTAGGGGTCCTAGGACCACTAAGTACATATTTTGTAATTTAATGAGTTGAAGGGGGTCATAGGTCAACCTATAAAACACTTTGACCCATATGAAGCATTCTAATATGTCTCTAGGGGTCTTAGGATCCTTAGGGACATATGTCATCATGTAATGTGTCGAAGTTGGTCATAAATCAACCTATAACACCCTTTGACCTAGAAGAATGATTCTTATACGTCCCTAAGGGTCCTAGGACCCCTAGGGACATATGTCATCATTTAATGGGTCAAAGGGGGTCATAGGTCACCCTATGAACCCCTTTGACACATAAGAACGATTCTAATATGTCCCTAGGAGTTCTAAAACACCTAGTGACATATGTCATCATGTAAAGAGTTTAAGGGGGTCATAGGTCAATCTATGACCCCCTTTGACCCATAAGAACAATTATAATATGTCCCTGGAAGTCCTAGGAATCCTAAGGACATATGTCATCATGTAATAGGTCGAAGGGTGTCATAGGTCAACCTATGATCCCCTTTGACCTATATGAACAATTGTAATATGTCTGTAGGGATCCTAAGAGCCCTAGGGACATATGTCATCATTTAATGGGTTGAAGAGGGTCATAGGTCAACCTATGACCCCCTTTGACCCATATTATGGAATCCTATATGTTTTTAGAGGTGCTAGGACCCTTAGGGATATATGTCATCATGTAATATGTCAGAGGGGGTCATAGGTCAACTTATGACCCCTTTTGAGCCATAAGAATGATTCTAATATGTCCCTAGGGGTCCTAGGACCCCTAGGGAGATATGTTATCATTTAATGTGTCGAAAGAGGTCATAGGTCAACCTATGAGCACCTCTGACTCATAAGAACAATTCTAATATGTCTTTAGAGATATATGTCATCATTTAATGGGTCGAAGGGGGTCATAGGCCAACCTATGACCCCCTTTGACCCATATGATTCTAATATGTCGAAAGGGTTCATAGGTCACCCTATGACCCCCTTTGACCCATAAGAACGATTTTAATATCTCCCTAGGGGCCTTAGGACCCCTAAGAACATAGGTCATCATATAATTGGTCAAAGGGGGTCATAGGACACCCTATGAGCCTCTTTGACCCATAAGAACGATTTTAATATGTTCCTAACCATTCTAAGACCCCTAGTGACATATATCATCATGTAATGTGTCTAAGGGGGTCATAGGTCAAGTTATGAACCCCTTCGACCCATAAGAATGATTCTAATATGTCCCTCGAAGTCCTAGAAACAATGTGGACATATGTTGTCATGTAATGGGTTGAAGGGGGTCATAGGCATATGAATGATTCTAATATGTCCCTAGGAGTCCTAGGACCCCTAGGGACATATATCTTCATATAATGGGTTGAAGGAGGTCATAGGTCAACCTATGATACCCTTTGACCCATATAAATGATTCTAATATGTCCCTAGGGGTCCTAGGACCCCTAAGGACATATGTCACAATGTAATGGGTCATGAAGGATTCTAATATATCCATACGGGTCCTAGGACCCCTAGGGACTTATGTCATCATGTAATAGGTTGAAGGGGGTCATAGGTCAATCTATGACCCCCTTTGACCCATATTAATGATTCTTATATGTCCCTAAGGGTCCTAGGATCCGTAGGGACATATGTCATCATTTAATTGGTGGAAGGGGGTCATAGGTCACCCTATAACCCCGTTTGACCTACAAGAATGATTCTAATATATCCTTAGGGGTACTAGGACTGCTACGTACATATGTCATCATTTAATGGGTCAAAGTGGGTCATAGGTCAACCTATGAAACCCTTTGACCCATATGAAGCATTCTATTATGTCCTGAGGGGTCTTAGGACCCCTAGGGACATATGTCATCGTGTAATGTGTCGAAGTGAGTCATAAGTCAACCTATGACCCCCTTTGACCCAGAAGAACAATTCTAATACGTCCTTAGGGGTCCTAGGACCCCTAGGGACATATGTCATCATGTAATGGGACGAAGGGGGTCATAGGTCACCCTATGAGCCCCTTTGACACATAAGAATGATTCTAATATATCCCTAGGCATTCTAAAACCCTTAATGACATATGTTGTCATGTAATAGGTCTAAGGGGGTCATAGGTCAAGCTATGACCCCCTTTGACCCATAAAAATGATTCTAATATGTCCTTAGAGGTCTTAAGAACCTTAGAAATATACGTCATCATGTAATGGGTCGAAGGGTGTCATAGGTCAACCTATGATCCCGTTTGACCTATATGAACAATTCTAATATGTCTATAGGGATCCTAGGACCCCTAGGGACATATGTCATCATTTAATGGGTTGAAAGAAGTCATAGGTCAACCTATGACCCCCTTTGACCCATATGATGGAATCTAATATGTTCCTAGGGGTGCTAGGACCCCTAGGGACATATGTCATCATGTAATATATCAAAGGGGGTCATAGGTCAACTTATGACCCCCTTTGAGCGATAAGAATGATTCTAGTATATTCATAGAGGTCCTAGGACCCCTAAGGAGATATGTTATCATTTAATAAATCAAAGGGGGTCATAGGTCAACCTATGAGCTTCTTTGACCCATAAAATGATTCTAATATGTCCCTAGAGATATATGTCATCATTTAATGGGTCGAAGGGGGTCATAGGCCAACCTATGACCCCATTTGACCCATATGAATGAATCTAATATGTTCTTAGGGTTCCTAGAACCCCTAGGGACATATGTCATCATGTAATATTTCAAAGGGGGTCATAGGTCAACTTATGACCCCCTTTGTGTCATAAGAACGATTCTAATACGTCCTTAGGGGAGATATTATGTCATTTAATGGGTCGAAAGGGGTCATAGGTCAACATATGATCCTCTTTGATCCATATGAAGCAGTCTAATATGTCCTTGGGGTCCTAGGACCCCTTTGGACATATGTCATCAAGTAATGGGTCGAAGGGGGTCATAAGTCACCTTATGACCCCCTTTGACCCATTAGAAAGATTCTAATATGTCCCTAGGGTTCTTAGGATCCCTAGAGACATATGTTGTCATATAATAGGTCATCCTATGACCCCCTTTGACTCATAAGAATGATTCTAATATGTCCTTAGGGGTCCTAAGACCCCTATTGACATATATCATCATTTAATGGGTTGAAGGGGGTCATACGTCAACCTATAACCCCTTTTGTCTCATAAGAACGATTCTAATATGTCCCTAGGTGTTCTAGGACCCGTAGAAATATATGTCGTCATTTAATGGGTCAAAGGGGATCATTGGTCAACCTATGACCCCCTTTGACCCATATGAATGATTCTAATATGTCCTTAGGGATCTTAGAACCCCTGGAGACATATGTCATCATATAATGGGTCGAACAGAGTCATAGGTCAACCTACAGCCCCCTTTGATCTATATGAATTATTCTAATATGTCTCTAGGGATCTTAGGACCCCTAGGGACATATGTCATCATGTAATGGGTTGAAGGGGGTCGTAGGTCAACCTAGGACCCCCTTTGACCCATATGAATGATTTTAATATGTCCCTAGGACCCCTAGGGATATATGTTGTCATTTAATGGTTCCAAGGGACCTATGACCTCCTTTGACCCATATGAAGCATTCTAATATGTCCCTAGGGGTCCTAGGACCCCTAGGGACATATGTCATCATGTAATGGGTCAAAGGGGGTTATAGGTCAACCTATGACCTCCTTTGACTCATAAGAATGATTCTAATATGTCCTTAGGGTTCCTAGGACCCCTAGGTACATATGTCATTATTTAATAGGTCGAAGGGGGTCATAGGTCAACCTTTGACACCCTTTGACCCATATGAAGCATTCTAATATGTCCCTAAGGGTCTTAGGACTCTTATGGACATATGTCATCATGTAATGTGTTGAAGTGGGTCATAAGTCAACCTATGACCCCCTTTGACCCATAATAACAATTGTAATATGTCCCTAGGCATCCAAGGATCAGTAGGGAGATATGTCTTCATGTAATGGGACGAAGGGGGTCATAGGTCACCCTATGAGCCTGTTTGACCTATAAGAATGATTCTAATATGTCCCTAGGGGTCTTAGGACCTGTAAGGACATATGTCATCATTTAATGGGTCAAAAGGGGTCATAGGTCAACCTATGACCCTCTTTGACCCATATAAAGCATTCTAATATGTCCTTAGGGGTCCTGGGACCTCTAGGGACATATGTCATCATGTAATGTGTCGAAGGGGGTCATAGTTCACCCTATGACCCCCTTCAAACCATATGAAAGATTCTAATATGTCCTTAGGGGTCTTAGGATGCTTAGGAACATATGTCATCATGGAATGTGTCAAAGGGGGTCATATTTCACCCTACGATCCCATTCGACCCATCTGAATGATTCTAATATGTCTCTAGGGGTCTTAGGACCCCTAAGAACATATGTCATTGTGGAATGTGTATAAGTTGGTCATAGGTCACCCTATGACCCCCTTTGACTCATATAAATGATTCTAATATGTCCCAAGGGGTCTTAGGACCCCTAGGGACATATGTCATCTTGTAATATGTCGAAAGGGTTCATAGGTCATCCTGTGACCCCCTTCGACCCATATAAACTATTCTAATATGTCCATGGGGGTCCTAAGATCCCTTAGGGACATATATCATCATGGAATGTGTCGAAAGGGGTCATAGTTCATCCTGTGAGCCCTTTCATCCTGTGAGCCCTTTCAACCCATATAAATGACTCCAATAGAAATAATATAGTAAAAATAATAATTTTATATATATATATATATATAATATTTATAGATTATAATAATAATAACATAATATATTATTATATATTAATAACATAAGTCATAATATTAATAATATATTATAGATTATAATTTACATATGATAATAATAATAATATATTATAGATTATAATTTATATATGATAATAATAATATGTATTAATAACATATATATAATATATTAAATTATTATATTTAGTAAAAATACAGTAAAAATAATAATAATATATTATAATAATATATATTATATTTATAGATAATAATAATAATAATGACATAATATATTATTATATATTAATAGATTATATATATTATATCTTTACGTTACATTATATATATATATATTATATAATATTATATTATTATATAATATATAGATTATATATTATTTTATATATAATAGTTATGTTATTATATTATATATTTATAGATTATATATTATATCTTTACATATTTCATAACTCAAATTAGTTATATCACTTACAAATTTGTTTTTTCTTCTAATTTTTGTGCATTTTCCCTCCAATTTTTATGCCTTCGATATCGAATATCGAATCTCATATCAGATATCCGATATCTGATATGAGATCGGATATTTGATCTCATATCGGATATTCAATAAGGCTTGAGAATTAATTTCCAGGTTTGGTATCTGTATAGGTGAAAAAAAGTCAGAGCGGATTTTGAAGCGCTTTTAGATGTGTTCAAACTCTATTTTTTTCACATCACCACTTTTGGCACACCATGATCCTGCACATACCCTTGACTGCAATCCAATGCTCAAGTCTTGGGTGACTCATATACCTACTAACAACTCCCACTACATGTGCAATATCTGGCCTAGTACATACCATAGCATACATCAAGCTTCCTATAGCTGAAGCATAGTGTACTTTGGACATCTTATCCTCCTCTTCCTGTGTCTTAAGACACATCTCCTTAGTCAACTTCAAATCATCAAGTAAAGGTGTGTTGATAGCTTTAGCATTCTCCATAAAGAAACATTGCAACACCTTCTTAACATAATCAACCTAAGATAGCGTCAATGTTTTTTTTTTCCTATCTCTACAAATCTTTATACCAAGAATTTTTTTTGCTACCCCAAAGTCCTTCATGGAAAATGAATGTGCTAATTGGCTTTTTAGCCCCTTAATGTGATCCATGTTAGACCCATCTACATGCATATCATCAACATATAAACATAAAATAATGTAGCTATCATCATCCAACCTCTTAAAATAAACACAGTAATTTGAATGACACCTATTATATCCATGCTCATAGATAAAATTGTCAAATTTTAGGTACCATTGCCAAGGTGCTTGCTTCAAGCCATATAAATTTTTTTTCAATTTGCACACTAAGTTCTCCTTACCTTTGATCACAAAACCCTATAGCTGAGCCATATATATATCTCTTCATCCAAATCACCATGATGGAAGGTTTTTTTAACATCCAACTGCTCTAAATGCAAATCTTTAGTAGCCACAAGACTTAAAATAGTACGGATAGAAGTCATTTTAACAACAGAAAAAAATATCTCATCAAAATTAATTCCCTTTTTCTGTGTAAATCTTTTGACAACTAACCTGGCTTTAAATATTTTCTTACCTCCTTCCTCTTCTTTCAACCTGTAAACCCACTTATTCTGTAAAGCCTTTTTACATACAAGTAACTTGCATAAATCCCATGTCTTATTCTTCAACAAAGAGTCCATTTCATCTTTCATTGCAGACTCCCATTGAATCTTAGTATCCACCTGCATAGCTTCATCATAACTTTCAAGTTCACCAGCATCAGTAAGTAAAATAGAATACAAAGAGGGAGAAAATCTTTGTGGAGGTCTAATTTGCCTTGTTGATCATCTAGCATTCACCAGTGTGTGTGGTAGTTGTTGTTGCAGTTGTTGTACATCATGAGGAATGGCTAGAACATTAGCTTTTGGAGTATCATCTAACACTACATAATCATCTTCTTTCTTCTCAAGTTGCTACAACAGATCTTTGTACAACACATTTTCATTGAATATGACATCCTTGCTTCTTACAATTTTATGATTTTTAAAATCCCAAAGCCTATAACCAAATTCATTAATTCCATATCCAACAAATACACATTTCTTTGACTTAGCTTCTATCTTGCTTTTATTTTCAAAATTTATGTTTGCAAATGCTTTACAACCAAAGGTTTTGGGAAAAGAATAACTCACCTTCTTACTAGTTTATGCTTCTTTTGGAATACCATAGCCCAAAAGAGTAGAGAGACCTCTATTAATCAAATATACATCAGTATTGATAGCCTTCACCCACATGTGTAAGGGCAACCCAACATGCAACCTCATGCATTCAGGCACACCATTTTCCTTTGGAGTCTTTGGAACAATTTTCTATCTATGAATACCATTAGTGGAGCAATAATCTTCAAATTCATGACTACAATACTCACCACCATTATCAGATCTAAGACATTTTTATTTCTTACCAATCTCATTTTCAACCAAGCATTTTCATTTCTTAAAAGTTTGAAATACATTAGATTTTTGTTTAAGGAAATAAACCCATACCTTTCTTGTTGCATCATCAATAAATGTAACATAATAATGACAGCCTCCAAGGGAAGATACCTAAGCTAGTCCCCATACATCTATATGGACAAGCTCTAATATCTCCTTCTTGTTTTCCTTCCTAGTCTTTACAAAATTCACTCTCTTTTGTTTACCATACACACAACTTTCATAGAAATTCATATTACACATTTTAGACCTGGTAAAACTTTCTTTGAATGAAGTAATTTCATACCTTTCTCACTCATGTGCCCAAGTCTATTGTGCCATTGCACTATATCAGAATCTACAGCAACTATTTGTTCTCCCTACTCAACTACAGTAATTGTTCCTGAACATTTATTTTTCTCTTAAACAATTAAAGTAGAAGGAACAATATAAAGATATAAGGTGCCTACTTTCACACTTTTTGCTACTACAAGGGAACCTTTTAAAACCTTCCAAATTTTATCATTAGAAGTAACTACACAACCCTGATCACTGAGTTTCCCTACTAAAATTAAATTTCTACTTAGCCTTGGAACATGTCTTACCTCATGTAGTAGCCAATGATTCCCATTCTACAACTTAATCTTAATTTTTCCCTTTCCAACAATCTGACAGGATTCATTATCCCCAAAATAAACAAGCCCAAAATCCCCTTGGACATAATCAATGAAATAACCTCTATGAGGTGTAGCATGAAATGAAGCACCAAAATCTAAAACTCATGAATCATCAACACTTTCTAAAGATAGAAGCAAAGCATCCTCTTTAGATTTGTTACTTACCACATTTTCCTCCTTGTCTCTTTCTAATTTATCTCTTTCATTTTTCTTTTGATTCCAGCAATCTTTCTTTTTATGACCTGGTTTCCCATAGTACCAATAGTCATTTGGTCCTCTTGATTGAGACCTCTTCCCCTTTGATTTTCCTCTTGATTTCTTACAATTTCTAGAGTTATTTCCTCTCTTAGTCATTATGCCCCTACTTTTTGCATTCAAAGCACTTCCCAATATAGATCCACCTAAAGATTTCTTATGAGTTTCCTCACTCAAAATAACAGTGATCACATCTTCACATTTTAGGGTACTAGATCCAGGAATAGAATTACTCACAGCCATTACCAAGCCATTCCAGCTTTTAGGCAAAGAACACAAAATCAAGAGAGCCCTAATTTCTTCATCAAAATTGATACCCATAGAAGATAACTGACTATTAATAGTATTAAACTCATTTAAATGATCTTTAACAGATCCACCTTTTACCATTTTTATATTAAATAAATATTAAATAAACACTTCATGAGAAATACCTTGTTAGAAGCAGAGGGCTTTTGCTAGGGTTTTTATCAACTCTTTTGTCATCTTTTCTTTTGTAATATTAAATGCCACCAATGGTGCTAGGCATAATTGAATGCTTCCAAGTGCCTTTGTATCCAAAAGATCCCATTCATCATTTGACATAGATCCTTGATTCTTAGCTTTTCCTTCCAACGGCTTCCATAAATCCTTTTGATAAAGATAATCTTTCATTTGCATCTTCCATAACTAGAAGTTCTGCCCATTAAACCTATCAACCCTTAGCTTACCCTCATCTATCATCATTCCCATTCAACTGTGAGGCTTTCTTGCAAAGGATAACTGAAAGACAACCTTTCTCTGATACTAGTTGTTAGGATTAAACCACTAATAGAAAATAATGACTACATGTAAATATAACCAGTAATAGAAAATAATAGATCAAATAGAAAAGAACACAAGGCGCCAAGATTTAATGTGGTTCACCCAATCCCTAGGCTACATCCACCAAACAGCAATTCTAATCTTATTACAATCCAATGATTACAACCTGATTACAATTTTTAATCTCTTACAGCTCAATACCACCACAAGAACCAATTTCACATCACAACATAATGAAAATACCTAACCCTAAGCCCTTTTATACAAGTATTTTATGTCATTTTTGGGTTACAACATGTCAGCCATATGTCAACCATATGTCAGCTACAACATCGGCCATGGCCCAAATATTTTTTTACTGATCTTTCATGATCAGTCACCATAAAGAATTTATGAAGTATGTACAATACTTTCCTAATAAATCACCACAAACTAACACATGGGTACTAAGTTTGTCAAGGATAATATAAGAGAAACTCCAACTAATCAATCTCAATAAGATGATTGGAGTCTGATGCCCCTCAAATCACAAGGACTAGAGGTAGTTCTACTATCCTAGGTACAAGTCACATTCTATGTAGATAAGGGTTCATTTATCCCTCTTCCTCCAAATACAAAAGCTGAACAGGTTCAAGTAGAACATGAAGAAGAGCCACAACAAGTATCCACCAATGAAGTGTTGGAAGAAAGGTAGATAGGTGAACAACCTCAGCAAACTTCTCAAGATACAGAGATGAGAACTATTGGTTCCACAGATACAGAGACCCTAGGTGTTGATATCTTAGAAAAGGAGAAGACTCTAGAAAGGAGTGATAAGGGGAAGAGTATAGCCAAGAAAACTCCTTCATCCTCTAATGGTAAATCCCTAGTATAGCATATCCCAAGGTGGCTTAGAAAAGAAGTAATAAGAAACAAGAAACAACAATTCACTACTGAGGAGGAGGATGGAATGGAATTGATAGAAGTTCCAAGGAAGCCTAATTCACCTCCAAAGGATTCATGAGCACTAGCCTTTGTCATGAGTGATTAGAATCAAGACCTTTTTGCTCATGTAGCTATCCCTACTCCACAATCAAATGTTGAATAATTGACTCCAAGGGATTATTAAATCTAGGAAGTTATGCTTGGGAAGCCAACCTTGGAAACTATGAAGCTAATGGTAACAATAGGGATGAAGGAAGTGTTCAAAATTTTAGACTAGGATGGGGTAGAATTGATAGCACTTTGACAGTAAAATACAATTCTAAAGGTATTTTTGAGTGAATTTGTTGGTCCCTTCGATCCCACAAACCCTAAGGAAACCTTAAATGCAGAAATTGAAAGAAGAGATAGGTGTGCAGTGCAGTTGGACTCATTTTTTAGAGCTTTTCAAAAATGGTGAGAAAGTTTTGAGGAGAAAGGCATACTGATTATTCAAGGAAATCTTAAATTATTACATATTATGTAGTAGAATGCAGACAAGTTGGTAGCAATTTTGAATTAAGATTTTGGTTTAATGGATTAAGTGCATCCCTAGGACAAAGACTTGTAGGCATTACAGACAATAAAAGGCTAGAGGTATTAGATGTTGATGGATGTATATACAACTAAGGAACTAGATAAGATAGATGATTGGAATGTATGTTCATGGAATGTGATTGAGCCAAAAGTTTATTACATTATTTCTAGTTGTGCGATCTTTTAATTCTGGCATTTTCTATAGTTTTACAAATTCTGTTAATGTACTTAGTTTGAGAAGAGATCATCATCTTGTTCCTGCATAAATTTTCATCTCACATGAGCACACTTTCTATGGCCTTGCAATTTGATGAAAAGTGAAACATCATATGGTTATTGAATTCCCTATCAATGATTGCATCAGTAGAATTAAGGAAGTGTTGCTCCTACTTTCATTGGTTACCCACTAATCTTTTCGAAAGCTTAACTTGCAAACACATTGTTTCTATAGTTTATGTAGGATTAACTTTTCAAATCATTTTCTTAAACTTCTTGTCACCTTATATTAATTATTTTCTTTACCAACCCCTTGGTTAAATTAGGAATTCATATAGTTGCATTGTTAGACTGCATGCATCATAAAATAGAAAAATAGAAAAATAGAAAAATACATCTCTTTCTGTGTGTACTCTTTTGAACCAGCAAATAAATCCTACATCTTATCCAAAGTTATCAAAACCAGAAAAAAGCATCCTCATGAAAATTCACATTTATCTTCAATTGAGAAAATTCTAGTAGGTTGCAAGGTCACCTAGAACCTTGGAGTTGATCCTCATATTAGCTTTTCAAGAGAGCAATTTGAAAGAATTCATGTCATTAAGCATCGTACAAAATGACAACTCAATAGTACAATCCTTAGTCAAAAGGCAAGATTGTTGATCTAGAATTGGTTTTGACAAACGAGTGTACACACACTTAAGTCATTCACTTACTTCATGCCAAACAAGTAGTAATTACCAAGCACAACATGTATATAATAGAGCATGTCGAGCCCACAATGAGTGTCGAGCCACTCATGTGCTAAGTCACTTAAGTGCCAAGCAGACAGTGTATGCCGAGTGATTCAAGAGTTGGGAAATCAATGCATGCTGAGTGAAACAAATGTTGAGGCTCAATATAGAAATTAGTATATGCCAAGTGTCAGAGACTTTCATGAGACAATTTTGACATAGCTATTTTTAAAGGCACAAACTACTATGTAAACCATTTTTGAGCTGACATAAGGATGAATTACAATATTTTGGAGATAAGGAAGAACCTTAAGTTGGATTCCCAATGCAATTACATGTAGCCAATCAAAAAAATGGAAGGTTTAAGTGGAAAAATGGATGAATCATAACTGTTGATTCATACCTAACCCTAAGTCACCTAAGTCTTCTTAAGGAGGACAAACTTGAAACTATCAAGAGTGTGAAGGAGTAAGAGAGAAGTTTGCATGTGCAAACAGAGCATTCATGCTGGCTAAGGAGTTGTAATTTGAGATTACATTACAGAATTGGTTAAAGGAGAATAGAGGAAAAAAAGAGAGTACAAAAAAGAGACATCTGATCAAGAAAGATTGAGAATAGATCAGTTTAAAGGTTATCTATTATCAAGCAGACAAGTACTAACCACAAGATCATTGTTGAATCATTCTAGCAAGTGAATCATTCAAATCTCTTAACAAAGTAATCTTAATAGGTTGTATTGAAATCCTTTAACAAGGTGCTTAATTGTGCGTTAAAGTCCTTTAGCAAGGCACACTTCTAACAGGGTGTTGAAATCCTTTAATAGGGTGAGAACTTACAATCTTTGTAAGCCTTTAATAGGGCAGACCTCTCATAGGGTAGATCATGTCTCATGGTCAAAACATTGCAACCTTCATTGGATACACTTTATTACTATAGTGAAGATTTGTGGGTGTCATCCCCACACCAGTTTTACCTTCTCATTGGAAGCTTTTTGGGTAATCATATATGGTGTTATATGTGGGTGAATGTTTACTTGTTTACATGTTTTAGATGTATATGCTTTACATGGTATTTCTATTAACTTAGTAAATATATGAGATGGATGTGTGATGAAAGTTTTATGGGTCAAAGTTTAAACTATTGATTCACCCCCACCCCCCCAACTTACCTTTCCTATTGTAATTCCAACAAAGACCAATGACATTCTTCTTTGAAAAACTTAATGATACCAAGAAGAAGTATAGTACCTATGATCTAGAACTATATGCTATGGTTTAGGCTCTCAATAAATAAAGGCACTACTTACTTCCTAAAGAAATCATTTTCTATATAGACAATCATGCACTAAGCTTCTTCAATAGCCAAGGCAAGTTAAGTTGCAGGCATATGAAATGGGTTGAACAACTGTAAGCCTTCAAATTCTCCATAAAACATAAGAAAGGTATTGTAAATAAGGTAGCAGATGCCCTTAGTAGGAGAGTCACTTTAGTTTTAAAAAGTGCAAGTACAAAGCATGGGAATTAATGCCCTCAAACACCTATCCAAATATGATCCAAATTTTGGTGACATCTATAAGGTTTTCTCTACCCTATCTAATGCATATAACAATACATATTTTGAATATTTTTTGTAGAATGGCTTTTTGTTCAAAGGAAGTTAGCTTTGTATTCCAAGATGCTACATGAGGGACAATTTGATCAGGGAAAAGCATTATGGTATATTAGGAGGTCACTTTGGGATTGATAAGACACTAGAACTCCTAAGAAGAAACTACCATTGGCCTAAACTACCCACTGATGTCAGACAATTTGTGGAGACATGCACTATTTGTCAAAGAACCAAAGGAGTCGGAATAACTCAAGGTCTTTACTAGCCCTTACCAATTCCAACAAAGCCATGGGATAGTATGAGTATGGATTTTTTTCTTGGGTCTCCCAAGAACTAAATAAGGTTTTAATAGCATTTTTTCATAGTTGATAGATTCGGCAAAATGGCTCACTTTTTTCAAAATCAAAATCACAACAATATGGAGACAAAGAGAAGACAAAATGCTTCACAAAGTGTATTTTTATTATACTTCAAAATCCCTATAACATCAACAAGATGCTATCATAGATATGACTTATTCCAAAAGAATTTTACAAATGCTTCAACATAAGAGAATTCCCAAATGAGAGCTTCCACAAGAAGATTCTTTACACCAAGAGCTTCCCCCAAGAGAACTTCTACAAAGAAGAGATTCACCAAGAAGAACTTCCCAACTAAGATCTTATACACTAAGATCCTTCACCTCCAATCTTTTTTGCAAGAGATTACACCATGAGAGCTTCACTACAAGAGCTTACACTTGAAGAGCTTGATTACAAATGATCATAAGCCTTTCTTAAATAGGCACTTACCATCAATGATGTTACAAACACAACCAATGTAGGATAAAAGGTAAATACAACTACCTTGAAAAAAATATTAAATTCCCACCCAAATACAACTAAGCACCACCATGTGGTCCAATTAGAAAATTTCATTACCTTTGTGGATCACAACAACTATTAAATGCATAATTTAAGAAATTTCCACAAACTTCTAAGATCCCACCTTCACACCTTGATAAATGAAATGAAATTTTTTTAATTTATTTTTCTATTTATGCCACTTATACACCTTGAAAATAGAAATTCATTTTTCTCTTCTTTTTCCTTCTTTAAAAAAAAAAATCCGCAAACTTTTTCACTTTCTCTCTCCTCCACAATTTTATTTTTTAAGATTTTATCTGGCCCCCTTTATTTTTGTGATGTAAGATGCTCTTGCATTAGACATCCCTAGAAGGAATTTTTTTATGGATTATTAATTCACAAAATGAAGTAGCTACTACTAACATTATTTTTTTCTTCTCTTCCAACACTTAGCTAGAACAATCATTTGCTACCGATATATTTCAGTCTTTCTTGTTTTCCAACACCTAGTTGGAACAAGTGTTTATTGCTAAAAAAAAATCCTCTGCAATGAACTCTATCAAAGTATAACTCTCATCCTCCTCCATTCTTGTTGAATTAAATACACTTGTAATAAACTCAACAAAACCATACCAATCTTCCTTTGCATACCACACATTACTAACAAGATCCTCATGCAAACCATCATCATTATCTTTCAAACTCATTCATATTTAACATCCCATGATTCATAAACATTTACCTCTTTCACATATTCATCTTCACTTGCTCCTTTCATGTTGTCAATAATGTATGTCACTGCTTCACTCACTTGATCTCCAACTAAGGCACTATATTCTACCTTCATTGATGCAATCATCAAATCATCTTGATCTACTTTGGGCTCACAAATCTTGTCATCTTTATGCTCTTCCTCTTCTCTTTCAACTTCTTCAACTTCAGCTTCACAAATATTTTCCTCTTCATCCTCTTGCTCTTCTTTTGTATCACATGTATGATAGTCCACTGGATCCTCTTTCTTTTCTACATCCAAAGAATTGCTAACATCTCTTCTCTGGTGACACACTCTTCTCTTTTGCAACTCTTCTTCTAATTAATTCACTTGCTTCTACAAATCAAAGAATGCATCTTGATTTCTTGCTCTAATTTTCTCAAGTCTAGGAATCCTCAGTATCCATCCAATCACAAAATCTATTTTCTTCATTCTCTTCTCCATGATCAAGTCTTCATAAGACAAACTTTTTGAAATGCATGTACCTTGTGTAAACTTCCTCATAGTTAGTGATCTCTTAACATAATCAAGAATTCCTTCTTGAAAATCTTCACCCAACCCAACGTCTTGGTGCAAACTGCCTCATGCATGTTGATCTATCCATACGCTTAGGAACTCCCACTCTGATACCACTAGTGAAGGTCCACTCCACTCCTACCAAATCACTATCAAAATTACAACAATATGGAGACAAAAGGAAGATAAAATGCTTCACAAAGCATGTTTTTACTGTACTTCAAAATCCTTACAATGCCAACAAGATGATATCATAGATATGACTTCTTCCAAAATAAGTTTACAAATGCTTCAACTTAAGAGAACTCCCAAATAAGAGCTTCCACAAGAAGAGTCTTCACACCAAGAGCTTCCACAAAGATAACTTCCACAAAGAGGAGATTCACTAATAAGAACTTCCCAACTAAGATATTATACACTAAGATCCTTTACATCCAAGCTTGATTATAAGAGATTACACCATGAGATGTTCACTAAAATAGCTTACACTTGAAGAGCTTGATTACAAATGATCATAAGCCTTTCTTAAATAGACACTTAGCATCAAAGATGTTTAAAACACAACCAAGGTGGGATAAAAGGTAAATATAACTACCTTAAAACAAATATTAAATGCCCACCCAGATACAACTAAGTACCACCATGTGGTCCAATTAGAAAATTACATTACCTTTATGCATCAAAAAAAATATTAAATGCATAATTTAAGGAACTTTTCACAAACTTCTAAGATTCAACCTTCACACCTCGATAAATGAAATGACAAACATTTTTTTTATTTTTCTATTTATGCCACCTATGCACCTTAAAAACAGAAATTCCTTTTTCACCTCTTTTTCCATTTTATTTAATTTTTTTTCCTCTAATTTTTGTCACTTTCTCTCTCATCTACATTTTCTTTTATATTTTTATCATTCCATGCAAATATTGACAACTTTTGCATAATAGCCTCCCAATAGTCAACCTTTGAAAATCAGATGGATTAGTTGGCAAAGTTCTTCATATAGCCCTTTCAGGTGGGTGGAAGACATAGAATGTAATTTTGCAATTGAAATCAATAAAAACTTCCTATTTTCCTTGTAATTTGGCTGCAACACTTGTGTGTACAGATTAGTATGGATTGGTAGAAGAAAATGAATGACTAGATCAACATCTAGGATGATCTAGGAAGACAATTCAATTGGTCTAAAGATTTGACATGTTCTGAGTCAAAAGATATCTAAACATCTCTCTCAAGTGCACCAAAACCGTCATTCCATTGGAATTTTTTGGCCACTTAGGAAAATGCAAGTTAGGTTGGTGTACTATAGGGTTTCAGTAGGATTAGAGATGGGATTTGAGTTTCCTATTTTTGCAACCCAGGCCTAGGCCAAACATCTATATGTGTTTGGTTCAGGACAGTAGAGATTAAAGTGTTAGAGGCACTTTGGGAATGGATAAATCATGTCTAGTGGTGGATTTTTATCTCTTATAGATCCCTTAAAGTATCTCAACTAGTGGCTAAGCCTGGAAAATAGACTAGTGTAGACTTCCTTCACAAACCTAACCAATTAGGCCTATTAGGACTATTTGTTACATTTTCTACTTAGCTTTTTGTTTGGGAGTCTAAAACCTTGGAATCTAAAACAACTTCCAAAAGGTTGTTTGATTATCCACTTCTTTTTTTTCTAGGTCCTTCGAAGAAGTTTCAAACTAAGTCCCAATTTCTTCATTTGTAGAGCTAATACAGCTACTAGGCCTAAAAGCCAAAATTGTTGGTTTGATTGTTGGACATTGATTAGGTTGTTATAATCCATCAATTTGAGACTAGTATATGTTTTGGAACCTTTACATTCCCCTTTTAACATCAAGGTTTCCAATTCAAGCAATTTCCAAGTATTTGGTTGTGTTTTGCTAAGAGACCTAGTGGTACTCTAAAGGAATGCCTAGTTGATGTTTTATTTGTTGGATTGTACAAAGGTGTAGAGACCTCTTTCAAGCCCATTTTGGGGTATATAAGAAGACACAAGACCACACCACATCAAATTTCCCTAATCAAGGGAAAGATTTGCATCAATTTTACTATGATTTTTCACTCCTATACTCCATTTTTCATTAATTATCTTCTTTAATTCTTTGAGTATCCATACCCCAATGTCATGTAGCTTCTCAATAGCTTCTCTCATGTGATTGAGAACAAATCTTATAGATTTTTTCTTATTTTCCTTTGAAAATCTTGAGAATCTATTCTTTACAATTGAGTAATTATGCTTTTTAATAATTGTTTCTACAATTTCTTCAATAGGGATAGGATTAGGTTTCTTCTTACCTTTCTTTGATGTCCTTATTGTTTCATCTTTCACTTCATTGAATTCCTTTGTAATCACAACTGTTGTAGAGGCTTCATCATCAGACTTATTCTTTGATGATTATTTATCTGAGGGAGTTGATGGTGACTCCTTTTCCTCCTACCCAACATGAGTCATGCGAGGAGACTTGTTACTAGATCCACTTTCATTTCTTCAGTTTCATGATAAATGGTGCCTTCAAGAATGGTCTTGAGGCTTGACTCCTAGTTACCCTATGTTGGTTTCTCTCCTCAGCTTTCTTCTTCTTTGTTAGAAGACTATATCTTACTTTTGCATAAGTGTTAAACCTTGGAAGGATTGACCTTTCTTATATTACCACTAGTTGTTCTATCTAAAGATTTACCTCTTCCTCTTTTACCTTGTATCTGAATGGTTTCAACAAATGAGTTCTTGGTTGAACTACATATACAATGTACTTTTCTTTCCTTGCTTGGAAAAAAGAATTGTCTTTGAGACTTACCACTAGACTAGTGGGTATCCTTTCTCATTGCTTCATCTCCATTTGGAAACCTTTGGAATTAATTGTAACATATTTCCACAATCCATAAAATTCTGTATTCGCTTCTGGGTGTGATTGTGTATTTTTTTTTGGTGACAATCACAATCGCACATACAAAAAAATACACAATCACACCCAGAAGCGAATACAGAACCTTTGGAATATTCCCATAACATGGTATTTCCTTTTCCTTTTAACTTTCCATAGAATTCACATATTTGTTTGGTGACAGGTTGGTCTTCACTCCATTTGTTGAGCAAGAATCCTGGAAATTCTCATTTGAGATAAATATATATATACATACTAGTATTGGACCAAATCTTAGGGTTTGATCCTTATGGTCATTCATAATTTTACCTAGATTCTCCATTATCTTCCTATGTAGATATCTACATAGATCAATTGGTGACTTTTCAATAGCTTGGAATTTCCCATAAGCTATGTTACTAATTATCTAATTCACCTTCCTTGTGTGGAAAATCTTGTACCCCATTACCATGATTGTAAACCTTATCTTTGGGTTTCCAATTTGCATCTTGGGGTAGATTCCCCCAATGATTGTGGTTTCTTTCTTTGTCAACATTATGATCTTGGATAGGTCAATCCCAATCACATTGAAATGAGTTACCTTCTATACAAGGGCCTTTGAAATCTTGTAGGGTCTATCAAGATATATGTGTTTTTTATGATTTCAACTCAAAAATAACCTTGTTCATTCTTCATGGAAGAAATTGGGTATGTCTATTAATTTTCTTATTGTAGATCTTTCCAAGTCTTTATGTTCATCTTTCAATACTCCTTTAGAGAAGAATGAGATATGTAACCCACATATCTCTATTTCACCTATGTCTTATATCTCAACTTCTAGGTATGTGCTCACACAATCCATAAGCCAAACATCATCATGGAGTGATGACAATCCTATTTCATCTTCAATGTCCTTCCCTTTTAATAATATGCTCTCATAACTTGGATGGTCACTTTGTCTTCTATTCAATGAGGTTGACCTTGTTGATCTCTTAATTGTGTTCTTGCTTAGTTTTGGATTCATTGTTGTGCTAGATTGTGAGAGATTCTTCTTGTAAATAGAGTTCTTATAAATACTCTCTTGAGCTCTTAGGTTTTTGCAATATGAAAGTATGAATTATTTGAATCTTGAAAAGTAAAAAATGATTTGAAATGCACATATTTATGTCATAGAATAGTAAAATTAGGGTTACAATGGTTAGAAATAGCTTTGCCTACCACTGGACAAATGTCATTAATGCTCTTAATCTATCTTGGAATGGTTACTTTTCACCTTTATTCTTCAATCAATAGCTTGCATTTTCTTGAAGCATCAAAATCTTCACTTCTCACTTGTGTCTTCTATCAATTTAGCCTTGGTGACCAATTAATGGTTAATATTCTATTTTCTAACCCCTCTAAGCTTCTTAAGATTAGTATATGTATAAGGTCTCACCACATATCGATGATTTGGTGACCTCGTCAAGTTTCACTACCTTTTCCACCTTACTCTTCTTCATCTACTTTATGGAGAAGTCCTTTTACAATTGCTCCACCATTATGTTTTCTCTTCCCTAATTAGGGATTTGATGTTTGATCTTCTACTACTTTTGTAATCTCTCTCAAGATGACCAATATTGTGATAGATATAGCAGGTCATTCAAGTTATTTTTCATGGTCTGGTGCTTCTCCTTGGGTTTATCCTTAGTTTATATCAAGTTTTTGGATGACCATCATTTCCATATGTTGTATGTACTAGTGTGGGGATCCTATCCCTCCCAGTGGGACTCATTGCCTTTGGAGATGATAGTTGTCTCTAGATCTTTTTTTGTAGTCCTTAGTGGTATGTCCATTCTATTTGTAATAATAGAAAAGTTCATCTATTATTTTCTTATTAAAATGAGATATACATTATTATTTTGTATAGCCATAAAGATAAACATTGTTATAGTACATTTCAAAGGTACACTTCTTAATTTGTATTATCTTCTTAAACCAACACATTCTAGATGTATGTCCTTTCTTACAACAATAATAAGAATTGGGCTTAGAAGTACTCTTACCTTTTGGAGATGTGCTTCCTGGTCTTCTATTGTCTGGGTTCTTTTCTCTAGAGGCCTCTCCTTCTTTAGTCTTGTTGTCATGTTTGTAACTAAGACGGGATGTTCTTTTGTTTCTTCTTTGAGATTTCAGCTTCTCATCTATTTTCTTTGATCTCCTCTTGGATTTTATCAACTTTTTATTTCACTCATTTGTACTCCTTATCTCTTTGATTATCTTGAGTACTTATTATGTTATTTGCATGAACTATTCCTTGTTAGGATGGTCCATCTCCTTAGTCTTTTTTGCATGCTTTCTTCTAACTACTACTTTAGCTTTATCTCTTGCTAATATGGAATTTCCTAACTTATCTTGGGCTCTTATTAGCTCTCCTCTTATCTCTTATTTCTCCTTACTCATCTAAGGAATGGTTTTCTTTAGCTTTTCATTCTCGGACATTAAGCAAATATGTCTTCTTTTGACTCTTCTAAACCACTATGATCTTGATTTGTTCACCAACCTCTTAAATCTCACTAAGATTTTCCATTAGCTTCATTCTTTTAGTCATGGACTCTCTATGTTTTCCCTTCAAATCTTTGGTGGTGTCAAGTGCTTCTTTAAGTTGCATTCTAAGTGATGTCATTGGATTTTACCTCAACTTGTTAGACTTGTTGCAACAAGGATCTATGCTCTAATACCAATTGTTAGTCCTAACCAGTACTAAGTGGGGAGTGAATCAATATTGACTCTAAAACTAGTTACTACCTTAACTGCTCAAAAAAATAGAACACTAACCACTTAACAACTAAACCTAAGATAAATCCAGTAAAGTAGAAGATAGTAAATTCACACACAAAAGTATTCATCGAGATGACATGGTGATTTATGTGTGGAAACCCTCAATTAGAGGTTAAAAACCATGGTGGGGATAATATACCCACTTTCCCTTATAATTCATGTAAATGGTTTCTATATAAGAGCTACAAGGGTTTCTTTAACCTATTGGGGTTACACAATCCTGTGAAATCTACTTTGTTAAAGGATTTACAAATCTCCTTTTGAGAGAAACCTCATTAGAGGATTTTACAATAAGCTTACTAATGAAGCTTGCCCTATTAAGAGATACAACTAGATGCAATGGTAAGAAATAAATATAATGCATAAGATCTAAATATAGCATTGTCTTTCCTTGTAGATCTCTACTGTGTATCCTCAAAGATGCATTAATCTCCTTGTTAACTTAGTGAGGTCTTCAGTCTCACCTCTACCCTTGGTTATTCAAGTCAACCTATTGCTATATCTTCTTTCTTTGCAACTGCTTCTCTCACTAGCTTTCTCTTTGAACAACCCTATGCATTATATCAGACACACTTCTCTCTCTCAGTCTTCTTCTTCTTCACACTAGAAGATCTCATTAATTTAATAACTTCTAAGTGCTTACATCTACTCTACGATGCCAAGACATAGTTACCTAATAAAGAAATTATCTCGCTTGATTTGAAATTCAAAATTTGAATTCCATGACTGGTCTTTTCATAGGAAACCTATTACCCCTACTACTAGGCTCTAGACTAGTAGCCCTACTAGTTTTTCTATGAATCAATATGTAGCCTTTATCCTTGCCTTCTTCCATTGTGTTGCCCTCTACTTCTATCACATCCATTCTAACCATTTTGTTCTCTTGTCACATCCATGGTAACTCACTCCATTGAGGATTTGGATCCATTATCCTTCACTCTTGTTAGTTAGTAGTGTTTAATATATATGTGCATAACATTTTACTCTTCTACTATTGACCATACTTACCTTGTAACTTTTTCTTCCTTCAGTCGACTACCAATCAATGACAATACTCTTTATATTTCATAATCTTCATACCAATGAGACTTGTGGGATCAACAATGTGTTTATATTTTAATTACTACACTCCATATTCTACCACATTTAATTCCAATCCTCCACATTGATACTAATATTTCAATATCTCATTCTACATAGGTATAGATGACATATTTAAGAGGACACCAACATCTTTAATTTATGCTTTATTTATGAACAAGTTTATTTGGTATGGTACTAGACTAATTTTTATGATGTAAAGAGTTATGTCTAATAGGGATATAGGTAATATTCATATAACTAATGTTTGGAAGAAGTGTGAAAACATAACCTTCCACCTTCTCAGTTTATGTGTGGAGGATTCTTAACATTAGATAAACTACTTGAATAGTCAACGTTGTTGGTTTAGAACTCTATACCAATTTAATAAGGTAGGAATAACCAACTATGTCATCATTAATTAATGGTGATGCATTCATATGGAATGGATTGTCTTGAAATGACAAAATGGTCTTCATGTTTTATGGCCAATAATGTTGCACATTGTACCTGAACATTGATCTAGTGACTACCTATCCAAATCAAATTTGTGGCATAGAACGAAAATGACTCTAACCAAGAACTTTTATTCTATGATTACTTGAATAATTTGAGTGACCATTAGATTAAGTAGAACAATACCACTTCTGTGCAAATTTTTTCTCTAATTCTATGTCTTCCCACTTCTAGTTACTAACAATGAGATTCAAATTGTAGTTGCTTGTGTGTTTTTACTTATGTTATAGAAGCTAGTCATGGAATATGTTTCCTATGTTTTGTAGGTTTCCATGAAGAGTGCATAACAAATTATGAACCTATATAACTACACTTTATATAGGGTTCATTACTCTATGTGGACCATTGTGATATCCTTTGTTATTTAATACTTATTTTATATGAATGTTTTTGAGTGCTACATAATTTAAGATACATATCATTCTATTATTTACATGGACCACGTTGTTGAAACATATAATGTGAAATGTGTACATGCCTATACTATTTTCATTTAATTTTGTATCCATTTTGAGAAAATGCCATAATATATTTAGATTTTCATAAATGACATTGATATTGTGCAAACTAAAACCTATTAGTCCATGTGATTTGCCAACCCACTTTAGCACTTCCCTTTACATGTATCCCCAATTTTGGACCCACTTTTGTATATATATTTTATATCTTATGTCTCAATTTACTATTTCTCATTCACTTGAATACTAGAATTTTAAAAAAAATATTCATATTTTAGTTTCTCCTTTTCCTTCCAAGAGCCAACTTAACACATTTTTTGTGAAATTTATTTTCATGTCATTATATATAATGTTTATTTATTGCATACATTCTAGATTTCAAAACATTCTAGTTCTTCTCTAAACATTCTCAAAATTATCATTCATATTTAACTAGGGGAATTATTTAGTTTGGAGTTTCAAAATAAATTTAAATCCACACATTCATCATAAAAGAATTTTTATGGTTGAGATATGATATCTTCACTATTTTAGATGCAGTTATAAGGATTGACTTAGGAGAACATGTCCTAATGACATAATGATAACACTTCAAATATATTTTGAGGAATTGCTAGTTTCCATGTTGATAAAAACTTAATAGTAAGGAAAGATAAATTATATTAATAATATATATTTGAATTGCTATCATAGGTCAAGATTTAATAATATATATGATAAATGACTTAATAGGTTAGGATTTAATTCTGTTGAGTATTTTCCTTCAACAGTGCTAGTTTGGGTTCACTTGCCTCGACTTCTCCTAAAATTATAGTGAGAAGACATCCTCCATCAAATTGTGGCTTTGCGAGGAAAGCCAACTATGATTGCACATCAATCCCTTAATAAAAAGGTTATATCTTTTGCTAGAATTTGTGTTAAAATTGATTTGAATATCCCATTACTAGATTCTTTGGAAATTTGTCTTGGGGCTTCTCCTTGGGTGCAACAGTTAGATTATGAATCCCTCCCTTTTCAATGCTAGATATATCATGAGTATGGTCATTTACGGTATTAATTTCCTTGCAACTTGACTTCCAAAGGAGTGGATGGTTCTATGACTAGAAATTGGGGGTGGTTTGGTAGGTTTTGTTGGGAAAGGACAAGCTCAAATGGATAATACAACTAAGGGGAAGAATCAACCAGATACTACAGGAAAGGGAAAGGCTCAAACATAGGATAAGGATCGATTTATCCCTACTCACCCTTGAGCTAAGGGTCATGATCAGAAGAGACCTTTGAAAGATTGACAATCTAATTTGAGTTTTAATTGCTTTGAGGTGTTGGATAGTATGGTTTTAGAGGAGGGTATTCCTCTTCATATCTCTTTTGACCGAGATTGCCCAAATGAGGGACTTTCACCCCATGATGCTTATAGAGCATCTGAGGTTGTGGTACACTAGAACTATGAAGTCCCTATAGCTCCTAAGTCAAATGCTCCGGTGACACCTATGGTGTCAGAGGATAATGACATTGTTCTAGCAAACTTGGTTAAGGATGTGCTAGCATTTGGTAAGGGTAAGAAGTGTCCTCTCCCCTTGGGGTTGATGCATAGACCCTTTAAGAGGGTTTCCTTTACTCCTCCTCTAAGGAGAAGGTGTAAAATAGACCAAGAGAAGATTAAACTCGCATGAGAAATATTGATAGAGTTTGGGTCAATGAAACCAATGGATGCTCATTTTCCCCATTCTACTCAATGATGATTGTTCTCTCATGGAATCTTAAGGGGTTGAATAGCACCCCTAGACAAAAGGCTATTTAGAATTTGGTTGTTGATCATTCTCTTGATGTTTTTTGTATCCAAGAGACTAAGCTCTTTGTGGAGTCTATGGTCTTATATGCCTCTAGTATTTGGGCTTGTGGACAATGCCAATGTATTGGGGCTATGGGAAGTGCTGGTGGTTTGGCTATCTTTTGGGATCCACAAAAAATTTCTCCTCTTGGCTGGGTATCTTCTTGCTCAACTCTATTTATGGTGGCTTCTTCATTGGACTCAGGAGAGGTAATCATGATTATAAATGTGTATACACCTTTTGATTTTGTGGGAAAGGAGGAACATTGGAGGCATATTCAGTATGTTAGAAATTGTCACCCTTTTCATCCTTGGGTGCTAGTAGGAGACTTCAATTCAATTTTAAGTTTGGAGGAGAAGTAAGGTGGTTTGGCTAGATTGGGGCCTTCTTCTACTCTTATTTGTTAGCACATAGCACTTTTACAACTCTCTAATGGTAAGCCTTCTAATGGTCTCTATACTTTGAATAATCGAAGGACTAGGGTTGATGCTATTTTAGAATGTTTGGACAGATTTCTTGTGTCTTGTTTATGGGTTAGTGGCACCCTTACTCTCTCTTTAGAAATTCTAGACTAAGGGGTTGTGATCATTGACCAATCAAATTTTCTTCTACTAGGGCTTTTTATTCCAAAGCATCCACCTTTTACATTCCAGTTGATGTGGCTTTATGACTCCTCTCTTTGTAATCTTTTATTATGTTCATGGAGAGATGGCATTCTTGCATATAGTACTGTTATGTTTTCATTTTCTAAAAGGCTTCAATATGTTAAAAGGAAGCTCAAGATATGGAATAGATAATGTTTTGGGAACCTTCATTCTATGAAGAGGCTTTCTCAAGAAGATCTTGATGTCATAGCCAAGCAGATTAGAGATCAAGGTTTCTTAGAGGATCTTGCAAGTGATTAATCCTTAGCTTCTAGAGGTCTAGAAGAATGGGAACTTCGAGAGGAAATGTTTTGGAAGCAAAAGGCTAGAATTGATTGGCTCTAGGAAGGTGATAGAAACACTTCTTTTTTCCATAAAATTGTGCAATCTTATTGGAATTAGAGCAATATCTCTTCATTGGTTAATTCTCAACGTATCCATTTGACTTCCTTGTCACCTTTGTTCTAGGAGGCTACTCGGTACTTTTCTACCCTCTTCTCTAAGGACTATCCTCTTGTTGATAATGACAAAAATATTATTTTGTCTTGTATTTCTTCCCTTATTACCTAGGAAATGAATGATTATCTCATGTGTCTAATCTCTTTGAAAGAGCTGGAGGAGGTGGTCTTTGGCATGCCTAAGGGAAAGTCTCCTGGTCCTAATGGCTATCTAATTGAATTCTTTTAGGAATTCTGGGACATCATTAATCATGATTTTTTGGAGGTGGTTAAGGAATCCTATTCTAGCAAGCATATGCTTTAGGCATTGAATTCTACTTACTTGACTCTTATTCCAAAAAGAGAGGGGGATAATCAACTAGAGTTTTTTAGACCAATTGCCTTATGTAATGTGGTTTACAAAGTCATTACTAAGTTGATTGTTGAGAGAATTAAAAAGTGGCTCCCCATTATTATCTCAAAGGAACAAGGTGGTTTTGCTGCTAGAAGACAAATTTTGGATGGAGTGGTTACTGCTACCGAGGCTATTTAATCTATAGCTAGTTCAAGGGAGTGATCTATGTTTGTCAAGATGGATATGGATAAGGCCTACAATAGAGTTAAATGGAGTTTCCTAAGGAATATTCTTCTTACCTTTGGCTTTAGCTATGACTAGGTGAGTTGGACTATGAGTTGTGTTACTTCTGCCTCTTTTTTAGTTCTTCTTAATGGTCAACCTTCCTAGCTATTTGATGCCTCTAGAGATCTCCACCAGGGTGATCCTCTCTCACCTTATCTTTTCTTCATCATGGTTGAGCACTTGGACAGATTCATTAAGTATCAGATGTCCCAAAATTCTATTTAAGGGTGGTGATGGGGTAATGGTTTACCTACTCTTTCTCACCTTCAATTTATTGATGATTCTTCTCTTGTAGGTCTTGCTAGGATCAAGGAAGGTGAAGCCTTTCAACATACTCTAGATATTTATTTGGTAGCTTCAGACCAAAAAGTTAATGAGTACAAATCTTCCATTTACTTTTTTAACACTCCTAATTCTATTCAGCAAAGGATTATTGATATCCCACAATTTCATATTGGGTCACTTCCTTTGACTTATCTTGGCATCCCTATTTTTGTTTCTAGGCAGCCACAACTCTTTTGGAAAAAATTGATTATCAAGCTTTAGGAAAAGGTAAATCATTGGACTCATAGATGGCTTTCTAATGCTACTCAAGTTACTCTTCTTCAATCTATTATTCAAGCTCTTCCTACTTATAGAAGCATGGTTCAGGCTACTCCTATTTACTTTTCCAAGGAGTTTGATGCTCTTTCTCGGCAATTCCTTTAGAGTGGTAATTTGTGTAGCACTAAATGGAGTTTGATTAACTGAGAGACTATTTGCAGGCCTAAAAAGGAGGGTGGTCTTGGTCTTCGATTAGCTCCCCTAAGTAGTCAAGCATTGGCTACTAAGCTTTATTGGCGATGGTGCTCTAAACAACATCAACTTTGGGCTCGTATTATCACCCATAAATATTTTAGGGGTGCTGATCCTTGCTCTATTTCTACACTTCCTCTTGAAGGTCATGGCTTTATGGTCTGGCATAATCTAAAGACTGGTGCTTTATTAGTCAAGAGAGGTCTTTTCTGGATATGTAAGGGAGGCTTTGAGGTTTTATTTTGGTCTAATGCTTGGGATAGATTTCCATCCATATTATCCACGTACCCTCATCTTTAGACTCTCTGTGATTCTTTTCATGTTGTTGGATGGGATAAAGTGGCTCATTATAAGATTCCTTATCAATTGGGACCTATTATTGGTTATAGATGGAAGCACTCTTCTAATTGGCCTCCTAGAGGCATAGAGGTGGATTGTCAGGAGCTTTCTCAAATTTTGGCCTCTAGGGAGAGTTCCTTTTTGCTAGGACCAGATGTTTTGGCTTGGGGAGGTACCTTGTCTAGTAAATATCATGTCTCTATTGGGTTTCAAGCGATAACTAGACAATTGTTTGGGGATGCTGAGGTCCCTTGGTGGAAGCAAGTTTGGAGTAAATTTTCTTGGTCTAACTACAATTTTTTCATGTGGCTAGTGGCTCACAACCACAATCTTACATAGGATAATCTTTGCAAATGTGGATTTCAGGGCCCCTCTTATTGTGCTTTGTGTGGTAATGGGGAGGAGTTTGTCTCCCATCTATTCTTCCATTGCTCCTTTTCTACTTAGTTATGGCACCTTTGGTGGAGTGCTCAGAGTTGCTCTTGTAGACATGCTTCCTCTTTGCCTAAGTTCTTGGCCTATTTGGGTAGTGCTCCCTCCAAGTCTTCTCCTCTACATGTTTCTTTGATTGTTGGCCGATCATTCATTCTTTGGCATATCTAGATGGAGAGAAATCATTGAATCTTCCAAGATGTTTGGATTGGTGTTATGAATCTTTGGTGGAAGCTATCACATTCTCTTCAGGAAACTACATTCAAGTCGAGTGTGCGCTAGATGGGGGTATGGATCCAGCTGATCTTGCTATATGCAATCACCTCAATTTTCATCTTTAGGATGGGGTTGCAGCTCAATGGTATCAAAGAGTGCCCAAACATCATCGACAAGAAGGGAAAGGATGGATGAATCAGGAGGGCATTGGACTCCTCCTCCTCATGGAGTTCTGAAAATTAACACTAATGGTTCTTCCCAAGGGATTCCAAGCCTTGCTGGTATTGGGGGAGTGGCTCATTGTAGTTTTCGTGAAGTTAAATTATTTTTCTCGGTGCATAAGGGTGACCATGCTAACAATCTCATGGAGGCTCAGGCCATTTTATATGCTGTGGAATAGTATTGTTTGGGGGATGGCACAAGATTATCAATGAGTCTGACTCCCAAGTGGTGGTCAACTTGCTTTCCTCGCAGGAGCTTGAGGATGTTAGTTGGCAGCTAGCCACTATTGTTAATCAGACTCTTCTTTTTTGTACCTCTTTTGAGTTCATTAGATTTACTTACAGTCCTCGTGAATGGAACAAAGTTGTTGATTGTTTGGCCAAATGAGCTTTTGGTCATGCTCCAAGCTAGAATATTATGGATAGGGAGCAACTTCCCCTTGACATGTTACAAGAATTTGATGAACTTATTGCTCAGGATAGAGCTCCTTGTTGAGCTCTCCTTGTTGTAATTCATTCTGTTTTAATAAATTTTTACCCTTCTTTTT
Organism: Cupressus sempervirens; assembly: GCA_028749045.1. Lineage (NCBI taxonomy): Eukaryota > Viridiplantae > Streptophyta > Pinopsida > Cupressales > Cupressaceae > Cupressus > Cupressus sempervirens. The sequence goes on along the minus strand of CM053787.1, from coordinate 1,010,734,759 downwards.
CCAAAATGATATTAATAAAAGACCAAAAATAATATTCCCTTGACAAAAATTCTATATACTAACCCAAGATATAAGTTGAAAACACACTATTCCAAGACAATAATTAACCGTCAGTCAAAATTGTAATCGAAAAATACATCCTTCCTTTACATAAAATCTCCATACCTGAACATTTCATTCAAAATATAGTAATTCCTGATACTTATATCTAAAAATTTGGATTAATATTTATTTATTTCTATGCAACTTGGATTAACCTTAGATTAAACGTACGCAAAGGATTTACCAAATCCTCACAACCAATGTAAACAAGAAAACTTGAAACGGTCTTGCAAAGGAAAAGTAAAAATGTACTTTAGTTGAACTAAGTGTGTATTGTCAAAGGGTGGATTCTAATTGGATACGAATGCCCTAAAATACATTGTAAGTATAGCCTTTTTTTAAAAACAAAAAAAACCACTTGAGCGATTGACCTAACGTGATTCAAATGTCAAAAAAGTGGAGAATGCAGCCTTTGTGTGAGTGACATGAACAATTACGTGTGGTGACAACTTTCCTGGTTTTCATTAAAATATGAATCATATGTGCAATAAAGTAAAAGCCTTTGGAGAAAAAGATGGGTGGAGTTTTCTATCCGTGTGTAGGGGACACATAACCCCGTGGACGGTGCTGCCTTCTCTTTTTTTCTATACGGTTGACTTCATTTAAAGAAAAAACCAAAAATCAATTTTCTCAGCCTAAACCCAAACGTAATTCTTACTTCATCATGCAAACATGATCATTTTATCTCTACTTGCTCTCTTCTCCGCCACATATTGAGCTGTATATATTATGCATTCTGCCTATGATCTCTGTTATGAATGAAGATTGTTGGCTTCTATGATTGAATAGATTCTAGGGAAATAAATGATGGTTTCTCTGGTTCTCTGATCACATTTGGACTTGAATCTTCATAATTGAGAAGTGGGTGGGTTTTGAATAGAATTGGGTTTTTCTCAGGTTCTGTGATTTGCATTTGGAGTTGAATCTTGATAATTCAGAAGTGGGTTCTCTGGTTTTCTTAATAAATTTAGGAGTTGAATCTTGACAATTGAGAATTGGGTTGGTTTAGAGAGGATATGGGGAGAACACCGTGTTGTGAGAAGAATAGTGGGCTGAAGAAGGGCCCATGGACTCCTGATGAAGATCAGAAGCTTATCGAGTACATTAAACGCCATGGATATGGTAGCTGGCGTGCCCTTCCTAAACGAGCAGGTATTGCTTCTATCAGTGATAAGAGATTTCTACAATCTATAATATCACATACTATTGATAGTACTTTTAGAAAATTTTACATGCTTGTGGCTCAACTAATGATCATGTTAGATTACCAACTGAAGTTTTATAAGAGCATCCTTTCTTTGTTCTGATTTGTTTTGAGTTGCACACCATACAAACTCTTTGCTTTCAGTCTGTTGTGATTTGTTTGAGTTATACACCATACAAACTCTTTGTTTTCAGGTCCTTTTGCATTAGCTTATGTTGAATTTACATACAACAGATTTCCAACTTTCATAGAACAAGATTGTTTCAGAATTCAGTGTATGTTGTTACATCAAAGTTTTAGGTCATATTCAATGATCTATCATCATTTTTCTTAATGACAGATTATTGAATGTGAGTCGAAATGAAAAACATATACAACAAATTTAAAAACAAAATTTTGCTTCTTCATATAGACATTGTAGATCATACTTACTAATCTATGATTAAAAAAAATTGATTATTTTAGATCAGATTATTTTGCAGTGGTTTATTATGAATTTACATACAATGGATTTTGAGTTTTTATAGAAACAAGATTGCTCTTGAGTATACAGTATATGTTTCTAAATCAATGTTTTGGGTTACATTCAATGATGTATTATCACTTTTCTTAATGATGGATCAGTGAAGGTGAACCAAAATATGGATGTTCAAAATATACATAATAAATTCAAAACCAAAACTTTGCTTCTTCATATCAACATTTTAGATCAGACTTGCTGAAAATTGATGATAGATCATTGAATGCAATCTAAAATTTAACATGCACAGCAGAAGCAATCTTGTTTCTATGAAGTTGTATTTGCTTTACACGAATCTTTGGAAGGTTTCCAATACATTTAATTTCTTTTCCATGGAGAATTGTTTGATTGCTTCAAACTAGGTTGTGTCTCGTATCATTGTGTAGCAGATTATATGAATTCCATGTTGAGGGTGGACATGAATATTTAATCCGCAGGGCTGTTGAGGTGTGGGAAAAGCTGCAGGCTAAGGTGGACAAATTACTTGAGGCCTGATATAAAGCGCGGGAGATTTTCAATGGAAGAAGAGCAAACCATAGTTGAGCTCCATGCTGCTCTTGGAAACAAGTTAAAATCATAAAACTTCTCTCCTTCTCTCCTTCATGAGTTTAAGAAACTTCATATAAACCATCCTCTTCTATATATATATATAGATATCGTTAGAAGCACTTTCTATTGTTAAATAGCACCATTACTAACAATGAATAGTATTGTTTTGTATAGGTGGTCTACCATAGCGACACATCTTCCAGGGAGAACAGACAATGAAATAAAGAATTACTGGAACACCCACTTGAAGAAACGTTTGATGCAGATGGGAATCGATCCTGTAACACACAGGAGAAGAGCAGACCTTTTGGATCTCTCTACCGTGCCTTCCTTTTATGATCATAGCTCTCTTCTCAACCATGCACAACAATGGGAGAATGCAATGCTTTCAGAAAACCTAAGGCAGGCATTACTAATGGGTGACAATAAGGCAATTCTAGCCCCAGCAGACTTAATGTCAATAGCTAATGACCAGTTCAATTTACAAAAGAGCATGAACAGCTCAACATGGTCACACCATGAGCAAGTTATGGACAGCTCAATATATTATAAGGGACTGCCCCACAATTTGGAGCATTTGTTGCAGTCTCAGACAAATGAATGCACTTCCAACATCAAGAAATGGGAGCAACTTTTGCAGCAGTCAATAGGGTATTGTCCCTCAAATGGCATAAACCCTAATGGGTACATAAACCCTAGTGATGAATATAATGGACCCACTATTTCAGATTTTGGATCTCCATGCTCCATGGATGTACTCAAGATGAAGGCAGAACAACAACAGCAGCCTCAGATGTTGAGGAGTGACAACATGTTTCTTCACAATCAAGAAGATCATCATCACAATATTCTCAATGTTTCTGATGCAGATCTTAAGCCTAAGGTAACCCCATTTGATGAAAGTAATCTCAATGCAACAATGTGGGCTGATCAAGAAAACCCATTGCAGCTAGTGCCTTCAACATTCTGCACGTCAAATAATACAATCTTCAATCAGCCTGAACTGATTCCTTTCATGAACACTAGCAGAATTCTCTTCAATGGTGAATAATGCAAGTGCTTAATAAGTTGTTCCAGCAGTGTCTATCTCAAAACATATGTCGAATCCTTAGGCAGGAAAAGAATTTTGGACCAGGCAGTTGGAACAATTCAGCCCTCCATTACCTTCAGTGCTCGTCAGTGAGATAATTGTAAACAAATTTCAATAATTTATTATGTGTTTTAGCAGCCATAGTGAATAACCATCACATCCTTTTTGGCTTCGGACAAGTAATTCTTTGATTCAGACTCTATTCATGCATTTGTTTTGTAAGCATTTATCTAAGATTACTTTGAATTTTAAGTTCAGATTCTTCATATAATGATATATTTTTTCTGGTTTTTTTTTAACGAATACTGGTGTTAATTTACATGAATACGTGTACCAGTTCTGTTAGATTAAAAATATATGCACATCAGTTTTTTTGAAATTTGAATTATGATGAGCATAGAATGATACAACATTCTTTACAAAGCCGTAGGAGATATGTAGGGAGGAAAAGATGTTCTTGAGAAGGAGAACTCTGTTATCTGTTTAAAATAATAATAATAATATTTATAAGAAAGTAATTCAAAGGATTCAGAAAAGATATCATGCCGATGCTGAGTTGACAACCACGGTACCCTAATAAATGTTCATAAACTTCTCGTGTATATTTGTAATCATAGGTATTAGCTGCAAATTTGGAATGACTGTCTCGAGGATTCTTATAGACCTTTCCTTTGCTTCTCCCATGGAGTTGTTTGTAGTCATGTGTGGCAACCTCAATAACATGACTTTGGATGAGCTCATCACAAGACTTTAGAGCCCTCTAAAGTTAATGGACTCCCTACTACAATGATTCAAAAAAACTGAAAACATTATAGATTTTTCCTAAAATTTCAGCATGAAAAAAATTACTAAAAAACAGTTTGACTTTAGTTTGTGTTCAGTGCATTTTGTCTGGAGATTAGCTTGTCTGAAAGTTAATGGGGTGACAAAAAATATATTTAACCAAAAAAATTTATCTTAATTCATTAATATGATGGATTGATTTTGAAAATTAAAAAGTTAAATAATATAAAAGATTTGATTGAAGTAAAAAAAAAAAAATTAAGAGTAAAATTTAAGATCTTGGAAAAATATGAGTCGTTAGCTATTTATTAGAAAATATTTATTGTTGAACTAGATGAGGTATGGGTGAGAAGAAATAAGTTTTTAATATAAGTTGACTTATAGATTCTAAATGTTTTTTTTTTTTTTTATGAATAGTCATTGTCTATAAAAAAATAATATACTAAGTTACAATTCACAAAAAAGGGCAAGATCATCCCACGAAAGTTCACAAGGCTAAAGGCAAAATCAACAACTATTCATTTTTTTTTTTTAAAAGCAACCCTCAGGCAGCTAAAGTAGTGCTAGCTGAGGGGGGTGGTTCATCCTAATCATGAAATCTCCAATCATCCATGGGATTGGTAGGTGGGCTGGAAACAGTCCAGTCATCAGCAACATCATCGGTGACCTCGTCAACATCTTCGGTATCAAGTCACAGAGGTGAGATAGCCAATTCCAGGAAAAAGGGCCATTTACCATAAACAACACATCAAGCACCAGGAGGAGGCCTAGGGACCAACCTATGCCACCACAGGGTAGGGAAGTCGAGTCACAACGCCAACCACCATCACCACCACTAGGAGAGCGGTGGCAGGAAGCTTGTGAGCATGGCGTATGTGAATGTTGACCAGAAGAGTTGTGCCCCTGACAGTAGGCCCTGAGTGGCATAGTATCAACCGAAGCATCTGGAGGCACTCTAGCAACCATACAAGGGGCATTACTCTAATGATTGAGAAGCTCCTGAAGGTAGGCCATCTCCAGAGCCACCTTATTGGCTTGTACTTGAATCTGCATCATTACATTATTACATATGCATGCTCTAGTGTACATAGCAACATTTATGTTAAGAAAACTGTGCATGAAAATAATAGCATTTCTATCTTTCCATAGAGTGAACAAAATCTCCATCCTGAAAAGTATGCTAGATCTAAGTAAATTTTCTAGGGAACCTAGGATCACCTAAAATAACCATATGCCATGAAAAGGATTTAAGCCAAAATGGCTTAAAGAAATCAAGAATCCAATGCCAGTAGTTTTGAGCACGTCTACAGAACCATAAAATATGAAAAAAGACTTTGGTTGCCCACAAAAAGGACACTAAGGATCTAGAACCCCAATATTCTTGAGTTGAGGCCCAAGGGGAAGACCTTGAAAAGCTAGGCACAAAGTAAAATGTGCAATCTTGGGTTATGTAATAGTTTTCCAAATGGTGTCAAATGTTGGAAATCTGATCGAAAAGCTCATTGTTAAAGACCAAAGAGGGAGATTGTTGTTAACATAATATTTTCAATCATTGTTTTTTCATTGACGTTAAACATTTTATTTGTAGGAATGACATTTCTTATAAGATCCAAGCACTATCACTTAGTTGATTGATGAAGAGGATTTGATCAACAAGATGTAACAAGAGCACCTAAGCGAAAGGTTGAGTTATGATATTGTAATGAAGTGCAAGGATCAATTAAGACAATGGTTGGATGATGTATTGATAACATACCAAAGATACAGAAGTTGGTCACACTCAGAAATATTGGAGGAATAAGTTGTAACAAGGTTGACTACAAAGCTTAAACTAAGTTCATCGATGGATGTTGAGAAAGCTAGTTGAAGTCGAGAAAATTCTCAATTGGAGCTGAGCAAAAGAAAATCTAGTGTGTGCTAAGTGATCTTTAGGTACCGAGTGATGTTCAGGTGCCGAGCATTAGAAAATCTTAGTTGGTGCCAAGCATCAGTAAAAATGTAGTAGGTGTCGAGTAACACAATATGTGCAAAGCATTAAAATTTCAATAGTGTCAAGTTGCTACATTATTTTAAATGATGAAGATTTGCCAAATCTAAGCCAACAAAGTTGTTGCCTTGAATTTTGTGAACTAGTTGGAGGATAAGAATGATGAACTGGTGGCACATAATTCTATGTAAACTATTTTTGAGTGAATTCAAAGGATTATTCAAGAAGTTTCTAGAAAAAAAAAAAATATGGGTTAGATAAAATGAATCCTACCTAATCCATATGAATTGAAATTAAAGAATGGAAGAATCCAATAGGAAGGGAACTCCAAGACTTATATTTAAGGGGTCATAGACCAAGAAGAAAATGCTTCTGATGTTGCTGCTGCTGAAGTGCAAAATTGAGAAGTGGTTGTAAGGGTGTCAAGGTGAAGACATCTGGGAGAAGGAAGAGCACAGAGGCTCTACTTCTACAAGTTTTCAAGAAGAGATGATTGCATTGGTACAATGAGCATGGAGACTCAAGGAGACAAAGCTTGAAAGGAGGGAAAGCTGACAAGGTTGCAGAGACTGAAAGCCAGGCAATGGTATGAGCTGAGAAGTGATCTGAGATCTGCAAGTTAAGTTGTATGTTGTAATCAAGTCAAAGATTTTCTAATACTCTCTAAAAATTGTATTAGATATGGAAATCCTATGGACTTGGGTTGGCCTAACAACCATTTGTAAATCCTTTAACAGGGTGGCATTCTAAGTGAATGTTCTAAAGTCCTCTAACCAGGCCCACTTCTAATAGAATGGTTAAATCCTTTAACCAGGTCACATTTAACAGTGTGTTGTAAGCCTTTAATAGGATAGGCCTTTCATAAGGCATCACTTTAGAAGAGTGAGAATTGAGTAGCATATTACTGGTGGTTTTTCCCAAATTGGATTTTCACGTAATTCACTATGTTATGTGTTGATTTTTTATGTGTTATGCTTGCATGTTGATTTATAGTAAGTTGTTGAATTAGAATGTCTAAGCTTGGATGAATGATTGGTTGAATGGGCTCACTACACTTAGTGAAAAAGTTTGAATAGGACATGTTGGACCTTGAATAATTGATTCACCCCCCCTCTCAATTATTCTAAAGCATTTCTAACAATTGGTATCAGAGCTATCTGCTGATTTAGTTTCAAGGTACTTGAAGTAGGAAGATCAAGATGTCCAAAAGAGAAATTCTCAAGTTCAACAAAGACAACTTTGTTGCATGGCAGAGTCTGATAAAATTACACCTTGGATCAATAGGTGACTATGCACAAACCTCAATTGGAATAGAACATGTAAATCCAGCTGGACCTCTTACTGTAGATGACTTGAGCAAAAGGAAGGAGCACAATCAAGCAATGCTGGAGATTGCCTCTGCACTCAGCTATGCAGGATATGATGCCACTAAAGATTGTGACATTTCATTCAAGATGTAGAAAGCCCTATTAGATATTTATGGAGGAGATCGAAATGTTCAGAGAGTAAAGAGAGAAAGCCTCAAAGGAAAGTTTGATGACATGAAAATGGAAGAAGGTGAAAATGATGCTCAATATGCTACTAGAATGAAAGAAGTGATAAGTGCAATAAGAAGTCTAGGTGGTCAATTGGAAGAATAAATTGTTAACAATAAATACTTAAGAACTCTGCTCCCTCTCTATGCTATTAGAGTTTCATCCATCCAAGAGCTAAGGTGTGTACAAGGAAACACACTAACCTTTGAAGGAATAGTGGGAAGACTTACTACATTTGAATTGTCAAATTTTGACAACTACAGACCTAAGAAACTTGAATCTACCTTCAAGGCCAAGTTGACAATAAAAGACACTGAGGAGGAGACATCAAGCAAGAAGAGAAGAAAAAGAAAACATGCACCTAGAGATAGCAGCACATATGAGGAAGATGTGAAACAGTTAGAAGCACTACTGGCTAGGAGATTCCATAGAGGCAAAGGTAAATTCAAAGGCAAGCTCCCTATCATATATTTTAATTGCAATGAAGTAGGTCATATTGTTGCAAGATGTACATAGAAGAAGAACTACAAAGAAGGAAACACGTATAGGAATAAGAAAGAAGATGATAGCAAAGACTTCAAAGACTATAAAGGAAAAAGCAAGAGATGCTACATTGTTGAAGAAGATTCTAATGAGAATGATGATGAAGTAGTCTATGTGGCCATGAAGGGTGAATCAAATAAAGATGAAGATGAAGCAACAACATTGGTTACCTGTGTGAACAAGAATGACAAGTGGATCATAGATAGTGCATACTCACATCACATGACAGGAGATAAAAGCAAGTTCATTACCTTTGCTCAATATGATGGAAATAGTGTTAGATTTGGTAATGATGCTCCATCTCAAATCAAAGAAAAAGGTTCCATTAAACTTATAGAGAAAATTTCATGTGATAATGCATACTATGTTGAAGGATTGAACTACAATTTTTTGAGTGTATCCCAATTAGGCAATGTAGGTTGAAAAGTAGATTTTGGAAACAAAATTGCCAAGATCTATGAAATTGTTGAAAATCTAATAGGAAAAGGTGAACAAGCTAGGAGTAACTTGTTTTAACTAGATATGGAAGATGCAACTTGTCTTGTTGTTAGACTTGATGATGTGTGGTTGTGGCATAAAAGGTTGTGTCATGTCAACTTTGACAATCTGATTAGGATCAGCAAAAGAATAAAGTCAAAGGGTTTCCCAAATTGAAGAAACCTAAAAACAAAATGTGCAAACAATGTCAGCTAGGGAAGATGACTAAGTTTACCTTCAAAAGAAAAATATACACTTCCAAAGAAGTACTAGAGTTAGTCCATATAGATTTATTGTGTCCAATAGAAGTACAAAGCTACCTAGGAGACAAATACATAATGCTATTTGTAGATGATTATTCTAGGATAATGACTGCTATGTTCTTGAAGAAAAAATCTGATGCATTTCAAATGTTTAAGTGGTATTTGGCCAGAGTTGAGAAGGAAATAGGAAAGAGTCTAAAGTGCCTAAGGTCAGACAAAGGAGGTGAGTTTACATCAAAGGATTTTGAGATATTCTGCAATGACAAAGGCATCAAAAGAAAAATATCAGCACCGAAAACTCCACCACAAAATGGTATTGCTGAAAGAAGGAATAGATTAGTAATAGACTATGCTAGAACCTTGATGAAAAAGAAAAATGTTGCTCTAAAGTACTAGAGAGAAGTTGTAATTACTACAATCTACACATTGAATAGAGTCCAAGTCAATAAAGGCACAAATGCAACACCTTTTGAATTGCGGTATGGTCACTTCCCTAATGTTAAACATTTCAAAGTATTTGGTTGTAAATGCTATATTTTTAAAGACACTAGAAATTGAAAGTTTGATGCAAAAAGTGATGAAGGCATATTCCTTGGATACTCCACTAGAAGAAAAGTATATAAATGTTTGAATACTAACACTAAAAAAATTGTGGAGAGTGCAAATATAAATTTTGATGAGAATGCAAAAGTTCAGGTTGATGGAACTAAGCAATCAGAGAATTGTAGATCCTTTGTATACTTCTATGAAGGAATGACTATTGAAGGCAATGTTGCCACTAAAGTTGGGAATCAGCAACAAATCTTAGTATCAGTCGAGTCACATCTAATGAATGTCGAGCTGCATTTAGAAGTCGAGATGTAGAATGAAGAAAATGTACATTCTGACTCTGAAATTAGTGCACATGAGAGAAATGATGAAGTTTCAGATGAAGAAGAACAAAATGATTCTGAAGCTAAAGGATCAAACATGGAAAGAAGGACAAAACCAAGATTAGCCAAGTATGTAAGAAGACATCACCATGCAGATCAAATCATTGGTGACAAAACTGCTAGACCAATGACAAGGAATAGACTAAAGAATGAATCATGTCTGTTGAACAAGGTTGAGCCCAAAATAGTGAAAGATGCACTACAAGATGATGACTCATTTAAAGCCATGGAAAAGGAGATGGATCAGATTGAGAAGAACAAAACATGGACACCAGTTCGTAGACCAGCTAATAAGAATGTAATTGGTACCAAATGGGTGTTTAGAAATAAACTTGATGAGAATGGCGAGATAACAAGAAACAAAGCCAGATTAATTTGTAAAGGCTATGCACAAGAAGGACTCAATTATGGGAAAACATTTGCCCATGTTGCAAGAATGGAAGGAGTAAGAACATTACTTGTATATGCTACTTACAAAGGTTTCAAAGTCTACCAAATGGATGTCAGGTTTGCTTTTCTAAATGGTCTACTAGAATAGGAAGTCTACATAGAAAAACCAGAGGGATTTGTTGATGACAAGAATAAAGATATGGTCTGCAAACTACATAAAGCACTTTATGGTTTGAAGCAAGCACCTAGAGCATGGTATGAGAGACTAGACAAATACGTTGTGAAGATAGGATTTGAAAGAACAAATGACAACAACAATTTGTATATCAAGGTAGAAAAAAGTAAAGACATTTTGATATTAGAAATCTATGTTGATGATATAATATTTGAAGGAAAAGATGCTCCATGCAGAGATTTTGCTGATCAAATGAAGCATGAGTTTGAGATGTCAATATTTGGAGAAATCAAATTTTTTGTTGGATTGCAAGTACATCAATTGAAGCATGACATATTTGTGATCCAATACAAATACATCAAGGAGATACTCAAGACATTTGGATTAGAAGAGTCAAAACTAGTTAGCACACCAATGGCAATAGGACATAAGCTATCTAAGAATGATGAATCAACTGAAGTGAATTAGACATTGTATAGATCAATGATTGGAAAGTTGCAGTATGTTGTACATAGTAGACCAGACATTGCATTATCTATTGGAATAGTGGCAAGATTTTTTGTAAATCAAGGAGAGAGTCATCTAATGGCAGTGGAGAGAATATTGAGGTACCTAAAAAAAACTAATGACTTTGGTTTGTATTACATGAGAAGTGAAATTTTTGAACTGAGAGCCTACACTGATGCAGATTGGGGAGGTAACATTGATGACAAAAAAAGCACCAGTGGAGGAGCACTTTGCTTGGAAAAAAGATTGATTACATGGACCATCAAAAAGAAAAGTTGTACCTCATAGTCCACTGTAGAAGCTTAATATGTTGCACCTGCTATCAATTGCACTAATATTGTATGGATCAAACATTTGTTGCAATGTTTGAAGGAAGAGGTAAATGAGCCTGTGATACTTTATTGTGATAATAAAAGTGCTATCAACATATTAAATAACCCTATAATGCATGCTAAAACCAAGCATATTGCAATCAAGTATCACTATGTAAGAGAATTGGTGGAAGATAAACAAGTGAAAATGGAATACGTTAACTTAAAGGAATAGATTGCTGACATCTTCATAAAAGCACTACCTAAAGATGCTTTTGAGTATCTTAGAGGTAAGTTAGGGGTGATACCCCTAGCCAAGACTACTTAAGAAAAGGCAAGATTGTCCTACATCAAATGAGCTAATTGTTGAGATATTGCACATTGATGAAAAGGATGTTTACTTTAGGATTCATGCCTAAAGTAATCAAAGCGCAGAAGTTACAAATTAGTCACAAGCAAGGTGACAAAGGGAGAAATTGAAATAGCCTACAAAATGCTACACTTGCATATTAAGATGCTAAAATAGTATGTCTTTGACATTGTTGTCAAAGAGGGAGATAATAGCAAAAAACTGATCAACAACATTTGATCAAAAGCATGAGGGAGAAATGTCAAGAAAATGCAAGAAGGGCAGAAAAGAAAGAAAAAAATACAACAGCTAAGAGGGAGATGTGAAAACTAATGGTAACACAATTACTTTTTTGGCATTTGACTTATTTTTCTAACCTAGTTAGCTTGTGGTTGAATAGTTTAGTCTGATGGTTGATCATTTTGGTTTGCCATCAATGCCAAAGAGAGAGATTATTGGAAATCTGATTGAAAAGCTCATTGTTGAAGATCAAAGAGGGAGATTGTTGTTAATAGAATTTTTTCAATCATTTTTTTGTCATTGATGTCAAACCTTCTATTTGTAGGAATGACATTTTCTTATAAGATCTAAGCACTATCACTTAATTGATTGATGAAGAGGATTTAATCAACAAGATGTAACAAGAGCACCTAAGGGAAAGGTTGAATTATGATATTGTAATGAAGTGCAAGGATCAGTTAAGAAAATGTTTAGATGATGTATTGATAACATACTCAAAGATTTAGAGGTTGGTCACACTTAGAAATATTGGAGGAATAAGTTGTAACAAGGTTGATTGCAAAGCTTAAACTAAGTTCATCAGTGGGTGTCGAGCAAGCTAGTTGAAGCTGAGAAAATTCTCAATTGGAGTTGAGGAAAAGGAAAATCTAGTGTGTGCCGAGTGATCTTCAAGTGTCGAGTGAAGTTCAAGTGCTGAGCAAAGTATCAGGTGTCGAGCATCAAAAAATATTAGTTGGTGCTAAGTGAACTTCAGGTGTCGAGCATCAGTAAAAATGTAGTAAGTGTTGAGTAACATAGTATGTGTTGAGCATTAGGATTTCAATAGTGCCAAGCCGCTGCATTATTTTAAATGACAAAGATTTTCCAAATTTGAGCCAACCTAAGTTGTTGCCTTGAATTTTGTGAACCAGTTGGAGGATAAGGATGATGAGCTCATGGCACAAAATTCTACATAAATCATTTTTGGGAAAATTCAAAAGGATTATTCAAGAAGTTTCTAAAGGAAAAAAAATATGGGTTAGATACAATGAATCCTACCTAATCCATATGAATTGAAATTAAAGAATGGAAGAATTGAGTGGGAAAGGAACTCCAAGACCTCTATTTAAGGAGTCATAGACTAGGAAGCAAATGTTGCTAATGTTGATGCTACTAAAGTGCCAAATTGAGAAGTGGTTGTAAGGGTATCAAGGTGAAGGCATCTAGGAGAAGGAAGAGCATAGAGGCTCTGCTTCTACAAGTGTTCAAGAAGAGATGATTTCATTAGTACAATGAGCATGGAGACTCAAGAAGACAAAGCTTGAAAGGAGGGAAAGCTGACAGGGTTGCAAAGACTGAAAGCCAAGCAATGGTATGAGCTGAGAAGTAATCTGAGATCTACAAGTTAAGTTGTATGTTGTAATTAGGTCAAAGATTTTCTAATACTCTCTAGCAATTGTATTACATATGGAAATCCTATTGACTTAGGTTGGTCTAACAACCATTTGTAAATCCTTTAACAGGGTGGCATTCCAAGTGAATGTTCTAAAGTCCTCTAACTAGGCCCACTTCTAATAGGATGGTTAAATCTTTTAACCAGGTCACATTTAATAGTGTGTTGTAATCCTTTAATAGGGTAGGCCTTTCACAGGGCATCACTTTAGAAGAGTGAGAATTGAGTAGCATGTTACTGGTGGTTTTTCCCAAATTGGGTTTCCATGTAAATCGCTATGTTATGTGTTGATCTTTTATATGTTATGTGTGCATGTTGAATTACAGTAACTTGCTAAATTGGAATGTTTAAGCTTGGATGAATGAATGGTTGAATGGGCTCACTACACTTAGTGAAAATGTTTGAATAGGACATGTTAGACCTTGAATAACTAATTCACCCCCCTCCCGCCCCCCTCTTAGTTATTCTAAAGCATTTCTAATGGTCAAAGTGCTTTCTCCATTGGGAAAGGGAAGAGTACAAATGCCAACACTAGTTTGGGGTATCCACCATCGATAGATGGGGAGAAAGCCATAGATACGCCAAACTAGGCTTTTAGCTAGTAAAGGGAGTGGCAGGATACCACTTCCGATCTATCCACCAAGGCCGAACAAACTGAATACCCACCTTGTGAATTAAGTAGAGAGCAACAAATTGAAAGTCTACCAATTTGAATGGGTAAGATAGAACTAGACTTGCATATCTTCTCAAGATCTAAGACTCATGGAGACCTTGGAGAAGAGATCCTTAGGATTCTTAATGCCATGTTTGAAAAAATGTAGAGCACTAACATCTTGAGTCTTGGCTAGAGGAATACTATGAACGGAAAACAAAGGAGACCACCAAATGTTTTGCTTGTTCAAAGAGAGCCCATCATGGAACCCATCACCAGACCACTAAAGTGAAGCCTTGATAGCTTCCCAAGCTTTCTATATGATCTTGATAACAAAAGAGCCTTCTATGTGCATGGGTTCTCGCATGATGAGAAGGGTTTGAAATCTAATCCTCTTCCATTGAGGCCTGTTAATAGGGAACCCAAAAGAAATGCAATGCCAAACCAAAATCTTCCAAGATTCATCTCCAATAATGGCACCTATGATCCATTTTGTACAAAGAGTGAGACCTTGCTTCTAAGTGGAGAGAAGACCAAGGCTTCCAGACTCTTTGGGGAGACAACAAAAATCCCAAGCAACTCTGTGAAAATCGTGATGGTTGGAACCAGAAGCCCAAAGAAAATCCTAGAACAATCACTCTAATTTCAAATAGGAGGCTTTGGAAGGAGCCCAACAAGAAGAATAATAGACATGAGTAGCTGCCAAAATTTTAGAGCACATCTAAAACTTTTCCACAAGAGAAAGGGTTTAGTAAGCCAATAGTCCAGCTTCTTTGCAATCTTGACAAGCACAACATTCCACAAATCAACTGGCAAAGCTTGAAAGAAAAAAGGAATGCCCAAAAAGAGGAAAATCTCCCCATGTGTGACCCATTTCCATTCAAACTAGCCAAGCCAAGGTGAAGCTAGCAAAAAAGACTAACGATAACAAAGTGTTTTGTGCCATTAAATAGTAGAGCTAAAGGCTTGACAAAAAGTGTCCAGGAATTTCAAGGCATTAGTGATATTTTACTCATCCTCCAAAAGAGTGAGAAAGGATTTATCAACAAAATGTCTATTGACCAACTGTGAAGAGGAGTTTGGCAAGTAAATTCCATGAACCAAACCAAAAGAAATAGAGTGGGCTAGCAAGCAAGCAAACCATTTAGTAGCAAGAACATATAACACTGGAGCTAGAGGGAAACCTTGCCTTAAGGAATGAAAGATCCCAAAGGCTTCAGATTGAGAGCTATTGATAGTAATACAAGCATTGACATCTCCAAAAAGTATCTCCGTAGACTGAAGAAAATTGGGACTGAAACCAAGAGCTTGGAGTATAGCCAAAATGAAAGGTCATTCAATCCAATCATAGGCTTTGGCAAAATCAATTTTCAAAGAAATAGACAGGTAATTAGACTTGTGAGTGCACTCCATGCCTTCCTAGATAGCAATGATGTTTTCAAGAATATACTTGGACTTGATAAAGCTAGTTTTCTCTGGACACACAATTAAACAAAGGAGATGGTGAATTTTAAGAGAAATTGCCTTAGCAATGATCTTATAGGACATATTAAGTAGGGTAATGGGCCACCAATTACAAATATCCTCAGGATCGCTAGCTTTAGTGATGTAGGAGCATCCAGAGGTATAAGGGCAATCCTGTGTCACCCAAAAAATATACTTAGACTTAGTTTTTTTTTCATGTGTTTTCATTTTTGGACACCCATTTGGGTCAAATAAAGGTTCCAACTCTCACAGTTCCACTATCAGTGTGCTAGAAAATCTTGAAAAAATAGGAGCATGTAATTGGGCCATCATTTTGGTAAACTAGAAGGTGTGAATTGGCTAGATGAATGTAATTGTGATTTAGAACATTCTAGAAAAGGAATCAGGTCAAAAGGCCCCACAGTTTGAAAGTTATTGCAGTTTTTCAAGTTTTGGAGACCTCCTAAGAATGCTGCAAAGTCAAGTTAGGGGCATTAAATGACCTCAAAAAGGGCCAAAAAATGGGGAACAAGTGAAGCTTTTCCATAGGGCTATAGAGCACTTCGAGAGCTTTCTAGAAATGTAAACGGTTCATCAATCGGAGCTATAGTTCAAAAGTTATGCCTCCCAAAATTTCAGTTACCATTTCTGGATTCTTCTAGATTTGCGCCGACTTCTAACGTAGCTTCTGGAGCCTTCTATTTGGTTGGTGGATGCCTATTGGCACCTTCTAGAATGTATTCTTAGTCCTTAATCCTTCGGAGTCTATTTAAGGAGATTCCTGGCATTGTAAAAGGTAGTTCGGAGTGGAGTTTGAGGGGACGTACTGAAAGGAGAAATTATCTCCACATTTCTGCTATTGTAAGCCCTTAGGGCATGTTTTGAAGTTTATTTTCTCTTTACTAAATGTACTAGCTTATTCTTTTCAGTTAATACAATTTCCCTTTTCTATTGTGTCCATTCTGTTCTTGGGTTGTTTCCCCATCAAGTGGTATCAGAGCCAATTTTTTTGAGTGTGTAGACAAAGTGCCAACTGTGAGGTAGTTTGCACCAGGACTGTGTGGTTGTGGGTTTGAGTTAGAAGATGCCTCCACAAAGAGAGTGTGGTAGAAGGGCTAGAGCTATTAATCCTGAGGAGGTTAGAGCCCTCCAAAGGTAGGTACAAGCATTGCAAGAGGAGCTCCGTAGAGGAGCAAATGTTGCCGCAGGTGACAACAGTGAGGATGACAATGAAGAAGAAGAAATGGGACCAGAAGGGGAATTTGATGGGGAAGTTCTGAATCATGTAGAGGAAAGGCTTTTTAGGGCCATTACTAAGTTTGGGAAAAGACCTACAATTGAAGTGGGTGTATTTTCAGGAAATCTGAAACTAGATGAGTTGATCGATTGGATCAATGAACTGGAAGAATACTTTGAGTATGAGGATATCAGAGACCCAGATAAGGTTAAGTTTGCAAAGGCCAAACTGAAAGTCCATGCCAAAATCTGGTGGCAAGAGGTTCAATTAGAAAGAAATAGAAGAGGAAAGGAGAAGATCACAAGATGGGATCGCATGGTGGACAAATTGAAGAAGCAGTTCATTCATGTGGACTACGAGCTTGATTTGTTTAAGAAGATGCATGGGTTAAAGCAAGCAGGAAGATTAGTCCAAGGATATATAGAGGAATTTTACCGACTCTTGATTAGAGCAAGGCATGCAAAAGCAAATAAGGAGAAGGTTTCTCGTTATATCAGTGGGTTGCGACCTAGCATCTAGGAGGAATTAAGTCTGGTAAGAATGACCAGCGTTGAAGAGGCATACTAGTTTGCCCTATGAGTTGAAGATAAGCTAAATAAAAGGTTTGAAAGAAGACAAAGAGGGTACAGTCAAGCAGGAAGGGGAAGTGGTAGATCATCTGGAGGCTGCAATGAAACCCAAAAGAAAAATGAAGATGTGGGTACTAGCAGGAACCAGAGGAATGAGGGTTTCAACCACTCCCATGATCAAGCCTTTGGAAATTAGAGAGGAAGAGGTAGAGGACATGGACAAGGAAGAGGCGGCTTCCATGGTACCTGTTTCCATTGCAATGAAGAAGGTCATCGTGCCTTTGAATGCCCTCAATGACAAGGAAGGACAGATAGGAGGGATGAGGGCCAAGCTAGGATTGCTCATGTGGATGAGGATGCACAATCATCACATTTAGAGGATGCAGAAAGAGGAGAGACCTTGGTAAATGAAAGAGTCCTACTAAGTGATGAGATTGAACCAGGACAACGGAGGACTTTGTTCTGTACCAGATGCAAGTGTGAGGATAAATGTTGTGACATGATCATTGATGGTGGTAGCACTGATAAATTGGTATTAGAAGAGATGGTCTCTAAGCTGAAGCTCAAGAGGGAGAAACATCCCCAGCCCTTTCAGATTGCTTGGGTAAAAGATGATCATAAGGTCCTGGTAAGTGAACTATGTTTAGTGAAATTCAAAATTGGGAGTTACCATGATGAAGTTCTCTATGATGTTATTTCGATGGATGTTTGCCATCTATTGTTGGGTATACCATGGCAGTTTGATAGACATGCAATACATGATGGGCACGCAAACACATACTCTCTAACAAAGGATGGAGTTTGCCACAAATTGAAGCCCATGAAAAAGGAAGGTGAAAAGGTATTTAGCAGTGCTAGGATTTGTCTTGTTGATGGAGAGAAGTTTTTAGATGGCATGAAACATCAGCATATGTGCTATGCTTTTATTCCTAGGAAAGATAAAGAAGGTAGTAGTGAAATACCACTTGAAGTTTTAAATTTACTAGGGGAATTTGGAGATATAATCTCTGATAATGTTCCAGATGGATTTCCATAAGGAAAATTAGTCATCAAATAGATCTTATTTCAGGAGCTAGTTTTCCTAACAAGGCTACTCACAGGATCACTCCTGCTAAAACAAAGGAGCTAAATAGATAGGTTCAGGAGCTGTTGAGGAAGGGATTGATTCAAGAGAGCCTGAGTCCATGTGTAGTACCTATAGTACTCACACCAAAGAAGGATGGAGAGTGAAGGATGTGTACAGATTCTCAAGCTATAAATAGGATAACCATCAAGTACCGATTTCCTTTGCCAAGGATGGATGATCTTATGGACTGCTTGAGTGGAGCTCAGTACTTCACAAAGATAGATCTCAAGAGTGGCTATCATTAGATACAGATTCGAGAAGGAGATGAGTGGAAAATAGCCTTCAAGACCAAGGAGGGTCTTTATGAGTGGTTAGTCATGCCCTTTGGATTGACGAACGCCCCAAGCACCTTCATGCGGCTCATGAATGAGGTACTTAAGAAGTTCTTGGGAAAATTTGTTATTGTCTATTTGGATGATATTTTAATTTTCAGAAAGACTTTGGAAGAACATTTACTACATATTCATAGTGTCCTTGAAAGGCTAAGGGAAGAGAAACTATTAATTAATCTGAAGAAGTGTATCTTTGTAAGAAGGGAGTTAGTCTATTTGGGGTTTGTTATATCACTCAAAGGTCTCAAAATGGATCCAAAGAAGGTAAAAGCCATCTTGGAATGGCCTACTCCAAGATCTGCTACTGAGGTAAGATCATTTCATGGTCTTGTTAGTTTTTACAGGAAGTTTATTAAAAATTTCAGTGGCATATGTGCACCCCTAACTGATACAATAAGATGGGATAGAAAAGAGTTCAAATGGATTGCAGCAACTACGAGAAGTTTTGAATTCCTAAAGAAGAAGGTAACAAAACAACCTGTGTTGGCACTTCCAAATTTTAGAAAGGTTTTCCAAGGGGATTGTGATGCTAGTGGTAGTGCTATTGGGGCTGTATTAAGCCAAGAAGGTAAGCCTATTGCATATTTTAGTGAAAAATTGAATGATGCAAAGAAGAAGTATTATGTTTATGATCAAGAGTTCTATGCAATAGTTAAGGCCTTAAAGAAATGGAGGCATTATTTATTGCCAAAAGAATTTGTTTTGTATATTGATCATCAGGCATTATAGTGTCTAAATAGCCAAGGTAAATTGAATCAGAGGCATATGACGTGGGTAGAATTCTTGTAGAGTTATACATTTGTGTTGAAGCATAGAAGTGGAAAATCCAATAGGGTTGCAGATGCACTAAGTAGGAGACAGTTGTTGCTTACAATAATGTAGGTTGAAGTAGTTGGGTTTGATGAACTCAAGAATTTGTACCTCGAGGATCCTAATTTTGCTTAAGCATGGAAAGCTTGTAAAGAACCTATTGCTGTAGATAGAACCAAGTGGTTAGACTATTTGATTCAAGATGGCATGTTGTTCAAGGGTAGTCAATTGTGCATTCCAAGGAGTTCCATGAGGGAAAATCTGATTAAGGAGAAACATAGTGGAGGGATGGCAAGACATTTTGGGCGAGATAAGACCATTTCCATTCTTAGAGAACATTATTTTTGGCCTCAAATTTCACAGGATGTGAAGAAGTTTGTACAGAGTTGCCAGGTTAGTCAAGTTGCCAAGGGGTTTAGTCACAATATTGGCCTATATCAGCCATTGCCTATTCCATCAAGGCCATGGGAGGACATAAGTATGGATTTTTTTCTTGGATTTCCAAGGACACAAAGGGGTAATGACTCAATATTTGTGGTGGTTGATAGGTTCTCCAAAATGGCACATTTCATTCCATGCCACAAAACTCATGATGTTGTCCATATTGCAGACTTGTTTTTCAAAGAGGTGGTAAGACTACATGGACTTCCAAGGAGTATAGTTTCTAATAGAGATACTAAATTTGTGGGGTATTTCTGGAGGACAATGTGGAAAAAGTTGAGAACAGACTTGAAATTCAGTTCCACGCATCACCCACAAACTAACAGCCAAACAGAAGTGGTAAACAAAAGTCTAGGCAATTTGCTGAGATGTTTAGTTGGGGATAAGCCCAAGGGATGGGATTTGATTCTACCACAAGCAGAGTTTGTTTACAATAACTCTATAAATAGGAGTACTAGAAAATCACCATTCCAAATTGTATATGGGAATAGCCCAAGGACTACACCAAAATTGAGGAAGATAGAGCAAGGGGAGAGGACAAGTAATGAAGCGAAAGAATTTGTTGAACATATCAAGCGTCTACATGAGGAGGTTTAGGAACACATTACCAAGATGAATCAAGAGTATAAAGCTAGGGCTGATCAAAGGAGAAGACATAAGGAATTCCAAGTAGGGGATCTAGTCATGGTGCACTTATGAAAAGAAAGATTTCTAGCTGGTACTTACAACAAGCTGAAAATGAAGAAATTTGGCCCCTACAAAATTTTGAAGAAACATGACTTAGGAAATGCATATGAGGTGGAGCTGCCAGATGATATTCGCATTTCTTCCATTTCCAACATTGCAGATTTAACAGAGTATCATGATGATGGTGCAGATGAGGAGCTGGTGTTAGAGCCATGTCTAATTCCTGCTTCTAAGAAGGAGGAGATAGAAGACATTCTAGATCATTGTGTGGATAGGAGTACCAGAAACAGGCAGTACGTCGAGGACTCGACTTGGATTTCAGCAGCTGAGGTTTCCTATTTGGGATTTCCTCTACCATTCATAAAGTGACAGGGTCACTTTTCAATCTACCCTGGGTGTCTGATGCAGGAGCATCCAGAGGTATAAAGACAATCATGTGTCACCCAAAAAATGTACTTAGACCTAGTTTCTATTTCATGTGTTTTCATTTTTGGACACCCATTTGGGTCAAATAAAGGTTCCAACTCTCACAGTTCCACTATTAGTGTGCTAGAAAATTTCAAAAAAATAGGAGCATGTAATTGGGCCATCATTTTGGTAAACTAGAAGGTGTGAATTGGCCAGATGAATGTAATTGTGATTTAGAACATTCCAGAAAAAGAATCAAGTCAAAAGGCCCCACGATTTGAAAGTTATTGCAGTTTTTTGAGTTTTGGAGACCTCTTGAGAATGCTTCAAAGTCAAGTTAGGGGCATTAAATGACCTCAAAAAGGGCCAAAAAATGGGGTATGAGTGGAGCTTGTCCATAGGGCTATAGAGTGCTTCGAGAGCTTTCTAGAAATGTAAACGATTCATCAATCGGACCTACGGTTCAAAAGTTATGCCTCCCAAAAGTTTGGTTATTGTTTCTGGATTCTTCTAGATTTGTGCTGACTTCTAACGCAGCTTTTGGAGCCTTCTATTTGGTCAGTGGATGCCTACTAGCACCTTCTAGAATGTATTCCTAGTCCTTAACCCTCTAGGGTCTATTTAAGGAGATTTCTGGCATTGTAAAAGGCAGTTCGGAGTGGAGTTTGAGAGGAGGTACTGAAAGGAGAAATTATCTCCACATTTATGCTATTGTAAGCCCTTAGGGCATGTTTTGAAGTTTATTTTCTCTGTACTGAATGTACTAGCTTATTTTTTTCAGTTAATACAATTTCTCTTTTTTGTTGTGTCTATTCTGTTCTTGGGTTGTGTCCCCGTCATTTAGGTATTAATTTGATGTTTCTATTGTTGATAATAGCTCCTAAGATTTTAGAATGATAGGCTTTAAGATACACTTTGTACACATTGAGACCAATAGACTCCCAGAGGTGTTTGTAAAATTCATAAGGAAACCCATCACACCCAAGGGACTTGTCATCAGCCATGGAAAAAACTACCTCTTTGAGGTCTTGAATGGTGAGAAGCTACTCACAAAAAGCATGTTGCTCAACTGCTAGGAAGTTTGGAGTAATAGAAATACACTCTCTTAGGTCTTCCTCCTAAGCAACCAAATTTCCCTACAAAGCAAACACATTTTTGTAATGGTGAAAATAAGCTTGCAAGATGTCAAGGAGACTGGAGAGAATAGAAGTGCTTGGTTTAATTTTTTTTAATACCAAAATTGGTATGATGGTCTCAAAGAGCCTAGAAGAACTCCTTTGAAGCCTTATTGCCAACCTCCAACCAATGGAAGTGAGCTTTGATTTGGGCCCCTTGAGCAACATAATTATCTACAACCTATTTTTCATGATAAAGTTTAGAAATCTAAATTTGCAAATCAACATCAAAAGGATTAAAGGTTAGAGCCTCAGAAGCTTTCTTAAGAGCCATGGTAGTGGACTCATATGACTGCCTTTCAAAAACCACCAACTACCACCCATAGATGCACAAAAATAGAGTGGTTATAGTAATGACATCATTCCACCATTGAATCCAACTTGTCTGAGAATGCGAACATGGCTTCAAATTCTAGACACATAGGTTATGAGAAATAGTGGAAGCATGCATCAACACTAACGTATTAAGGAAAAATTGAGTCTTGACAACCCATTGGATAGCTATGTGGGACAAAATAGAAAAATAAATAGGATAATGGTCTGATAACATCACATCTGGAAAAGAAAGGATAAGTAAGTCTTGATCCTTAGAAAAGGAGAAAAAGGATTGTGGAGTAATCATGACACAATCAAGACATTTTAAAATGTGGTTAGAGCCAGCTTGAAAGGTTGACCAAGTGTGCCAAACCCCACTATGATTGTGCTAGTTAGTATTGGGATCAAAAAGGCCTAATTTATTATGCATGTAGTACAATTCTTCCCTTTCCCTATCTATCAAGTGAAAAGGAAAAATTTCATCTTTGTCAGAGGCCAGCTCAACTATATTGAAGTCACCACACATAACCCAAGTAGCTAGAGGCAAGTTGTCAACCATCCAACCCCATAATTGAGATCTTTGCACAACATCATTGGAAGCATAAACATTAACTGCTCCAAAAGAATGACTATTGATAGAAAGCAAAAGCCAAATTATTCTATGCATGGGGTCATAACCATTCAAAATAATAGCAGAATGAAGATGAGGTAACAGAATAGTAACTACACCACCCCTACTAGAATCATGCTGAGAGGAAAACATAATGCCATCTAGAAAAATATGTGACATGCAAAAGAAAGCATGAAACTAGAGATGTTAACTTCTTGCATACAAATAAAATCTAAATTACCAAGTCTATGATAAGAATCCTTGACATAGTACATTTTGGAGTGGTTGCTAAGACCTCGCATGTTCCATGATAAAAAAATTCATGAAAATTCCTCCATGTCTTCCTTGTCCTCAAGAGAGGAGTAACTATTTTGCAAGAAAGCTAAGACTTGATTGAAGCCAAAAGGAAAATCCTCTTATCTAAGAGCGTGTCATTTCTTCTTAGGTTTCTTAGCATGTTTGGAAGGATTGTGAGAATACTACACATTATGAGTCACAATGGAGGAAGCAACAAGAGGAGTGTGAATCACAACCAAGGTGTTAGCCCTTGCAGTCAGCTTAATCCCCTAGGAACTACCAAGGTTTGAAATATGTAAAACACCAGGGTTTGGTTCTAGAAAAACCACTTGCATTCCTACAATGGCTAGGATTTGTACTTCTATTGAAATAGTAGGAACTAAAATGATAACTACATATGACTATGTAGGAGCCAAGGGAGCCTTGCTCTTATGCCCAATAGTGGTCCATTCTTCTTTTTTTTCCCTTCAGCTAGTTTGACAGGGACCTCTTTAGGCAAGGGTTTAACCTTGGGCACAACCAAAGGGAAATCCCTAATCTTGTGTTCCACTGATTGGAACCAATAACAAGTGTTGGGCAAGCTTAAATAAAGCACCTTTTGTGAGAAGGTTTGCAAACCAAATTGTATCTCCACAGAATTCTTGAGATGCTTAGAGAGATCAACCTCAACACATATGCACTTTTGAGGATGAGCATTGAAAACAATTCATGTTCCTTTGTAATAAATTTCCTAAGAGTATTGACAATGGACACAATAAAAGGCCAACATGGCAAGGGTCAACTCAGGAACTCAACCCACATAGGAATTCTAAGATTTTTATCATCAGAGACAGTGAAATCTCTCAACCATCTTTGAAAAACTAGCAAGGAGAAACACATTGGCCAAGGAACATTGCTAAAAATCGTGTCTACTAGAGACAGGCTGGCAAAGAAAAAAGAAAAAAAAACCTTTGGTAAGGTTTTGCACAGTGTCAAGGTGTACTCCATGAGGAGTCTAGGTCTTGTTTACCCATTCTCAAAGCATAGCTTCAGGAGGAGTCCTACCCACAAAATACTTTATCAAGGTATGTTGTACTAACCAATCACAAGTAGCACCAAATTATTGTAAAGAAAGGATAATATTAGGATTACCTTGTGAAAGACCTTCAAGATAAATTTGTGAGGTTTTTTTCTCAATGGAGGTGCTATGGCTTTTCGAAGCAGTAGCATGAACACCAATATCAACAATTGGGTCACCACTAGCTGGGGCCATTATAAACTAGCCTAAAAACTCCCACAATAAATGTGGTTTGATAGATGGAAAACAAAGAAGGAAAGCTTAGACAAAGAGTCGTATGTAAAGAAACTCAAAGATCATGTGAAATCCTAACAAAGTGAAAAAACACCTTCTAAATGTATTTGAAAAACTATTTGATGTGGATTTAGACATAAGATAATGGAGTGAGGAAGAATGTTTTATTATTATTATTATGAGTTGACTTATAACTTCTAACTGCTAATTGTGAAATAAATTATTTAAAAGATGGTAATGGATAAGGCTCATAATCACTTGAAATAAAAGAGTAAGAATGTGAAGGAAAGTAAGGATCTTTTTGCTTGATTTAAAATTCTTCTATGTGCCCATCATAGAGAAGAAATTTGTTTCAATTAGAGAAGATTGCCTTTGAGTTGAATAATCTTAAAGAACTGGAAACTTGGAGAACTTGAACTTAGATCTTTGCCTTTAAATCTTGAATCCAATATACTCAATTTGTCATTTCAACATTTAATAATAATTTAGGCTGGCCACAAAATCATATCTCTATGTCAAAATAGATGAAGAAGAACTTTCCAAGATCAGATATTAAGAGGCATTAGGACCTCAAAATCACAAAAATAGGATCTAATAGGTCTTAATAAAGCATCCTCACCGGTGTTAACTTTTTAATATGGGACAATAAATTAAATACCAATATGAAATGATCTCCATAATGTAGAAATTAGTATTAATATTGATGAAATGTCGCATAATTCTTGTATTAGAATCAAATAAATTAATTAATTAATTAATTAAAAAAGGAATATTTAGTGCATGATATTTAATTAAATAAATAAATTATTTAATTAAAGGATGAATATTTGGTATATGGGATTTAATTAAATAAATGAATTATTTAATTAAAAGAGGAATATTTGGTGCATGAGATGAGTTTGGGTAACTATTGGATTAGAGGATGAGTTTATGGGTGGAGAGATTTAATTAATTAAATAGAAAGAGATTTTGGAGATTAAATTAAATGAGTTTTATGTTTATTTAATTTAATAGAGAAAGGGGGATTTTATTAATAAATTAGACTATTAGTTGTCTACTAATTTATTAATTGGGCTATAATTAATTAATTAATTAGGGGAGAGTGCTAAGATGATTAAATATTCTTTAGAAGATGACTAAATTTGATTATGAATTTATGTGATCAGATTTATGTATCTATATTTTTGCCCCTCTTCGATATAGTGTTGGTGAAACACTATTTCAAAGATGTTTCTAGACAATAGATGATGTGAAGAAGATTTTAAAGAAACTAGGTTGGCCTAATCTTGATAAAAGACTGTACTATGTGATGCCCCCTTGAGAAGGCAACGAGGAGAGAAAACTGTTGGAAAAATAAGAGAAGTAACTGAGAGGGGAGGGGCGACTTAGTTACTAATAAAATAAATCCCAAATCCCTTAGATGTTACTTAAAAATACAAAGTAATAACTAAATACTATTGAAGCTCAATAAATGCTTAACATATAGAATGTTTTAACTCAGTAAATGCTTAACATATAAACTTTGAATGTTATCTGTGATTACCATTACTTTAACTTAGTTGCAAGCACATAAAAGAAAATAGCTTGAACACATTTGACACTAGGATTTAACATAAAAATCCAATTTGAGAAAAACCACCAATTGCAACTAGTTACTATTTTTCTGAAGTGAGAACTGTTAGGAGCCAACCCTATTAAAGGTTACAAAACACACTATTAGGTGTGACCTTGTTAAAGGATTTAATCACCCTATTAGGAATGGCCTTGTTAGAGGTCTTGAGATAATTCAATAGAAATTCCACCTTGTTAGAGGATTGCAAATAGCTGTTAAGCCAACTCTATTAGGAGATTTAGATCACTACTACAATGGTTAGAGAGTAACAATGAGATGACCTATTTTAAATGCAACTGAATTACTGATTTTAGATCTTTGTATTTGGCTTGTACCTGATCCTTCCTGATCATAGATAGCTTTTCTATTTTATAAGTATAATCTACTTATCCTTCAAGTTTTCTTCCTCTTCTCATCATTAAATCTTCAATAACATCTTTATGATTTCACATCCACTTATGCTTTGAAATCACAACTTGACCTTATACTTATATCTTCCACTTTGTCAAGTTGGCTCAAATACAACTTAGAATAATTAATATTCATCACCTTAGTCAATTAAAATCAATAGATAAATCAATTAAGCTTAATATGCTAAAATAATAAAATCCTTCATTAGCCAACCTAGCTCGGTAGAAACTAACTCAGAAATAATTTACTTTGTTAACCAATAGAATCTTGGTTAACACTACAAACTTTTGAAAATCCTTTGGCAACTGAGTGAGCTCAGTTAGTACTAGTTCCATCCAATTTTCCTTCATTAATCTAGTGAGCTCAGTTAACACTCACTTTTTGCATACTTTTCTTCAATGCCTGAGTGAACTCAATAGACAATGCCTTCTAAACTAGGCAACCACAAGAACATTCGGTAGACACAGAAAGCTATCTTCACTACCTGAGTGATCTCAACATATAATGATTGATAATTATATGAAATTTTTGTAACATCAAGGACAACACACAATTAATCAATTATATCCAACAATCTCCCTCTTTGGCATTGATGGATACACAACATGTCATAACACAATGAAATTTTAGATTCATCTTTGAGAACTCCCTCTATTAGTATGAGCTCTTCCTTTCACTGAATTCTTTCTCTATCTACAACAACTACTGCCAAGTTCATTTACAAAACTTTCTCCTTTTTATAGAAAACTTCTCCTTCTTTGGAAAACTTCTCCCTCTTTGGTTTCTTACTTTATTCTAGTTCCAAAAATTTCTCAAAGATATGACAATAAACTCCTCCCTCTTTGACAACACATGCCAAAGAAAACAATTCTATTAATATCAATGTACCTTAAGTATTGATTCATTTTCAATATGCCCTCGCTAATTCTACACCAACTAATTCAACTTCAATAGGTTCTAGTTGATGCATCACTAAACTTCATTTAGTGAACTTCAGATAGGGGAATGACCACTAGCTTCCTTCTTAGATATAGAAATTCATCCTTAGGTAATGGCTTGGTAAATATGTCTATAATCTATTCCTTTGTATTAACATATTCCAATTTGGCTTCTTTCTCTTGTACTAACTCTCTTACGAAGTGATATTTTATTGCAATGTGCTTTGTTTTAGTATGCATCACTGGATTCTTTGATATGTTGATTGCACTGGTGTTATCACAATATATGACTATTGGATCCTTGATCTCTATCTTCATTCCTTCCAACAATTGTTTGAACAAAACAATGTTAGAACAATTAACTGCTACTACCACATATTCTACCTCTATTGTGGATTAAGATGTACAATTTTTCTTATTGCTTGTCCAAGACACTAGTCTTTTACCAAGAAAGAATGCTCCACTACTAGTGCTTTTTCTATCATCAATACTTCTTGCCCAATTAGCATTAGTAAATACTTTCAAGTCCAAATTGCCTCCAAGTTTATACCATAAACCATAGTCTTCAGTACCTTTCAGATATCTCATGATTCTCTTGATTGCCATCATGTGATTTTCCTTAGGATTTTTTGAGAATCTTGCCACTATTCTAACTGCTAGAGCAATATTAGGTCTTGTGTGTACTACATACTAAAAAATTTCAATCATTCATCTGTATGGGGTTTGATCTACTTCTTTGGAATCATCACTTTTGAAGAGCTTATGTTTAGTAGACATAGGGATTCTAACTGATTGTGAATCTTCCACTACAAATTTTTTTAGTATCTCCTTGATATACTTAGATTGAGTGATGTAGGTACCATTTTGGTTATGTTGTATCTATAATCTAACAAAGAATTTTATCTCACCAAACATGGACATCTCAAATTCTTTACTCATTTTTCTGAATTTTTTTTGCATAAGTCATCATTTCCTGTAAATAGAGTATCATCAACAAGTATTTTTGCCAACACAATCTTCTTTTCTAGTCCTTCCTTAATCTACGAACTACTATTACCATTTGTCCTTTGAAAGCCAATCTATACCAAGTAATTATGAAGTCTTTCATACAAAGCTATGGGATCTTTCTTGAGACTATATAATGCTTTGTGTAACTTGCAAACCATGTCCTTTTTGCTAGGATCTACAAAACCTTCTAGTTATTCAATGTAGACTTCCTTATCAAGAATTCCATTCAAGAATGAAAATTTAACATCCATTTGATACACTTTAAATCCTCTATGTGTTGCATATGCTAGTAAAGTTCTAACATCTTATTGTCTTACTACAAAAGCAAAAGTCTCACCATAATCAATACCTTATTCTTGAAAATAGCCTTTGCACTCCAACCTTTCTTTGTTTCTTGAAATTTTTCCATCTTCATTTAACTTATTTCTGAATACCCATTTTGTACCAATTGCATTTTTATCCTTGGGTCTTGGAACAAGAGTCCAAATTTTGCTCTTTTCTATCTGTTCTATCTCTTCATTCATTACTTCAATCCAACTTTCATTTTCTAGAGCATCTTTAACACTTCTATATTAAAATTCAACAAGTAAACATGTACCTTTTAATTTGCTTCTTGTCATTGTTCCATCTGATTTGTCTCCAATGATCTGATCAGGTGCATGATGCCTTCTAACATATCTTGCTAACATAGGCTCTTTGGGCTTTGAATATTTTCCATCATCTGTGTCATGAATTTTAGTTTCAAGCTTGGTTCCTTCTATCTATGACTTAGGTCCATCAAACTCTATTTGAGCTAGCTCGATAACCTCTAACTGTGACTTGGATCCTTCAAAGTATAACTTGGGTTGCACTGTCTACAACTTGGTGACTGTTGGAGATTTTGGAGACTTGAGAGATGAAACTTCCTTTATTTTAGATAGATTTGGTAGGGTATCAGGTTCATAGTAAATAAATCTTCTGTAATCCTCTATTTCCTTGTTGCTTTTTTCTTCACTTTTTCTGCAAACTCATCAATTCTAACATGTGCACTTTTTCATAATTTTATGAGTAGACATATTCAAACATTTGTATGCTTTACTTCTGTAGGAGTATCCTAAAAATATTCTTTCATCACCTTTTACATCAAATTTTCCTTTTCTAGATTCTTTTAAGATATATTATTTTTTGCCAAATACTTTCAAGTAACTTACATTAGGTTTGTATCCATACCATAGCTAATAAGGAGTTTTGTTTGAGTCTTTCTTCAATCGTACTCTATTCAAAGTATGAACTATAGTGTCGATAGCTTCCTTCTAGTATTTGAGAGCAACATTCTTTTCGATCATTAGGTTTCTTGCACAATCCATGATAGATTTGTTTCTTCTTTTAGCTATAACATTCTAGTGTAGTGTACTAGGAGCTTACTTGTCTTTTGATTCCTCTTTTAATGTAAAAATTATTGAATTTATTGAAGATGAATTCACCACCTCTGTCTGATCTTAAGCATTTCAACCTCTTTCCATTTTATTTTTCTACTCTTGCCAGATACCACTTGAATTTTTGAAAAGCTTTTATTTCTCTTTAGATAGATTACAGTCATCATTCTAGAATAGTCATCAACAAAATAATGAAAAGCTTTTCTCCACTATAACTCTCTATTCCAATAGGTCCACATAAGTCTGTATGAACAATTTCCAAGACTTCTTCTGATTGATAGTTTTTTCTTTTGAAGCTAGTCTTTCCCATCTTACCAATTTGGCAATTCTTGCATAGACCCATGTCAGGCTTCTTCAAACTAGAAATACCTCCTTACCCTTTTATATTTTCTTATCTTAACTAGATTATAAAATTTTACATGACATAGCCTTTTGTGCCATAACTAACTCTCTTCTACTTGAGCAATAAAACATGAACAATCACTAAGATCAAGCTAAAATATATTATCTTTTTTTTTCTTGCCAAATCCAACTAAATTCCCCTTTCCATCTAGTAGTTTGGCCTATCCATTCATTAATTCTACCTTGAATCCAATGCTATTCAACTATGCCACACTCAGTAGATTATGCTTTAGTCCTTCAACCCAATAAGCATTGTCACATACAAGTTCTTTAGTCATTGAAATACATCATTTTTCTTTTATGTTACAAGGTTCATTATTTGCAAATCTCACACTACCTCTATCATAATATTCCATATGCTCAAATTTTGTTTTGTCTCCAGTCATATGATGTGAATAGCCACTATCAATAATCCACATATCATTTTTGCTAACATGAGAGATAAGTTCCATCCTATCTCCTTCATCATCAGATGCATCTTTCACAACAATATATAACATTTCATCTTCACTATTATTTGAATATTTAGCTATAAAATAAGATTTCTTACCTTTGTCCTTGTAGTTCTTCGAATCCTTCTTGGCTTTGTGCTTGTTTCTTTTCTTTTCATATTTGATTTCTTTATTTGGACACTTAGCAACAATGTGACCAACTTCTTCACAAGAAAAGTAGATTAGAGAAACTTTACCTTTGTACTTTCCTCTGCCTTTGGAATACTTTCTTGCCAATAGGTCATCAACAACTTCAAGATCATTGTCTAAAATTTCTTTAGGTGTTCCTTCTTCTTCACTTCCTGATTGACTATATTTTAATTTCTTACCTTTTTCTTTGAGTGAGAGTTTAGCTTTCAAAGTAGATTCAACAATCTTTGAACTAGAAACATAGTTATCAAAGTTGTCGAACTCAAAAGCTATCAATCTTCCAACTAGAGCATCCAAAGATGTTTTATTATTTGGATCACATCTCATTTCTTGAATAGCAGATACTCTAATTGCATAAATAGGAAGAATATTTCTAAGTACCTTGCTTAAAACTATTTTCTCTTGAATGTCTCCTCTAGATGCTTTGATTGCACTTACACTTGCTTTGATTCTTTCCACATATTTGGCAATTTTCTCATCTTCTCTCATTCTCATCTGATCAAAATGACCTCTAAAACTTTCAGCCTTGGATCTTCTTACATTTTCATCTCCTCCATATATATCTTTCATCTTGATCCACATCTCATAAGATGTCTTTCAATCTTTAACTTCATCAAATTCAGCATAACTAAAAGCAGATGCAATATCAATCATCATGATGTTATGATTTTCTTTTCAGCAATATCTTCAACTAATAATGTTCCAATAGTCTTGTATTCAGTATCAAGATACTTACATCGTGATTCATTGATAGTAGCCAAGTGTAACCTCATAAGTCCTTGCCATGCTGAAAAACTATCTTTGTTCAGCTTGGGGATTTCTTTTCTATAAGACATCCTAATCTTTAGCTTAGGTCCTTGGAACCTTCTCTACAAGCATCAAAATCTCTAATACCAATTTTTGGAAATATAAGAGGAGAAACTAACAAGGGAGGGGTGAATCAATTACTACTAAAGTAAATCCAAGATCTCTTAGATGTTAGTACAAAATGCAAACTAAGAACTGAATACTATTGAAGCTCGATAAACTCATATAGAATGTTGTAACTATGTAAATGCTTAACATATAAACTTTAAATGTTATTTGTGATTACGATTACTTTAATTTAATTGAAAACCCATAAAATAAAATAGCTTTAATGCATTTGACACTAGGATTTAATGTGGAAACCCAATTTGAGAAAAACCACCAATTGCTACTAGTTACTATTTTTCACTCTTCTGAAGTGAGCCTTGTTAGGAGCCAACCCTGTTAAAGGTTACAAAACACATAGTTAGGTTTGACCCTATTAAAGGATTTAATCACCCTATTAGGAGTGGCCTTGTTAGAGGTCTTGAGACAATTCGATAGAACTACGACCTTTTTAGAGGATTTGCAAATAACTATTAAGCCAACTCTATTAGGAGATTTAGATCACTACTACAATAGTTAAAAAGTAACAATGAGATGACTTGTTTTGAATGCAACTAAATTTTTGATTTTAGATCTCTATTTCTAGCTTGTACTTGATCCTTCCTAATTTTATAAATATTTTCTACTCCACAAGGATATGTTGTGTATCCTTCAAGTTTGCTTCCTCTTCTCATCATTAAATCTTCAATAATATCTTCATGCTTTCACATCCAATTACACTTTGAAATCACAACTTGACCTTATACTTATATCTTCCACTTTATCAAGTTGGCTCAAATACATATTAGAATAATTAATATTCATCACCTTAGTCAGCTGGAATCAATAGATAAATCAATTAAGCTTAATATACCAAAATAAAAAAAATCCTTCGTTAGCCAACCTAGCTCGGTAGAAACTAACTTAGAAATGATTTCCTTTATTAACCAAGCTCGATTAACACTATGAACTTGTAAAAATCCTTTAGAAACCAATTGATCTTGGTTAGCACTAGTTCCATCCAACTTTCCTTCATTAACTGAGTGAGCTTGGTTAATACTCACTTACTACATACTTTCTTTCAATGTTCGAATGAACTCAGTAGACACTGCCTTCTGAACTAGGCAACCACAAGAACGTTTTGGTAGACATAGAAAATTGTCTTCACTACCCAAGTGAGCTTGGCATATACTGACTAATAATGATATGAAATTTGTGTAACATCAAGGACAACACAATTAATCAATTGTATCCAACAAAAATGAGACTAGATGACATCTCAAAAAGTAACAAAATTAGGGTGAGATGGAGGACACACAAATGATGAAAGAGGTTTAAAAGTGGCTCATACTTTCACTATGGGAGTATGAGACAAGGGGAGATTAGTTTTATGAATTAGAAAAATTTGTGAGGTAGGATAGAGGTCATGAGGGATAAATGCATGATAATGTTCATTAAATTGAACCTTTAGGATGTGGTGGATGAATAGGTGGGATTTTGGAAACTTTGTAGGATTTTTTTGATATTTTTGAATAGGTTTCAAGATGGGATTAGGATGTAGGATAGATGTTGATAGAATTATTTTAATAAGGATTAAAAATGGCTTCTTCTTTTTTGTTTCCTTGTTGTCAAATGGAGGGATAAGATGAAATCCATTTGAAGCATTGAGCATGGGATTCTCCATGAGGAGAAACACAATGTAGTTGAGTACTTAATTTAATATAGCAATATTAGTGACTAACCAAAGTTACCAAGAATATCAAGGCATTGTCATTATTTTTGAATAGGACTGACTCAAATCAAATATGCAAGGATTACCCCAGCATCACACATGAACTCAATGGGAATCAGAGTGGAAATGATATTGGGTAACCCATAAACAAGTGGTATTTCAAAAGTGCACCCTATAATCGTAAATGATCAAATGTTTAGATATGCAAGGGTTATACTTGACTGAATCACAGGCAGAAAAGAAAAAAATAAGAGACTAATCAAGACCTTTTTTCTCTCATTTCCCCATTTGTAGCACACCATGATATGAATGATCATGGTGAATTTGAGAAGGGATAACAAATTTTTGGGAAGAGATAATCAAGAACCAAAATCGTTCAATACAACATCAAAAGAAAGAGTAAATTGACAAAAAATAACCATGTACCAAAGAGAATGGTAGGACTCAATACTAATAGACTCAAGTCTGATGAGAGGTAAGATGTATCCTACAAGGACTTATCAGTATCACCTAGCACCTAACTCAAAAAGAAACCAAAAATTCAAAGGACAACACTTTAGTGCTAGAGGATTGTGCATAAGGACTTTTTGAAGCATGGAGTTGTGAGAACTAAATGACATGATCTAACATGACATGACATAAGACTGGGCTATGTATGATGGGACTAATGAAAGACTAATCAAGACTTTGCACTCTAATTTCCCCCTTCACGGTACACCATGATATGAATGATTGTGTTGAAATTAAGGATGGGATAACCAAATTGAATAGAGAAGATAATCAAGAACCAAAATTGAAATTCAACATTGAAGGAAAGAGTAAATCAACAAAGAATAATCATGTGCTAAAGGGATTGGTAGGACTCAATAGTGTCAGACCCAAGTTTTATGAGAGGAAAGATTTATCCTACAAGGACGTATGGGTAGCACCCATCACCTAGATTCAATAGTAACTAGAAATTATAAGGGAAAAAAATTAGTGATGTAGGATCTCACATAAGGACTCTATAAAGTGCAAAGTAGTGAGAGATATAAGACTTGATCAACCAGGACAGATATAAGATGCACTACATATAATAGGATTGGGTTGAAGATTGATGAGATGATAACTAGTGACTAATGTGGGGGATGATATGTATAATGAAATTGATTGAGATATTTATAAGGATGACATTATATAGGAGTTATTTATAGAGGATGGTAAGGATATGTTGGTGCTATGTACAGGGGATGGTGAATATTTGTTGGGGCTATGTATAGGGGATGTTAAAAATTGGGTGAGATGAATTGTATAGTACATGATTTGAGAGCATGGGATAGTGTGATTGTGAGTTGTGGATATAGTATACAAGATATGTTACATTTCGATTGGTTTATAGTATATGTGAAGATCTACAATGATGTCATACACATTGGAGCTATAATACATATGGATTATGATAGAATACAATATTTTTGGATTTTCTACAAGTATGGTGTTTGGTACAAGTGTTTGATCATATGATTTTTGAACATCTTAGGGATATGGGTAAATGGATGGAGGAATGCTATGAGGATTTGACAGATAATAGAATGGTCCAAGTATACATTAAACCTATCCAAGGTGCTTGAATTGCCAAGTTTTCACTGTTAAATGCTTATTTTTGTACTTATTCTTTTTTTTAAGCTCTTTTTATGATATTTTTATACTTTTTTAGGAGTAACAAGGTACACTAAGTGGCTCAAGTATAGAACTTCTTGAGGTGAATGATATTGATGAGATCACTCAAAAGTTCTCCTTCTAGAGAAGATAATTGATATGCTCCTAAGCCAAAAGATGTTGTGACAACATATGGACCTAGCTAAGTAGGCTCAATTTTTCCTTTCTTCTCTCTTTTTGATTGGACCTTCATGTTCTCTTTTAGGACCATGTCACCCATTTGAAACTGACAAGGGTGGACATTTTTATTAAAAAAATTCTTAAGTGTATTTTGGTAAACCACTAGGTGGTCATAGGCTTGTTGCCTTTTCTCATCAAGTAGATCTAGCTAGGTGAGTATAGCAACTTTGTACTCATCATTAGATATTTTGCTTTGCAAAGATATGCACAAGTATGGGAGTTCAACCTCTATGGGTAAGAATTCTTTAGCTCAATAAACTAAGGAATATGGGGTTGTGCTAGTTAATGTATGAAATAAGGTGTGGTAAGCCTAAAGAGTGGGATTAATTTGTAGCTGCCAATCATGGTCAAAATTATTAAGAACCTTCTTTAGGATTTTGAGTAGGGTTTTGTTGGTTGCCTATGCCTAACCCTTTCCTTGTGGAAAGTATGATCTATAAAATGGTGATGGATGTGTAAATAGTAGCACAATTCCTCCATATTAATGTTTTCAAAATTCCTCGCTTTGCTCTAAAAAAATAGTGGATGGGATACCAAAGCAAAAAAAAATGTGGTAGATGATGAATTTAGAAACTTGGACTCTTGTAGCATTGACAAGTGGGACTACTTTAACCCACTTGGTGAAATAATTAGTAGCTATGATGACCCATTTATGTCCAATAGAAGATGGGGGTGTGATTACCCCAACAAGATCAAACCCCTAGCATGCAAAGATCCATGGTGATGTGATTGGTTGTAGATTTTGTGATGATGCATGTATTAGATTAGTGTATTGCTAACATAGTAGAAATTTCTTAAGAACTCACAAGCATCATGTATGGGCCAATTATACCTATCCCTTAAGATTTTATTAGGTAGGACCATCCCACCCATCTAGATACAGCAAATTCTAACATGCACTTCCTTTAAATCCATAGTTGCCTCGTTTGATTCTAGACATCGAGAAAGAGTATAATGATAACCTTGGTGATATAAGGTGTTTTCCACAATAGTGCAGTGGGAGGATCTGCGAATGAGGTTGAGATGTTGGGTTTTTATAAAATGGAGGGAGATGATACAATCTTTGAGGTAAGTGTAAATTTCATGATACCTAGGAGATTGGGGACCAACCAAAATGTAAACCAATATTGATTCATCATTTTAAAAGAGAGATCACGTAATTATTCAACTAAGAATTGGTATTGTGAAGCTTCATGTAGAATATCCAAGAGTGAGCATATAGTAGCCATAGCATCAGTAGCCTTGTTATGAAGTCATGGGTTTTGTGTGAACTAGATCTTGGTAAAGTCTTCTTTCATCTTATCAACCATCTGTTTATAGGGAAATAATTTATCATCTTTTTTTTCTAATACTCTCCAACACTTGTTTGATGATGAGTTGTGAATCACCAAATACTTTTAATTCTATAATGTTCCATTCAATGGTTGTTCTATGTTCTACAATGAGGCCCTCATATTCTACTATGTTGTTTGTCTATGGAAACCTTAGTTTGAAGGATATAGGAATGTAATCGGCTTGAGAGGTGATCAAAAAAATTCTTGCTCCTAGTCCAATAGATGTATAAGATCTGTCAAAGAAAATTGTTCATGGAGGTTATTCCTTTTTTAGTTAGAGATATTCATTAGGAAATTATGTAATCAAAGGATGGTCATCTTCTAGAGGTGCATCTACCAACTAAATTGCAATAAATTTTCCTTTCACTACTTTCTAATCCACATACTAGATGTTGAACTCACTGAGAAACATGACCCAATTTGCAAGATGCCATGTAGGAGTTATCTATGAGAGCATGTACTTTATGGGTCAATTTTGGAGATGAACTTTACTGTGTGGCTAAGCATGTAGTGGAAAAGGTTTAGAGTGGAAAAGACCACTTCCAAATAGGATTTTTCCATAGGTGAATAGTTAAGTTTATAGCCAACAAGAGTATGACTTATGTAGTATATAGCTCTCTTATCATCTAGTTGAGCTAAGAGTGCCCCAAGGTTGTTGGTGTAGTTTTCATGTATAGGATCGATGGTTTTCTATAATTCATGGCACTAAGATTAGTAGATTTTCTAGATACTACTTGGGTGTTTCAAAGCTATGTTGACAAATTGGATCCCACTTGAAAATCTGGTCCTTTTTCAACAAATGTGTGAATGGATAACACTTATCTACATGTTGTGAGATGAATCTACACACTAGTTACAAGTTTCCTTTTAGGCTTCTGGGTTGCCTAAGTTTCCTAGGTGTTATAATTAACCATGGATAGACATAACGATTACATGCAAATATAACCAATATTAGAAAATATTAAATCACACAGAAGAGAACAAAAGACACAAGGATTTAGCGTGGTTCACTAATCCCTAGCCTACGTCCACCAAAACCAAGTCCAATATTATTATTATCTAGTAATTACAATCTACAATCCCTAATAGCTCAATATCATCGCAAGAAGATATGATCTTATCATACATTGTCCTAACCCTAAGCCATTTCACACAAGCTTTTGGTGCTTACAAAATTAGGTCTAGAATAAGTCATCCAATAGAAAAAGAGTGTCTGATACCTTTTACAGAATAGAGTCATTTTTGGCTTCAGAGGCAATACCCCTAAAAACTCTTATGGGGGGGCATTCCCCTTGACCCCACCCTATACTATGATAGGGAGTGCACCTAGGGTTCTAACCCTTGACCCCATCCCCCATAGTAATAATCTAGGAGGGAAACCACGTTGAAGAAAGTGGGAAACTATGAACCTTTGAGTTTAATTAGGCTCCACATCACAACTATCCACCACTTGGAGACTAATCAGACTCCACACCAATAACCTCCCACTTTGAGACTAATCATAGCACTGTTAAACCTGTAGCTCCCACTCGAATATCAAACCACCCTAGACTATGTTATTTTTTTTTCAAATGAAGCTAAAGAGGAGTCCAGATTCTCCCTTGTCACTACCTTTGTTAACATATATGTTGGATTATCATCTATATGTATCTTCTCCAACTTTAACTTTTCATCATCCAAAACTGATCGAATGAAATGGTGTTGCAACTATATGTGCTTTGTCTTTGAATGTAGAGTAGGAAGATGAATGACACTCCTACTTTCTTTAAATAAATAATTATCCATCTATGGGTGCCCCCAACTCTCCCATAAATAATTGAAGCCATTTAATTTCCTTGGATGTCTCTATAGCAGCAACATAGTCTACCTCTATAGTGGATAAAGTATTAACATTTTGCAACTAAGAAATCCAACTTACTGTTGTCTGACCAACAGTAAATACATAACATGTAGTACTCTACCTAGTACCAATATCCCCTACCAAATCTAAGTCAACATAGCCCTATAAATTAGTAGTAGAGCCCCCAAATTGTAAACACTTACTGGATGGTCCTCTCAAATATCTGAGAATCCATTTGACTACATTCCAGTGTTTGATCCCTAGATAACTCATATACCTTCTGATGACTCTAACTACATGTGCATTATTTGGTCTAGTACACATCATAGCATGAATTAAACTTCCTACAATTGATCCATAAGGTACCTTGGGCATCTTAGCCTACTCCTTTGGTGTCTTTGGATACATCCCCTTGGACAGTTTTATATGACCAGGTAAAGGTGTGTTGATAGCTTTAGCATTCATAGATAAATGTTGTAACACCTTCTCAATATGATCACCCTGAGATAATTTCAATTTCTTATGCTTACTATCTTTGCAAATTTTCATACCAAAGATTTTTTTTTATGCACCAAATCCTTCTTAGAAAATGAATATGGTAACTATTCTTTTAACCCCTTAATGTGATCCATGTTAGACCCAACCATAAGCATATCATCAATATATAAACATAAAAAAACAATCTTAACTTTGAAAATTAATCGTGTCAAATTTTATTTTTTTTAAAGCAAATGTGGCAAGCCACTATAATATTTATTAATCTGATTCAACAAGGTCAACTGGGAAAGAATCAGTGAAGAAAACCCAGCATCATCCCTAAAGTTTACATGTATGTATATATTAATAGAAAATAATTACGAAAGGTTATCACCCATCTTAGGATAACACACTCTAAGCTTCTATATAATACATATACAATAAGTTTAGTAGCAAATAGACTAAGAGCTACAACATAAGAGATACCTCCGATTGAAAAAAAAAAGATAATTGCCAAGATGAACCATTGCTTTGCAATTCTACCCAAATTGAAAGAACACAAATAGAAGAGCTAGAGACCAAAAAAGAGAATACCATAGCCAAATCATGAAACTGAATTATGTATGAGCCAATCTAAATTAGAGTTAGGCACACCGATTGAATCCCAAAGATTCTATTCCAATGGTTGTGGAATTACTACCAATGCATTCAACTGAGTGGAGGTTGAAACATTAAGATCTGACTGAAAATTAATCATGGCCATTCAACCTAACAAGATTATTTCCACCACCTACTTCATCACCTCAAGAACAATATAATATTCATTCTTTTTCAGGATTTGAAAATGTGAAAACAGACCACCTACTAAAGCCATACCATTCCATAAATCATATTTCTGCACGACCATCTCCAATTTATAATCTAGTAAGAAATGTGGTACAATTACCTTACGAGCCAATACTTGAAGTAACTCCAGAGATTGTAGAAGATCCATGGCATTAGAGAGGATAATAGATATGACCTGGGAGGGATATAAAAACACAAGTGCCGAGGGACAGAGAAGCTCCTCACCAATGATACACTGAATGGCTAAACTGACCAAGTGTGAGTTCATAGTGAACATTTGATTCAGCACCTCATCTATTATATGCCTAGGAAGCACAACTTCATCTAAGGCTAGCTATAGCCAAATTCTAAAAGAAAATTGGCATGACTAAACGATGTTGCATATGACATGTTGTGCATGCCAAATCAATATCCCACCCAGAATTCATATTTCAACACAATCTCAGCTTACAGACTGAATTTGCCTAATTTAGAATTTGCAAATATTTTTCAAGATGATGCGATGATGCTTATTAAATAATAAAATTACAACTTATCATTTAATCTCTCCAGTGATTTCCTAATCCTACCTGTAAATAGTACTACAAACATTGCTCTTTAAATATTTGAATTTGTTCACATGAAGCAATCGACCAACATGACATCAAAATTGGAAATCATCAGATAATAAAAGATTTGGATCTTGCAAATTGTACTTTGGAGGACAAGTCAGTTTCAATGCTCTGAATAAAAGCATGCAACATTAAATTCATTTGCATACAACGCCAACTTATAAACAAGGTAAGTCGGCATCTCAATTAAAGACTCAATTTCTCGGCACTCAGTAACTCAGCACTAATTACTTTTATGCATACTCAGCACCTAAAAGGATCCTATATACTTGGCACTACAAAAGAACTCGACACCTGAAGCCTGAAGAACTCAGCATATCTAAAGAACTCGGCACTAGCTATCAGATTGTCAACTCGGCATCTGAAAGGATCTTGTATACTCAGTACTACTGAAGAACTTAGCACCTGAAGCCTGAAGAACTCAGCACAGCTAAAGAACTCAGCACTAGTTATTAGATTACCAACTTGGAACCTAAAAGGATCTTGTATACTCGACATTACTGAAGAACTCGGCACCTAAAGCCTAAAGAACTCGACATCAATTATCAAAATGTGTACTTGGCACCTGAAAGGATCCTGTACTCTCAACACTACAAAATAACTCAACGCCTATAGCCTGAAGAGCTCAGCATCTAAAAAATTGACTAAGCTCGACTCACAATGAAAAATACTAAGGAGCTCAGCTCCTGAAGGATGATGCATAGCTCAGCACATGAGACAAAAATACTTGGCATCTTAAGATAACTTACTTATCTCAAACATTACTACTATCAGTTTCTGCCATGTCATCGTGAATAAGATTTTTTTAAACCTTATGTTGCTCAATAAAAGGTAGAGAATGAAAAGTAGAGACATTAACCCCATCACATCCCAAATTTAATAAAAAAATTGCAACTTTATTTCCTACATGATAAGTATGCGGAAGGTAAACTTCCCAACATTCATCAAGGAGTCTCCAAATTTGATTGAGAACATACTTTAGTTTCCAAGAAATAATGTGTCTATGAATATAGGCATCAATGATAACTGAAGAATTCCCTTCAATATGCAACCATTAAGACAGCCTTGTTTAGCTAATAAAAGCCCAGCCAACAAAGCATGAGCCTCAGCAATATTGTTTGTGTCAATAGGTAGAGGAGATACTCTGATTGCTACAACCTTACCAAAAGAATCTCAAATACAAACCCCAACACCTGAAGGACTAGGATTTCCTCTAGAAGCACCATCAAAATTCAACTTCCAAAAACCAGAAGATGGAGGTCTCCAACTATTCTTCCTGAATAAGATCTGAGCTGGTGATTTACTAATTTTCCATCCATTGGGAATAAATAATAATTTCCATTCCTAGAAAAGTTGTGAATCCTAATGAGTCATAATCAGATTAAATTTAATCCTTTTCAAACTAGAATTAGTCACTTCCGAGATAGATCTTTTAATACCATTTAAGACAATTTCTAATTAAAGGGATTCTTTTCTAAAAATGCGCTTATTTCTTTCCCACTAAATAGCCTATTAGTGTTTTAAATGGTACTAAAACTACTAAGCGAAAAAAAGCTTAATACCAAAATGATAGTACATACACAATCTAAAGACTATCCTATTCCTATCAACAATTGCATATGTAAGGTATTTGGACCCAACTTCAAAAAAACCACAAATGGTCTTCTACTCTTTTGGCTCTACATAACCAGGGTGGCTATACCCAGGGATGGTTCAAATCTGAGACGACTGTATGAGGGTTATTCTTAGTTTCATTTTGATTCTCATTTCAAAATCCTCAAATATATACATAATTCTTACTAACTTGCTAAACACATCCCATAAACAGATATGGACAAGAAGTCTTCTATAGATCTGTAGACGTTTTCAACAACAATGGCTAACTGAAGCTAAAAATATTTCATGCAGACAAGTGCTGGCCAACTTTGAAGATCTACAGGAAATAAAAGTAAAATTTGATTTGATGATGCATTTGAAAAATCATTTGTAAGATATTTCTCCTTCAGCTGAAACAAATTGATCAGTGCCTAATCTATTGGAGGTTCAGAGTCTACAACAAAGTCTAAGATCTAATTTGTTGCCTTACAACAAATTTTATCAGCAATTCTTGTCAAAATTTGTCATTCAAAATCCTTTTCTATACTTAAGGGATCTTATCACATTCATCAAAGTTTTTATTTAATCCATTGAATTAACAGCAATGATAGATGGATATACAACCTACTTAGATTGCATTCA
The DNA here is from genome assembly GCA_028749045.1 of Cupressus sempervirens. Taxonomy (NCBI): domain Eukaryota; kingdom Viridiplantae; phylum Streptophyta; class Pinopsida; order Cupressales; family Cupressaceae; genus Cupressus; species Cupressus sempervirens. Next base: position 1,010,691,682 of record CM053787.1, on the reverse strand, counting down.
ATTGTACAAGCTTTTACTCATACAACATCAAGGTAACTAAGTATTGAGAAGGAGACAAAATTCCAAAAGAACTGATATGGAGACAGTTCATAGTTTGTATTCATTTCCTTTGAAAATGGTACATCTTTACAATAAACTCAGAATAGCCTTCAGAAATAAACACAGTTCATTCTATCTTCATGTATTTTAAAGAAAATTTGACAGAGAAACACATTACAAACTTGCCTTCAAAATTTGGACCAAAAACTAGACTAAGCATAATACTTAGAAGAAAAAGAATTCGGACCCTTCTTTAGCCTTGGGATCTCACTTAAATAGTGTGAGATGCAACAAGCTTAGGGCTAAAGAGAGTGACACGTGTCCTTTAAAAGATACTAACGAATGTCTGTAGTGAAAGACAAAAAACAAATAACAGAGAAGCTAACACATCAAAACATCCTGGGTGGGTCCCTTTCTGTTATACTTCTCATTTGTTTTAAAAAGAAGATAGGATCTGATTCTCCAATTATTCTTCATCCTTAGAGTAAGTAGCCATGAGGTTTGAAAGTGATGTATTATCTTCAGTTACCTATAAATTTACTTCAACCTGGGGAGTTTCTGTGTCCTCAGTATTAACTTCGGGGGTGATTGTTACTTTTTCACTTTCTTCCTCATCATCTTTTGATATTTGTTCTAGAAACTAATTTTTCCATTTATTAAAAGCATCATCATCTGGCCAATCAAAACTCAGAGCTTCTCTTTGTATCATTATTAAAGAATTTGCATTTTCTTCTAAAATGTCAAATTCTTTCCCCATAGCAGTATAAAATAACTGTACTTTTACTAGTTCCTCATTAGTCTTAGCCCAGAACTAGTGGCCAGTCTCACTCATGATGTTTATTATTCTTTCATTTAATAATTCATCCATCTGCCTTTTCCACTTTTCTTTTTCTTTTAGCATATCAATAGATTCTAAAGCACAAGGAAAAGTGTGAAATTTTAAGCGATGTATTGGGAAAAGCAGAGTGTTAATCTTCTCTGTAAAGAATCCCTTTCATCATCAAAATTCTCTAGCTTATTTAATAAATCAAAAATCTTCTCAACTTGATGATAAGGCATTTGAACTGCAGATATACATATGATTGTAATATCATTATTTCTCTCCCTCCATTTCTGTGCAAGAAAAGTCAGCTTATCCTTATCCCTGTTCAACTCATCCATGAGGGCTGCAATTCTGGCCAACTGATCAAAGAATTTTGATCATTGTATTTTATCCCTCAAATATATTATACCCTATTTTAACTTTTCTTCATATTGATTTCTCAATTCTATCTGCAACTCATGCAATTTTTTTTTTTTGCTTCAAAGTCCTTTGCAGTATAGAATTGGGGCCTTTTAGGGGTGTCAGGTATTTCAATGATAGGGGTTGATCCAAAAAATGACTATGAAGGGTACGCAATTCTAAGTGTACTGGATTCTCCCACCTTTCTTTTCCCAAGTATCTTCTCCAATTGAGATACCCTATTTTCCAGCTCAATTCTCTTTTTTACTTCTTGATTGTAGGCATCCACCACTATTTCATACTTACTCTGCAAATCAGTCATTTCCTTTTCTTCTCTTTCTACAGTGGCCAAGGAAAATTTAGAATAGTCCACATTCATGTAGGCTACCTGTACATTTGAAGTATCAGCGACCCTCCTCACAATGATATTCCCTGTTAGTCTTGAATCATCAGGCTGTAATGGAGTAGTCCTAGATCCTCTTCTTAGTGACCACATAACAAGGGCAGCTTGATCATTACTAAATGTTGTTCCCAAGAATTCCTTTTTATCTAGATCCTATAATCCTAAATTATTTGACACAGAATTAAAAATTAAGGCATCAGCAATATCCCAATTGGGCAATAATAAAATATTTGCATTTTTCACCACCTGTCTACCCTCGTCAGGGGTTATATTTTGGAATTATTGTATCATTTGTTCTTTTATTTGATTCTGAATGGAGGCTTCATCCATTTCTAGATGCTCTCCTTTCATATTCCTACACCTTTGTTCAAAAATGTGCATGTTTTCCCTCCATGCAAACTGATGAAAAGCCCTAGATTTTACAAAACTGTTATCAAACAAAAATTGCTGACTGGCTTGTTCCAAAATAGGGTATAATTCTCTTCCTCTAAAATCTGCTACAGTTAATTCAAAACTTGGCACAGGAGGCTCCTGGGGGTTCCCTTCATCAATTTCTGCCTGAGTAACAAAAACTCCTCCTTGTGACCCCATTTGTTCAATTTGATCATTTGTGAGCTACTCTTCCTCAATTCTTATTGGATTTTGTGAAGGTGAGTAACCTTCATCAATGGATTCCTCTTCCCTTATTATTTTTCTTCTTTTGGGAGAAGGTTCAGGGGGTCTTTCTTCAAAGACAGTATTAGTAGATTCAATTACCTATTTTTCTTTGTTTACAATGGGCATCTACTCCCGAATAATAGTATATCATGTCCTCTTTCGCACAACTAGTGGACCTACTCCTATGTTAGGGGTGAAACCCAATTTCCTCATAACTTCTCTGGCTTTATCTGGAAAAGAATCAATAAAATGTTGTTTCTTTTCATTCATTGCCTCCATTATTTTTGAGAATGTACTCATGAGCTTATTTATCCTATCTGCATTAGTTGCAGCATTACTAAGAGGACTGTAATCTTTGTCAAAACAATTAATGAATTCCAAAACTTTTGAATAGACTCTCCATTTTTCTTTCTTTGTTTCTTGTTCCTGGAGAGAATATTCATTCCTTATTATATCTTCAAGGAAATAGAATTCATGCTGACTTGGACAAAGCTTGATTCTATGTCTAAGAGTAGAATTAAAGAAGTCTTCTGTGTCACAAAAATGAGCATGGGATACTGCCATCTTATACTGATCCAAAAATTTGTAGAGGAAGATCCACCCTTCTTTAGTTATTACAAACTAGTCAACTATAGTGCAAGTAGGAAAAATTGATCATGTTCCGCTTTTGTGCAAAAAGGTCTCCTCCACTCCTCCCAACTGCCATAAAAATTCAGCTACCCCTACCTTTAAAGGTACCTGATAGGGTAGGACATGGGGTGGCCCTTTGAAACCATAGACCCTAATGACAGTTGAGACTAGATATGGGATGATATCTCCCCAATTATGTGAAATTTTTTAACTATGGGGTCTATCCATAGGCCTAACAAGATGCATTAGTGCCTTAGGAATTTTGGGATTGTCACTCAATATGAGGCATCTTAGTTTAGAAGCAAAGTACCTATCAAATCTAACAAAACTAGCATTTTCTGCCTCCTAAGTCATGTCTACACTCAATAATTGAACTAGTAGTGCCTCCCCTTCTTGTTCCCTATTTAAAACCATTTCTTTACCGAAAAATGTAACCCCTTTAAAAAGAAACATATGCATCAATAGGGAGTACTGACCCCAGACCTTTTCCAACTTACCCTTTTCAATCCCCACCAATCCATTGTGAATCTCATTAGCCAGGTAAGATGCAAAATCAAAAATTATTTCTACACTGAAAGAAGAGATTTGGGTGATCATATACATGAAGCTCACCAGAATAAAGTCTTCTTCACCCTCTCCGAAAACTCTGCACAGCGTCCTCTATATCTCTACTGCCTTGGCATTAAAGCATGATTTCTTGAAAAGTTCTTTAGAAGATGATGTTATTATTGGTAGGTTTCCAATTCTACCTATGTGGGATTTCAATGCACCTTGTCTAACTACATCCCTTTTGGACATATATTCTTTTTCTAACGCTATCAAATTAATGGGCACATGATACATGGTGAGAGGTCCCAGACTGAAAACCTTCCTAATTTCTTCTGGACTGATGGTAATTAAAACCTCACCATCTATTCTTCTCACTACCTTAGTGGCTGGATCATAGCTTTTTGCTACAGTTTCAAGCAGGTCATAATCCATAAACACACTAGGAACAACAAGCTTTCCAAGATCAAAATTCCATATATTGGCATGAGGGGCATATAATTTCCTTTCTGCGACCCATTTTTCGAATAGTCTCAAACCAATTTGAGACTTCTGAGCATCTTGAACCCAATTACCCTTATCATACAGTCCATTAGCTATCCTTAGCCTAGGGTTTAATGAGGTTAACCTCTTAACTTCTGCTGTCTCTACAGTAGACTCAGGAAGCAACTCAAGCAAATCATCATGCACATTCCTATCCAAATAATTTACTGCACCTGAAAATCCCTTCTTCTGAGGCATCTTGGACTTATTTTTCATAGAACTGAAAAGCCTATGAGGATTATGGTAGTATTACTTACTTGAATTTTTTCTTTGTTTTCCTCTGTATTTTCGCAAACTTTCTGCGAATAGACAACTTCACAATTTCTACCAGGCTTTGGCACACTTTCCTTCAGTAATTGCTTCTGCACAAGAATGGCTTCAAATCTTTGCTTGCGTAAGATGAAACTGATGAAATCTCTCTGTATTATACTCTATTTTTTCTCACAGACGAAGCTTTCATGTCTAATTAATACAATGAGTGGTACTACATTCTGTGTTTAAAACTACGCCGTCGATCTTCAAATATCCTACGATCATGTGATATGGAGAGAACAACTAGGAGTTGCATTTGACATGTCATTCAATTTACCCAATGAGAGCTTACCACGTATATCATTCTTTCCTTGATGGCGCTTGTATCTAGACCCATTGAAATTTGAGGACATGTGTCAGCATCTCGCTACTTCGTTATGCATAAAAAATGAGCATCTTGCCATAGCGAAGCAACGACAATCGTCGATCTAATTCGGAATCAATCAAATGATATGCTACTAGGTTTTCTCAGAAAGAAGGTGGTGGGACCTATTCACTATGTCACTATAATTATCTCCCTCGCAACTCTTCATAGCGAGAAGATGACAGTCGTTGATCACATACTCAATCAAGGGTGAGGAAACTACACGGGATCTTCTGATTCATATTCGCAATGTCGCATGCTTAAAAAGCATGTAATTTTGCATAGCGAGGTAGTGAGCTCCATTGATTCCATTCCAAGCTGACGTTCAGGATCTCTTTGTACATTCAGTCAAAAAGGCATTAATGAAAAATGGATCTATGCATAGTTGGTGCCTGTCAAAAATTTACTGTAGTCCTAATTATCATTCCACATCACCCAAGGTCCTGTCGATCTTCAAATTTCACGAGGCCTCGCTACTTTGCTAATAGAAAAGTGTTTGATTTTTTTGATAGCGAGGTGGTGAAGCATTCGAAAAAGACAATCATTCTAGCTCTTATTTCAGATATTCTACTAGGTCCCCTTTTATGATTGGACGGTCGTTGCAACGTGTACCTGTACAATAAATCATTCAGAAAAAAATATCTGACCACCGTATCTTCACTTTACGATCCCACCTCGTAAAATACTCAGCACTCGCTACCTTGCCATACTTAAAAAGCATGCAATTTTTCATAGCAAGGTAACGACAATGGTAGATCTACTTGGATCTGATGGCTAGAAAAATGAGAAAAACAGGATCTCGGGGGAACAGAAAATAAAAAGGGACAGAATATTCGTCTCACTTGAAAATTCAAAATTTTTGTGCCCAACAATTTATGAATAGAGAGAACATAGGGTTTTCATGAGTTTTTTCTTTATGGATGGATTATCCAGAAACCCTATGTTTCACCTAGGAATAGAAAATCTAACTTTTCTACAATTGAACAAAAACTTCTATTACACAAAAAGTCAGACCAACAGTGGCTCTGTCTGGGGATGATAGACTACTTGAGTCTATGCAAGAATTCAAAATCTATGGGAAAGCAAACCACACATTTGTTAAGATGACAACTTCTTCAGAGAGCACAAAGCAACACACATAAACAAAGCACCAGACTGCACAAGGATATTTACAAGGATTTATAGAAAACAAAATGACAGGAAACCCTAAACTACTGTTCATAGAAGAAAATAAGTATTTTTCAAGAAAAATACCTCTTCAAGAACTATCCATGAACTGGAAATTCAAGAATATTGTCAGATATATCTTTGATTATATAAGAATCTTCACCCCAAGTATTCTCAATGAGATATGGGCCTAACCAGATAGGATCAAATTTGCCATGTTTTCTTTTATCTTCAATTCTGGCATTCCACATCAAGACTAGATCTCCATTTTCAAATTTTTTGCTTACAGTTCTTTTATCATAGAGTGTCTTGACTTGCAATTGCAACTTTTGGTTCCTCAAAGATGCTTCTCTTCTGGTTTCGGTCAATCCTACCAATTCATCCATTCTTTCTTGCATTTCATCCGTAGTATCTTTCCATTATCAGGCAAATGGGGAGGAACTTCCATATGTTGCAAGTAATATATGACATTGGTGTACCAGTCACATTGGTCCATGTCACATAAGTCAGCTCTAAGATCATCATTTACCAAATTTATCTGATTAGCTTCTAGATTAGTTTCGGCCATGAGTTTGGCCAAACCTTGACCTCTTACTAACTTTTTTATTTGTATGTTAATGTTAAATTCCTGGATTCTATTGATCCATCTGCACCTCTTGCCTAACACTTCCTGTTGAGAGAATATATCCTTGACTGCAGCAGTAGGTACAAAAGCGATAACAGTAGCACCTACCAAGTAACTTCTAAAAGCTTTTATAGCCTTTACCAAACCATATGCTTGATTTTAATTTATTTCATACTTCAACTCAGCAGGCTGTAGTGACTTGCTAAAAAAGGCAATAGGCTACTCATATCCTTCTTGATTTTTCTGTAATAAGACTGCAGCTATAGTTTGGAATGATGCAAAAGAGAAAATATGCATGGGCTTTGCATAATTTGGGGTCCTCAATATTGGAGCATTCTTTATTGCAATTTTTATATCTTGGAATGCTTGTGAGGGTTCACCATTCCAATCTATAACGGCTCCTTTCTTGAGCATCTTTGAGATGGGTCTACTGATTTCAACAAAATTGGTAACAAATCTCCTCAGAAAATCGACTTGGCCAAAAAAGAATTGGATTCCTTTCACATTTTTTGGTTTGGGGACTTTATCAATAGCTATTACCCTTTCAGGATCTATTTTTACTCCATCCTTAGACACTATGTGTCCTGATAAATTTCCTTCTGTGACCCCGAATGTGCATTTCTTTGGGTTTAAAGATACCCCATATTCCAGGGCTTTTATAAAGATTTTTTCCAAGTGTTTGCAGTGATCTTTAGCCTTGTTAGAATACACTGTAAGATCATCCTGGTACACAACCATAAATTTGTCAATATACTCATGAAATGCTACATCCATGGCTCTTTGGAAGGTAGCTCCTACATTAATCAAGCCAAAACGCATCCTCACATACACATATGTTCCCCAAGGGGTTGTGAAGGCTGTCTTGAACTGTTCACTTTCTTTTACTAGAACTTGATTATATCCAGAAAAGCCATCCATCATTGACATCAATTCAGAGCCAGTCACTTGTTGTAACATGGCTTCCATATTAGGTAAGCCATAATTGTCTTTCAAAGATGCAATGTTTAAATTTCTAAAATCAACACAAAGCCTAATATCTCCATTCTTCTTCCTAATAGGAACCAGGTTTGAAACCCAGGTGGAATGCCTGATTGGTTTGATTATTCCACCATCTCGTAGTTTTTTCAGTTCTTCTTGCATTTTTGGAGCAAGGATAAGATTGATTGGTCTCTTTTTTTGCCTAAAATGTCTTACATTTTCCTTCAATGGTATGACATTCTGGAAAAGATCCTCCCTGTAAGCCTTAAGGTCATCATATGACCAAGCAAAAACATGTCTATATTTTCTAAGTAGGTCAATCAATGCTTTCCTGATTTCAATAGGCAAATGTTGGCCAATATAAACCGTTTTAGGAACTTCATCAGTACCCAAGTTTATTTCTTCTAACTCCTGGGGTTTGGGGTCATTTACTCCAGATTTTACTCTGTCTTGATTATCAAAAATATTTTCCAAGACTACTAACCCATTTGGCATCTTATTTGTTTTTAATTGCATTATTTTTTGACCAAAAATGGTTTCCTTCCCATTTGTGGTTTCAATCAGTCCACTACAATCCATCTCCTGACCGTGATACTTGTCTTCATTTAACAAAAAAATTGTAATATCCTTATCATCTTCAAAAACCTGCCAATTTTCAATATTGTCAGGTATGGAAGGCCTATTTTGCACCTCAATCTAGGAGATTCCTGCAAATGATATTTCTTTTGGCTTGATGGCTACATTTGCCAACAGATCAGTCATCTTATTTGTGTCCTATCTCTCCATGCAATCCCAAATGCATCAAAGAATTCTATCTGATCCCAGACTGCATTTCTATATTGTTTCAATCTCCTATTTTTGGATGAATAGGTTCCTTTGATCTGAGAGATAATTAGTTCAGAATCCCCTATGATACATAATTTCTTGATTTTATGATGTATGGAAACTTTGATTCCTAGCAGCAATGCTTCATTCTTTGCAATATTATTAGTGTAGGCAAACTTCAAGGTGAATGAATACCTAAAAGTGTTATTCTCAGGGGACACAAAGACTACACCTACCCCTACACCCTCTTTAGAACTAGCCCCATCAAAGAACATTTTCCATAATTTTGGTGAATTAATGCAACATTCAACCTCATTCTCGATGATAGCAGGTAAATTTTCAACTTCCTGAATAATTAATTCAGCCCTTAAAGCATTAATCCCAGTATCTAGGAAACAAGTGGTATCTTTGTCAATTTCTTCACCTAAGATGTGGTTAACCCTTGGTTCTCTATTTGCCCTGACAGCTTTGTCCCCTATATGAAAAGTGGCATAAGTAAGATCACATTGTAGGCTTCCCCCCATGGCAGCACTCCATTTTTTTGAGAGTAACATTCCATAGTGTGGAGGTATATCTACCACAAGGACAGACATAGTCAATTTTACTTCAGGATATGCAGCCAATTTGAATGGTAGGGAATTTATAGTACCTATGACTGGGACTTCTCTAGCATCCATCCCTCTGCATCTGCCTTGCTTGGTATCTACCTTCAATCCTAAGGCTTCCATTACCTTGAAAGGCATTATAGTGTTGGAAGCTCCTAAGTCTATCATGAAATTTTTTAGGGTCTTCCCTTTTATGATTAGACTGAGGAAAAAAGGATCAATATCTTCTATGAATGCCATTGAAGAATCATCTACAAACATTTGAGGAATCTAAGATATGATACTGCTGTCCTCTATTACTAATGGGGTCTGTTGGGGCATAGCTTGGTCAACAATAATATTATTGTTTGTTATTCCACCCAACCATGACAAAGCCTTATTCTTATGTTCTTCAATTCTAAAAAGTTCAGACAGGGGCACTTTTACAGTAATTTGAGATAACATGGATATGATATCAATAGGTTCGACCACAATAGGTTTTACAATAGTACCTAGAGTCAAAGTCTTTTGAGCAGTTGGCACCACATTTTGCTTGACAACATCCGGTTCTGACTTCTTTGGTTGCACAACTGGTTTTGTTGCTTCAATTATCTGAAATTGAACTTTCTTCTTTGGTTCCCATTTCTTACCCTCATTCTCCTTGATTTTAGGCACATCTACATGGATTTTCTTATCTTGATCATTTATCTTATGAGTGATGTCCTTGATGAAGACACTAGATGGCTTTCCTACATCATTATTTATTGCTCTATTTCTCAAATTATAATTACTATGGACTTGTGAAATCATTTTGGCTGTAATTCTATCAATTTCCTCCTTGGAGGGCATTCTTAGACTTGTGAGACCTATATCAAAAGATGTACTGCATACCTTATCTGCATCATACCCTTCATCATCTGAGAGTACTTGCTGATGATATAGCTGGTAAGCAATTCTTTGGCTAGTAACATCATTTTTAGGCTCTTCTAAATCAGAATCTATCAAATCATCACACATGCTCACCATATTGCAGCTTACATCATCATGGCTTTTCTCTTCAATTTCTTCTTCAGCTTGCACTCCTTGGGCTTGGACAAATGACTGAGAAATAGCACAATAATCAGCAGAATGAGGTAATTGGCATATAATGCACCATGGTACATCATCATTCATATTTGCAGTGTTCCTTTGCAGAAGGTCTAGAGTACCCTTATCCTTCACATTTTGGGTCTGGTTGGGAACTGGTTTACCATCCTTCCACTGAGTGGTATAAGGGTAATTCTACATCCTAGGCTATCTATTGAAGTTGTTGTTATTCACAGGGGTTCTTTTAGCAACATTTGGCTTATTGAAACTAGTGGGATTCATCTTCTTGAGCATTTCTAAAACCTGGCCTATAGTAGGTTCTTCGGACTTTTTTCCTATAGGATTTTTGTCACCCTCCCTTTTATTATTTTTTTTAGCATTAAAAAGCTTAGGATCATCCCTCCTACCTAGTTTGCTAGATGCCTTTCTATTATTCTCTATATTTACTACAACTCTATAGGCATCTCTCAAAGTTTTAGGATCTTTATCCCTCAATTGATAAGCCATTTTGCTATCAAAAGCATTGAAATAGGTTGTGAGAAAAATGTCTTCATTTAACCTCATGAATTGAAAAAGTTTGTACATACCCTTTTGGAATCTCACATTGAAATCAAATGTGGACTCATTTGGATTCTTCTTGATATTGTTCAACTTGTTCAACATGAATCCTGCATTGGTATTGTCCCCATACTGCTCTTTGAACAATTTCTCCAGATCACTCCATGAGGTAATACTGTCATTAGGCAACCTCCTAAACCAATCCCTTGCATCCTCTGTTAGTGAATGCACAAACAATTTCATTACCATGTCTTCGTGTTCAACTTCATAATCATTCAACATGTCGATGAAAATCCTCAAATGCTCTTCACCAGTAACAGCATTATTTCCAGAAAACTTAACCACTTTATCCCTTAAATCAAAAGATATGGGATGGGGGGCACCAGGAATACCAGCAAATGATATCTATCTATATTTTTCCAGGTATATAGGTTTCTTCTAGAAACCAAAAACATTTGAGGTACTAGCTATATTAGCTTGACTCAATGGAGTGGCTTGGGACTATTGTGGTGGGACAAATGGGACTTGGGTGCCAATATTTGAGGATGAGGTAGGGGCAGATTGGGGTATTCCATGAGTTGAAATTGTGGGAGCACTAACTGGTACAATATTTATAGGTGGGATAGACAAATTGGGCCATGAAGCCAATGCAGAATTAGACTTTATGAATTGGATTTTCCTTCTAGTTTCTGAAGCTTGAGATTCATTCTCAACCTTCTCAAGCTCTTTTGCAAGATCTTCCCTCTCTTTTCGAGCCTTCTCAAGATCTAGATCTAACTTTGACATGGAGGGTTGTATAGGTTTTCTTGGTATAGCTTGAGGCTCATTTATTTGGATTCCTATAGCCTTGCCTTTCCCTTTATCTAGAGCTTTTGCAGTGGGCTCTACAGGATCAACTTGAACAAGTTTATAGGCTTGAACTTGAGCAATAACTGGTTCTTGCCTTCGATTTAGGTGTTTCTCCTGTTCTTGAACTTTAGCTCTCAGATTATCAATATCTCCAAAAACATCCTTATGGAGAGTTGTGGTATTCTCTTCTAATTTTTTATTTTGCTCTTTCAAAGCAGTCATCCTTCTTAATAGAGTATCTCTTTCTATTATGGCATCTAAGGTGGCCTGCTCCTTCTCCTTTTCAAGACGAATGTGTTTAGCTTCTTCCTCAGCAATCCATTTCTTCAAAAATTCTATCTCAGAGTGCACTTCTTTAGGGTCTACAGACGTTGCCTCAGAATCAGCAGGGTCATCCAAATCTATTAGGTTTGGTTCTACATATGGGGCTGCTCTGGGATTAAAAGGATTATCAGATGAACTCCTAAATCCTAGCCTGTAATTTACATCGGCTACAGGATCTGGTCTTGATGAAGCAATTCCCATAGTAGACACGTCCTTGTCTTGAAAATCTCTCTCATCTGGTAATGGGGTACTGAAAATGCCTCCTAAGAGTCTTGTGGTTTCAGATTCAGAGCTAAGCGAAGAAGATTCTCTTCCTATTACTGGTTGATAATGGGAATTGACGGATGCATTACCTCTAGGTTTCCAAGTGGGATTTGGATCTATCTTTTTCTTATTTTGGTTCTTCCTACCACCTTAGGGTAAATCAGTATACATTGATACATCGGGATTGGCTCTAATGTAAGCTCTCATGTTTTTTCTCTTGTCAGCCATATTCACCTTTTGTTACAATAAGCACTAGCTTCAAAACCTTGACTGAGTCACCACCCTATTTTGGGAAAATATATAATAACACTTTTGCTGACTGAAAGAAAAAATACACAAAAAGGAACAGAATATATGGCATAGACAGACCAATCACTGATGTTGTAAGACTGCAACTCTTGCTTGTTAGATAAGACACTTGGATAGGCTGGGTACGTCAGTGTGTAGTAATGGTACTTGGGCTCTATCTTCTTTAAATTCTCAAGGTTTGACACTGAAAGATTCCCTTATAACCACGGGCAAAACATAGACAACATGACACATGCATTCACAGCAGGACCAAAGAAAACTGCAGTACTTTTCACAGATGTGTTGGACAACTCTCCAGTAGAGTCACCATTTTGTTGGTGTTTTAAATGGTACTAAAACTACTAAGCGAAAAAAAGCTTAATACCAGAATGACAATACATAAACAATCTAAACACTAGCCTATTCTTATCAACAATTGCATATGTAAGGTATTTGGACCCAACTTCAACAAAACCACAAATGGTTTTCTACTCTTTTGGCTCTGCACAACCAGGGTGGGTATACCCAGGGATGGTTCAAATCTGAGACGACTGTATGAGGGTTATTCTTAGTTTCATTTTGATTCTCATTTCAAAATCCTCAAATATATACATAATTCTTACTAACTTGCTAAATACATCCCATAAACAAATATGGCCAAGAAGTCTTCTATAGATCTGCAGACATTTTCAACAACAATGGCTAACTGAAGCTAAAAAGATTTCATGCAGACAAGTGCTGGACAACTTTGAAGATCTACAGGAAATAAAAGTAAAATTTGATTTGATGATGCATTTGAAAAATCATTTGTAAGATATTTCTCCTTCAGCTGAAACTACTTGATCAGTGCCTAATCCATTGGGGGTTCAGAGTCCACAGCAAAGTCTAAGATCTAATTTGTTGCCTTACAACAAATTTTATCAGCAATTCTTGTCAAAATTTGTCATTCAAAATCATTTTCTATACTTAAGGGATCTTATCACATTCATCAAAGCTTTTATTTAATTCATTGAATTACCAGCAATGAAAGATGGATATACAACCTACTTAGATTGCATTCAATTGTACAAGCTTTTACTCATACACCATCAAGGTAACTAAGTATTGAGAAGGAGACAAAATTCAGAAAGAACTGATATGGGGACAGTTCATAGTTTGTATTCATTTCCTTTGAAAATGGTACATCTTTACAATAAACTTAGAATAGCCTTCAGAAAGAAACACAGTTCATTCTATCTTCATGTATTTTCAGAAAATTTGACAGAGAAACACATTACAAACTTGCCTTCAAAATTTGGACCAAAAACTAGACTAAGCACAATACTTAGAAGAAAAAGAATTCAGACCCTTCTTTAGCCTTGTGATCTCACTTAAATAGTGTGAGATGCAACAAGCTTAGGGCTAAAGAGAGTGACATGTGTCCTTTAAAAGATACTGACGAATGTCTGTAGTGAAAGACAAAAAACAAATAACAGAGAAACTAACACATCAAAACATCCTGGGTGGGTCCCTTTCTGTTATACTTCTCATTTGTTTTAACAAGAAGATAGGATTTGATTCTCCAATTATTCTTCATCCTTAGAGTAAGTAGCCATGAGGTTTGAAAGTGATGTATTGTCTTTAGTTACCTGTAAATTTACTTCAACCTAGGGAGTTTCTGTGTCCTTAGTATTAACTTTGGGGGTGATTGTTACTTTTTCACTTTCTTCCTCATCATCTTCTGATATTTGTTCTAGAAACTAATTTTTCCATTTATTAAAAGCATCATCTGGCCAATCAAAACTCAGAGCTTCTCTTTGTATCATTATTAAAGAATTTGCATTTTCTTCTAAAACATCAAATTCTTTCCCCATAGTAGTATAAAATAACTATATTTTTACTAGTTTCTCATTAGTCTTAGCCCAGAACCAGTGGCCAGTCTCACTCATGATGTTTATTATTCTTTCATTTAATAATTCATCCATCTCCCTTTTCCACTTTTCTTTTTCTTTTAGCATATCAACAAATTCTAAAGCACAAGGAAATAGTGTGAAATTTTCAGCAATGTATTGGGAAAAGCAGAGTGTTAATCTTCTTTGTAAAGAATCCCTTTCATCATCAAAATTCTCTAGCTTATTTAATAAATCAAAAATCTTCTCAACTTGATGATAAGGCATTTGAACTGCAGATATACATATGATTGTAATATCATTATTTCTCTCCCTCCATTTCTATGTAAGAAAAGTCAGCTTATCCTTATCCCTGTTCAACTCATCCATGAGGGCTGCAATTCTGGCCAACTGATCAAAAGACTTTTGGCCATTGTATTTTATCCCTCAAATATATTATACCCTATTTTAACTTTTCTTCATATTGATTTCTCAATTCTATCTGCAACTCATGCAATTTTGTTTTTTTTGCTTCAAAGTCCTCTATAGTATAGAATTGGGGCCTTTCAGGGGTGTCAGGTATTTCAATGATAGGGGTTGATCCAACAAATGACTGTGAAGGGTACACAATTCTAAGTGTACTGGATTCTCCCACCTTTCTTTTCCCAAGTATCTTCTCCAATTGAGATACCCTATTTTCCAGCTCAATTCTCTCTTTTACTTCTTGATTGTAGGCATCCACCACTATTTCATACTTACTCTGCAAATCAGTTATTTCCTTTTCTTCTCTTTCTGTAATGGCCAAGGAAAATTTAGAATAGTCCACATTCATGTAGGCTGCCTATACATTTGAACTATGAGTGACCCTCCTCACAATGATATTCCCTGTTAGTCCTGAATCATCAGGCTGTAATGGAGTAGTCCTGGATCCTCTTCTTAGTGACCACATAACAAGGGCAGCTTGATCATTACTGAATGTTGTTCCCAAGAATTTCTTTTTATCTGGATCCTTTAATCCTAAATTATTTGACAGAGAATTAAAAATTAAGGCATCAGCAATATCCCAATTGGGCAATAATAAAATATTTGCATTTCTCACCATCTGTCTACCCTTGTCAGGGGTTATATTTTGGAATTCTCGTATCATTTGTTCTTTTATTTGATTTTGAATGGAGACTTCATCCATTTCTAGATGCTCTGCTTTCATATTCCTACACCTTTGTTCAAAAATGTGTGTGTTTTCCCTCCATGCAAACTGATGAAAAGCCCTAGATTTTACAAATATGTTATCAGACAAAAATTGCTGATTGGCTTGTTTCAAAAGAGGGTCTAATTCCCTTCCTCTAAAATCTACTATAGTTAATTCAAAACTTGGCACAGGAGGCTCCTGGGGGTTCCCTTCATCAATTTCTGCTTGAGTAACAAAAACTCCTCCTTGCGACCCCATTTGTTCAATTTGATCATTTGTGAGTTGCTCTTCCTCAATTCTTATTGGAGTTTGGGAAGGTGAGTAACCTTCATCAATGGATTCCTCTTCCCTTATTATTTTTCTTCTTTTGGGAGAAGGTTCAGGGGGTCTTTCTTCAAGGACAGTATTAGTAGATTCAATTACCTATTTTTCTTTGTTTACAATGGGCATCTGCTCCCGAATAACAGTATATCCTATCCTCTTTCATACAACCAGTGGACCTACTCCTATGTTAGGGGTGAAACCCAATTTCCTCATAACTTCTTTGTCTTTATCTTAAAAACAATCAATAAAATGTTGTTTCTTTTCATTTATTACCTCCATTATTTTTGAGAATGTACTCATGAGCTTATTTATCCTATCTGCATTAGTTGTAGCATTACTAAGAGGACTGTAATCTTTGTCAAAACAATTAATGAATTCCAAAACTTTTGAATAGACTCTCCATTTTTCTTTCTTTGTTTCTTGTTCCTGGAGAGAATATTCATTCCTTATTATATCTTCAGGGAAATAGAATTCATGTTGACTTGGATGAAGCTTGATTCTATGTCTAAGAGAAGAATTAAAGAAGTCTTCTGTGTCACAAAAATGAGCATGAGATACTGCCATCTTATACCGATCCAAAAATTTGTAGAGGAAGATCCACCCTTCTTTAGTTATTACAAACTAGTGAGCTATAGTGCAAGTACGAAAAATTGATCCTGTTCCCCTTTTGTGAAAAAAGGTCTCCTCCACTCCTCCCAACTGCCATAAAAATTCAGCTACCCCTACCTTTAAAGGTACCTGATAGGGTAGGACATGGGGTGTCCCTTTGAAACCATAGACCCTAATGATAGTTGAGACTGGATATGGGATGATATCTCCGCAATTATGTGAAATTTTTTAACTATGGGGTCTAATCATAGGCCTAACAAGATGCATTAGTGCCTTAGGAATTCTGGGATTGTCACTCAATATGAGGCATCTTAGTTTAGAAGCAAAGTACCTATCAAATCTAACAAAACTAGCATTTTCTGCCTCCTAAGTCATGTCTGCACTCAATAATTGAACTGGTAGTGCCTCCCCTTCTTGTTCCCTATTTAAAACCATTTCTTTACCGAAAAATGTAACCCCTTTAAAAAGAAACATATGCATCAATAGGGAGTCCTGACCCCGGACCTTTTCCACCTTGCCCTTTACAATCCCCACCAATCCATTGTGAATCTCATTAGCCAGGTAAGATGCAAAATCAAAAATTATTTCTACACCGAAAGAAGAGATTTGGGTGATCATATACATGAAGCTCACCAGAATAAAGTCTTCTTCACCCTCTCCGAAAACTCTGCACAGCGTCCTGTATATCTCTACTGCCCTGGCATTAAAGCATGATTTCTTGAAAGGTTCTTTAGAAGATGATTTTATTGTTGGTAGGTTTCCAATTCTACCTATGTGGGCTTTCAATGCACCTTGTCTAACTATATCCCTTTTGGACATATATTCTTTTTCTAACTCTATCAAATTAATGGGCACATGATACATGGTGAGAGGTCCCAGACTGAAAACCTTCCTAATTTTTTCTAGACTGATGGTAATTAAAACCTCACCATCCATTCTTCTCACTACCTTAGTGGTTGGATCATAGCTTTTCGCTACAGTTTCAAGCAGGTCATAATCCATAAACACACTAGGAACAACAAGCTTTCCAAGATCAAAATTCCATATATTGGCATGAGGGGCATATAATTTCCTTTCTGCGAACCATTTTTTGAACAGACTCAAACCAGTTTGAGAAGTCTAAGCATCTTGAACCCAATTACCCTTATCATACAGTCCATCAGCTATCCTTAGCCTAGGGTTTAATGAGGTTAACCTCTTAACTTCTGCTATCTCTACAGTAGACTCAGGAAGCAACTCAAGCAAATCATCATGCACATTCCTATCCAAATAATTTACTACACCTGAAAATCCCTTCTTCTAAGGCATCTTGGACTTATTTTTCATAGAACTAAAAAGCCTACGAGGATTATGGTAGTATTACTTACTTGAATTTTGTCTTTGTTTTCCTCTATATTTCCGCAAACTTTCTGCGAATAGACAACTTCACAATTTCAACCAGGCTTTGGCACACTTTCCTTCAGTAATTGCTTCTGCAAAAGAATGGCTTCAAATCTTTGCTCGCGTAAGATGAAACTAATGAAATCTCTCTGTATTATACTCTATTTTTTTTCATGGACGAAGCTTTCATTTTTAATTAATGCAACGAGTGGCACTACATTCTGTGTTTAAAACTGTGTCGTCGATCTTCAAAGATTCTACGATCATGTGATACGGAGAGAACAACTAGGAGTTGCATTTGACATGTTAGTCAATTTACCCAATGAGAGCTTACCACGTATATCATTCTTTCCTTGATGGTTCTTGTATCTGGACCCATTGACATCTGAGGACACGTGTCAGCATGTTGCTACTCTGTTATGCATAAAAAATGAGCATCTTGCCATAGTGAAGCAGCGACAATCGTCGATTTGATTTGGAATCAATCAAATGATATGCTACTGGGTTTTCTCAGAAAGAAGGTGGTGGACCCTATTTGCTATGTCGCTATAATTATCTCCCTCACAACTCTTCATAGTGAGAAGACAATAGCCATTGATCACATACTCAATCAAGGGTGAGGAAACTACACGGGGTCTTCTGATTCATATTCGCTATGTCGCATGCTTAAAAAGCATGCAATTTTTCATAGCGAGGTAGCAAGCTCCATTGATTCTGTTCCAAGCTGATGTTCATGATCTCTTTGTACGTTCGATCAGAAAGGCATTAATGAAAAATGGATCTATGCATAGTTGGCGCCTGTCAAAAATTTACAATAGTCCTAATTATCATTCCACGTCACCCAAGGTCCTGCCGAGCTTCAAATTTCATGAGGTCTCGCTACTTCGCTAATGGCAATGTGTCTGATTTTTTAATTAGTGAGGTGGCAAAGCATCCGAAAAAGATAATCATTTTGGCTCTTATTTTAGATATTCTATTGGGTCCCCTTTTATGATTGGACGGTAGTTGCAACATGTACTTGCACAATAAATCATTCAGAAAACAAATCTCCGACCACCGTATCTTCACTTTGCAGTCCCGCCTCGTAAAATACTCAGCACTCGCTTTCTTGCCATACTTAAAAAGCATGCAATTTTTCATAGCGACGTAACGACAGCGCTAGATCTACTTGGATCTGATGGCTAGAAAAATGAGAAAAAGGGGATCTCGAGGGAACGGAAAATAAAAAGGGACAGAATATTCATCTCACTTGAAAATTCAAAAGTTTTGCGCCCGACAATTTATGAATAGAGAGAACATAGGGTTTTCATGAGTTTTTTCTTTATGGATGGATTATCCAAAAACCCTATGTTTCACCTAAGAATAGAAAATCTGACTTTTCTACAATTGAACAAAAACTTCTATTACACAAAAAGTCAGACCAACAGTGGCTCTGTCTGGGGATGATAGACTACTTGAGTCTATGCAAGAATTCAGAATCTATGGGAAAGCAAACCACACATTTGGTAAGATGACAACTTCTTCAGAGAGCACAAAGCAACACACAAAAACAAAGCACTAGACTACACAAGGATATTTACAAGGATTTACAGAAAACAAAAGGACAGGAAACCCTAAAACTACTATTCATGGAAGAAAATAAGTATTTTTCAAGAAAAATACCTCTTCAAGAACTGTCCATGAACTAGCAATTCAAGAATATTGTCAGATATATCTTTGATTATATAAGAATCTTCACCCCAAGTATTCTCAATGAGATATTAGCCTAACCAGATAGGATCAAATTTGCCATGTTTTCCTTTATCTTCAATTCTGGCATTCCACATCAAGACTAGATCTCCATTTTCAAATTTTCTACTTACAGTTATTTTATCATAGAGTGTCTTGACTTGTAATTGCAACTTTTGGTTCCTCAAAGATGCTTCTCTTCTGGTCTTGGTCAATCCTACCAATTCATCCATTCTTTCTTGCATTTCATCTGTAGTATCTTCATCATATAACTAGATGTAATTGTATAGTCTCATCAAGTTGTTCTAAGGCATTCTGGCTTGAATTTCGTACACTAAATCAAATGGAGCTACACCAATTGCTTTCTTTATAGTTACTTTGTCAACCCATATTGCCAACTGTAACTTGGAATCCCATGCCTTTCTATTATCATCCAAGGTTCTCTTAATGACCTTCAACAGGCTCTTATTTGTGGACTCGGCTTGTCCATTCCCTTGTGGATGATATGGAGCAGATGATGATCTTGTCATTCCATATTTATCACAAAATTTGATGAACTCCTCAAATCTGAAACACATAGCATTATCTATGACAATTCTCTATGGACATCCAAATCTAGAAATAATATTATTCAACAGGAAATTATTTACCACCTTACTTGTCGCATTTCTTGTGGGGATAGCCTCTACCCACTTTGTAAAGTAGTCAGTAGCAACTAGAATCAAAGAATAGCCAGTGCTAGACTTGGGGAAAATCTCTCCTATGAAATCTAGACCCCATTGTTGAAATGGTGCTTGAGTCTCAACTGGTTTCAATGGAGTATTTCCTGAGAATTTCAGCTTTCTAGCAAACCTCTGACAAGGATCACATTTTCTAACCATAACTTGGGCATCCTTGAACAGAGAAGGCCACCAGAATCTAGCCCTCATTATCTTATGTGCAGTAGTTTTGGGCATGTAATGTCCTCCACATACTCCAGCATGCATTTCTTTCAAAACCTCTTTTGCCCTTTCTTTATCAACACACTTCAAAAAAACTCCCTCAAAGTTTCTCCACCATAAATTATTTTGGACAATTATATACCTAATGGCTTGCAATTTAGTATTCCTCTTTTCATTGTCAGGCAAATGGGGAGGAACTTCCATATGTTGCAAGTAATATATGACATTGGTGTACCAGTCACATTGGTCCATGTCACATAAGTCAGATCTGAGATCATCATTTACCAGATTTATCTGATTAGCTTCTAGATTAGTTTCGGCCATGAGTTTGTCCAAACCTTGACCTCTTACTAACTTTGTTATTTGTATGTCAATGTTAAATTCCTAGATTCTATTGATCCATCTGCACCTCCTGCCTGACACTTCCTGTTGAGAGAATATATCCTTGACTGCAGCACTAGGTACAAAAGCGATAACAGTAGCACCTACCAAGTAACTTCTGAAAGCTTTTACAGTCTTTACCAAAGCATATGCTTTCTTTTCATTTATTTCATACTTCAACTCAGCAGGTTGTAGTGACTTGTTGAAAAAAGCAATAGGCTGCTCATATCCTTCTTGATTTTTCTGTAATAAGACTGCAGCTACAGTATGGAATGATGCAAAAGAGAAAATATGCATGGGCTTTACATAATCTAGGGTCCTCAATACTGGAGCATTCTTTATTGCAGTTTTTATATCTTGGAATGCTTGTGAGGTTTCACCATTCCAATCTATAACGGTTCCTTTCTTGAGCATCTTTGAGATGGGTCTACTGATTTCAGCAAAATTGGTAACAAATCTCCTCAAAAAATTGACCTGGCCAAAAAAGGATTGGATTCCTTTCACATTTTTTAGTTTGGGGACTTTATCAATAGCTATTACCCTTTCAGGGTCTATTTTTACCCCATCCTTAGACACTATGTGTCCTAATAACTTTCCTTCTGTGACCCCGAATGTGTATTTCTTTGGGTTTAAAGATACCCCATATTCCAGGGCTATCTTTAGCCTTGTTAGAATACGTTGTAAGATCATCCTGGTACACAACCATAAATTTTTCAATATACTCATGAAATGCTACATCCATGGCTCTTTGGAAGGTAGCTCCTGCATTAATAAAGCCAAAACGCATCCTCACATACACATATGTTCCCCAAGGGGTTGTGAAGGCTGTCTTGAACTGTTCACTTTCTTTTACTAGAACTTGATTATATCCAGAAAAGCCATCCATCATTGACATCAATTCAGAGCTAGTCACTTGTTGTAACATGGCTTCCATATTAGGTAAGCCATAATTGTCTTTCAGAGATGCAATGTTTAAATTTCTAAAATCAACACAAAGCCTAATATATCCATTCTTCTTCCTAACAAGAACCAATTTTGAAACCCAGGTGGAATGCCTGATTGGTTTGATTATTCCACCATCTCTGAGTTTGTTTAGTTCTTCTTGCATTTTTGGGGCAAGGGTAGGATTGATTGGTCTTTGTTTTTGCCTAAAAGGTCTTACATTTTCCTTCAATGGTATGACATTCTAGAAAAGATCCTCCCTGTAAGCCTTAAGGTCATCATATGACCAAGCAAAAACATGTCTGTATTTTCTAAGTAGGTCTATCAATGTTTTCCTGATTTCAACAGGCAAATGTTGGCCAATATAAACCCTTTTAGGAACTTCATCAGTACCCAATTTTATTTCTTCTAACTCCTGGGGTTTGGGGTCATTTACTCCAGATTTTACTCTCTCTTGATTATCAAAAAAATTTTCCAAGAATACTAACCCCTTTGGCATCTTATTTGTTTTTAATTGCATTATTTCTTGACCAAAAATGGTTTCCTTCCCATTTGTGGTTTCAATCAGTCCACTACAATCCATCTCCTAACCGTGATACTTGTCTTCATTTAACAAAAAAATTGTAATATCCTTATCATCTTAAAAAACCTACCAATTTTCAATATTGTCAGGTATGGAAGGCCTATTTTGCACCTCAATCTAGGAGATTCCTACAAATGATATTTCTTTTGGCTTGATGGCTACATTTTCCAACAGATCAGTCATCTTATTTTGTGTCCTATCTCTCCATGCGATCCCAAATGCATCAAAGAATTCTATCTAATCCCAGACTGCATTTCTATATTGTTTCAATCTCCTATTTTTTGATGAATAGGTTCCTTTGATCTGAGAGATAATTAGTTCAGAATTCCCTATGATACATAATTTCTTGATTTTATGGAAACTTTGAGTCCTAGCAGCAATGCTTCATACTCTGCAATATTATTAGTGCAGGCAAACTTCAAGGTGAATGAATACCTAAAAGTGTTATTCTCAGGGGACACAAAGACTACACCTACCCCTGCACCCTCTTTAGAACTAGCCCCATCAAAGAACATTGTCCATAATTTTGGTGAATGCATGCAACATTCAACCTCATTCTCGATGATAGCAGGTAAATTTTCAACTTCCTGAATAATTAATTCAGCCCTGAAAGCATTAATCCCAGTACCTAGGAAACAAGTGGTATCTTTGTCAATTTCTTCACCTAAGATGTGGTTAACCCTTGGTTCTCTATCTACCCTGACAGCTTTGTCCCCTATATGAAAAGTGGCATAAGTAAGATCACATTGTAGGCTTCCCCCCATGGTAGCACTCCATTTTTTGGAGAGTAACACTCCATAGTGTGGAGGTATATCTACCACAAGGACAGACATAGTCAATTCTACTTCAGGATATGCAACCAATTTGAATGGTAGGGCATTTATAGTACCTATGATTGGGACTTTTCTAGCATCCATCCCTCTGCATCTGCCTTGCTTGGTATCTACCTTCAATCCTAAGGCTTCCATTACCTTGAAAGGCATTATAGTGTTGGAAGCTCCTGAGTCTATCATGCAATTTTTTAGGGTCTTCCCTTTTATGATTAGACTGAGGAAAAAAGGATCAATATCTTATATGAATGCCACTGAGGAATCATCTAGAAACATTTGAGGAATTTGGGATATGATACTGCTGTCCTCTATTACTAATGGGGTCTGTTGGGGCATAGCTTGGTCAACAATAATATTATTGTTTGTTATTCCACCCAACCATGACAAAGCCTTATTCTTATGTTCTTCAATTCTAAAAAGTTCAGACAGGGGCACTTTTATAGTATTTTGAGATAACATGGATATCATATCAACAGGTTCAACCATAATAGGTTTTACAATAGTACCTGGAGTCGAAGTCTTTTGAGTAGTTGGCACCACATTTTGCTTGACAACATCCTATTCTGACTTCTTTGGTTGCACAACTGGTTTTGTTGCTTCAGTTATCTGAAATTGAACTTTCTTCTTTGGTTCCCATTTCTTACCCTCGTTCTCCTTGATTTTAGGCACATCTACATGGACTTTCTTGTCTTGATCATTTATCTTATGAGTGATGTCCTTGATGAAGACACTAGATGGCTTTCCTACATCATTATTTATTGCTCTATTTCTGGAATTATAATTACTATGGACTTGTGAAATCATTTCGGCTGTAATTCTGTCAATTTCCTCCTTGGGGGGCATTCTTAGACTTGTGAGACCTATATCAGAAGATGTACTGCATACCTTATCTGCATCATACCCTTCATCATCTGAGAGTACTTGTTGATGATATAGCTAGTAAGCAATTCTTTGGCTAGTAACATCATTTTCAAGCTCTTCTAAATCAGAATCTATCAAATCATCACACATGCTCACCATATTGCAGCTTACATCATCATGGCTTTTCTCTTCAGTTTCTTCTTCAGCTTGCACTCCTTGGGCTTGGACAAATGACTGAGCAACAGCACAATAATCAATAGAATGAGGTGATTGGCATATAATGCTCCATGGTACATCATCATTCATATTTATAGTGTTCCTTTGCAGGGGGTCTGGAGTACCCTTATCCTTCACATTTTGGGTCTGGTTGGGAACTGGTTTACCATCTTTCCACTGAGTGGTATAAGGGTAATTTTTCATCCTAGGCTATCTATTGAAGTTGTTGTTATTCACAGGGGTTCTTTCAGCAACATTTGGCTTATTGAAACTAGTGGGATTCATCTTCTTGAGCATTTCTAAAACCTGGCCTATAGTAGGTTCTTCGGGCTTTTTTCCTATAGGATTTTTGCCACCCTCCCTTTTATTATTGTTTTTAGCATTAAAAAGCTTAGGATCATCCCTCCTACCTAGTTTGCCAGATGCCTTTCTATTATTCTCTATATTTACTGCAACTCTATAGGCATCGCTCAAAGTTTTAGGATCTTTATCCCTCAATTGATAAGCCATTTTTCTATCAAAAGCATTGAAATAGTTAGGGATAGTAGCTAAAATTGACTTAATCAACAAGATTATTCCTGCCAATAACAACCATCTAACTTTCCAAGATGCAATTCGACTTTGGATACGTTGAATAACTGAAGATCAATACAAAAATTTGTTTCAGCCCATGAAGAAAGGAATGCCCAAATCGTGTCAACTTTTTGCTCTGCAACTTTTTCCAAAACTTTTCCCACTCTCCTAGTGTTTCAATTTTGATGGGTGGGATTGGATCCCTTGAGACGAGCCAAATCCTAGGGATTTTCCCAAATGTGCAACTTGTTCTAAACTAGACTAGGAATTTTTAGGGAGGTCTAGATCTTGAACATCCTTCAAGTGGGGTCCCTCTGGAGTCTAGTATGCTTCCTATGGATAGTCAGGGGAAAGTAATGATCCCTATAGTGACTCAAGGATGAGAGGATGTTGTCCTAGGTGAGAAGATGTCTCACATCCCCCTAGTATCCCCCAAAGTGATTAGTGGTGAGGAGGGGGTATAAATTATTATCCCAGATACTTTGGTTAACAATGTGTCTACTAGCCTTAAATTGTGCCTGGTTGGCAAGTTTGTGGCCTTTCACCCATCGATTGAGATGGTTAGGAAGTGGGTAAGTCAGAAGTAGAAGGTAAAGGGAGTGTGGTTGTTTCAAAAATGTTTGGGGGGCTATTCTACTTCAAATTTATGGTGGTAGAAGATATGATAATGGTTCTAGCAGGGTCTTGGTACTATGGAAAACATAGTCTAATGGTGGCAAAATGACACCCTACTTTGGAACTAGTGAATGAATTAAATAGGCTAGCTCCTATCTAGGTCAAACTCCTTGGTATCCCCCTAGATTTTTGGGATGAAAGGGTCCTTAATTTGAAAGGGAACTCCTTTGGACACTTTTTTGTGGTGGACATGATCACCCTTCAAAAATCTAGACTAGTTTTGCAAGGTTTTCTGTGAATGTAGTGATTGGTGCTGCACTACCTAAGTCCATTGTGTTGAGCTCTAAGTGGGGGAAGAAGGTGCAGTCCATTATCTATGAGAATGTGGAGCTTTTCTACCATAATTTCTCAACATTTGGACATTTTTTTGTCAATTGTAAAAATAATAAGCCTTCAGGGAAGGGAGATGAGAAAGTAATGGATAAGGATACAAAGGACAAACTAAAGGAAAAGGTGGATGAAGAGATAGGAGGGAAGGTGATTAAGGAAGTATTACCACTAGAGAGGATAAAGGAGGTGGAAGTGGTGACCTCTAATGGGGAAGAGAAAGAACCTACTAAGGTCCCTCTAAAGATTCTAGAGATAGAGGAGTCTTCAGGAATGGTGGAGGAAGGTGAGATTGTTTGTAGTGCCTCTCATGTTTGTAGTCTATACCTTGTTTATTTTGTTTCAAGAGATACTTGATACTCTTGTTATGTTACTTTTGAGATGACCTGAGGGTTAGATGCTACACTTTGATTTCAGTATCATTGATGTTATACTACTATGTTGTTTAGTTTATCATATTTGCATGTTGATGTCATTTTGAGATGACAATAGGTCTATGATGATATCTTGTTATTTGGTATTTTGGACATATCTCTGATTTGGTTATATGTGGATTGATGCTATGGTGATTTACTTCATTCTTGTTTCATTGCTTTATGTGAACATGAGTGATGTAAATAGTTAAATTAGGTATTTAATACATTTATTACTTTGACTATGGTATTATATGCAATTGCGCTTGATCATTTGTTTTACTGTACAAGAATTATATCCCTAGCAATGGCACATGGAGTTAGTGATTCTGCTGCTTATTTTACCAATTTCATCCCT
The DNA here is from genome assembly GCA_028749045.1 of Cupressus sempervirens. Lineage (NCBI taxonomy): Eukaryota > Viridiplantae > Streptophyta > Pinopsida > Cupressales > Cupressaceae > Cupressus > Cupressus sempervirens. The sequence goes on along the minus strand of CM053787.1, from coordinate 1,010,665,220 downwards.
ATATGGTTGACTTATTTAAATATTTAATTAAACCTTCCAGTAAATTGTTAAATCTATACTCATTTTCATTATGTGATTAGACCAGTGAGCGTGTCTATACATTTAGAGTTTTGCATTGTCACAAAGTTGTTAAGGCCTTCTATGATTTTGCTTTCAAGGTTTTTGAGCTTTATTTAATTGATTTTAATTTATGAAAACTTTTCCATAGATGAATTCATATTACTAGGAATAGCCTATTTTTGTTGCATTGATTTGGAGTATAACTAGTTTAACTATTTCTTTACCCTAATTGATTATATGCAATTGTGCTTGATCATGTGTTTTACTGTGCAAGAATTATATCCCTAGCAGTGACACATGGAGTTAGTGATTCAACTGCTTATTTTACCAATGTCATCCCTATATGGTTGACTTATCTTATTTAAATATTTAATTAAACCTTCCAGTAAATTTTTAAATCTATACTTATTTTCATTATGTGATTAGACCAGTGATTATTCACTCACAAAGTGAATAAGTATTGAAAGAGGAATTTAATTCCTCACTTCTCACTTTTGCAATTTGGAAAATTTAGAGCTTTTTTTGAAATCCTTTTCTAAAGGATTGGTTTCTATTCGTTGTGAGAGCTGTGAGCATGGGATTTTCATGAGGATGGACTCATTGGATCTAGCTTGGGGAGACCTTTCTTTGCCATCATTTTTTGTTGTATCTACGGGTTATTTATTTTACCTAGTTCTTTTCATTTTAGCCCTTTTGGCTATTAGGTAGGGATCTCCCATTTTATTGTTTTAGCTCAATTTTTTTATCTATTCCTTTTAGTTGTTTGTCTAGAAGCTGAGAACTAGTGTTCTACTCCATTTTGATTTGTTGGTTCTGCCCAGTTGGTCAAGTATAAATATTTTCCCAATTTTTGGGATGAGGGTTTTCGGTTTTGCATTGTTATGCTAGTTGTTTTTGCATATGGTGTTTGAACCCAAATTTTCTTGGATTTTCAAGGCTTTTTTACCCTAATAGAAAATGGATTTTTATTTCAAAGTTTTCCAGTTTTGGGGTTTTTACCTTATTTTGTATACTACCCTATTTTCTCAAGTTTTCTTGGCATGATGTTGGTCGTGGACCTAGATCATCTATTGGGATGTTGGTCAGACAATTGTTACTCTTTTATGTTGCATTGCGATGCATGCCACATCCATTCTCCTGAGCTTGTTTTTAGTTGAGTGATTATCTACTTGTGTTCTCATCTAGTCCTTATGTTATGATCTTTGTGATGGTGGTGTTCCACACAAGAGTATGTATGAGTACATTTTCAAGTGATTTGCAAGGCTCGATCTCCTATTTGTATTTTAGTGGAATTATGATCATTTGGGGTTGGGTTGGGAATATGCATACCCATGGAAACTCATAGTTGGATGAGCATGGGTAGGGTAGGGTAGCACATGGAGTGGCTTCTATCTCATAACCTAGTGACCATTCCTGAGGTTGGCAAAGGAATTTTTAAGTGATAAATAAATAAAAATATTGGGTGGTAATAAATTTAAGATAATTAAAAGTGGTATTATGTGCCTTTTGTTGGGGAGTGTTATTGTCTAGATTTTGCACCTTCTATTGGGGAGTATTGTTGCCAATACTAGCTTGGGCTTTCCAATGCCAAGAGACTCTCCATGATGTCAATGCCTACATAGTTGCCCATTGAGTATCTAACTAGGACTTGTTGTACTTGTATTATCTTATGATCTTGGTTTCAATCATCATTATTGTCTAGGATGAGTGTTAGCCATGGACATTTCCATTATGTGTGTTTTTTGTTGGATCATTATCTCCATCAACATGGTGGGAGTGATCCCATGGGTTTCATGTGGTTGCGAGGTGTAGATAGGTATACCACTACTAGGGCATAGTATATAGAGATGGTCTATTATCCCAATGCATCCATTGTTGAATTTTTTCACTTGGTACTTTGGATTCTAGAGTATGCTTCCTTGTGATTTATGCTTTCATTGGAATGCTTATATATCATGTTTAGATAATGTTAGTTTACTAACAGATTCCCTTATTATGATTTTTAGCACATGATAGATGATGTTATCTTCTTAGTTGGAGTATCTATTGCTTTTGTTTTAGCATGTTAGATTGCATGTTCTTATGACATTATTATGCTTTAATAGTGATGTCCTTATAAGACAACTCCAACTATCTAATTAGCAATTTGGGATGTTTAGCATGGGGGATGGCTAGGACCTTCAAGGTTTCATGATGACATTATGGTTGGGAGGAACCACATACATAGTTAATTTTTTATTTCAATACATTCTAATGCTACTTTCGATTCTTTCCATTTATTGCTATGTTAGATGGTTAGATGTAGTTTCTGTCTTGCAATTTAGCATTTGAGTATCTATGCCTCGAATGTGGATCCAGTACTCCCCAGTGTGGAGGTTCTAACTTCCCATTTTATTCCTTTGTTTTTCCTTGGAGCTTTATTTCTTTTCCCTATACAACCATGTGTTAGTGTTGGGAATGCTTTAAAGTGTCACACACCCAAAGAGGAAGAATCACATGATACTGGAAAGTATCACACACCCGTAGGAAAACTATCATGCAATACATCAAAGTACCACACACCCATTAGAGAAAGGTTGTACAATACTTATGAAGTATCACATACCTTCAAGAGAAGTGACACTGATACCCTAAAAGTATTGTACACCTTCTTTAGAAAGGTCATATGATACTAGAAGGTATCACGTGGTGTTGTATTAAAGTGTCACCTAGATCTTAGGAAAACCTGTCTGGGCAGGTAGCAGGCACTTTTTTGTTTTACCAAAAGCTTATGGGAGGCGTTTTGGCTATCCTCTATGGCGTTGTTGAAAACCTTGGAATTGCATTTCGATTTTGAAATGTTTCAGATTTGAAATCGTCTATGTCCTACTATGGTTAGTCATTTTGGTCAGTAGTGGCATTTGGAGATCTGTTGGTTTTTGGATGTTTTTTTAGTCTTCCATTGGGATCTTTGTGATCCTTGTATTTCATATTTCATGTGCATTCATACTTTTTTTTAAAATAAAAAATTATATTGGCTTATATTCATCCTTGTTCCAAGGATCTCTAGGCAAGGCATTACATCTGGTATCAGAGCCCATGTTAAAACATTGGGATCTCTATGTTATGCTTCCACAAAGTTTTTTTTCTATTTTTGTATTATAACTTATTTTTTCTTTTTGTAATATATGTTTTGTTCATTCTTTTGACTCTTAAGTTGTGTGGCATGTTTATTACCTTTATCTTTTGTTTCATTAGAGATGCCTCCTAGTCATAGACCTAGTAGTCGGGGTGGTAACTGATGAGTTGTTCAAGGAGAACACCATGAAGAATAATTGCAAGAGAGACAAGGAGGACACGGTAATAATTAATAGGGTGACATTCGGGCATTGATTTTGGTGTTGTTGGGACTCAAAATTGAAGCCCCAATTTTGAGTACCATTGAAAAAAGCTCTATAAGTACTTTAATGCATATGTACCTAACTATACTTTTGAAGCCTAGAGGTGTTCAGTGTTTCTAAAAGCTTCCATTCAATGTTTCTATGTGTCCCATGAAGTTAAACTACCATTCTAAGTCATTTTGTGAGGTCTTGTTTTGAGTAATCTCCAATTCTGCATTTTCACCTGTGTCAAACAACTATAGGAGGTTGTGTTTGCATGTGAATATCTCACACCTAGTTATGTTTCATGACTCACCACTTTGGAAGTGTTTAGTGTCAATACCAAGGAGCCTATGTTTAATATTTTGATTCATTCTAAATCTGTTTGATTAGGTTTTGAATCCCTCAAAATTGGTCTTTTAATGTTGTCATGTTGATGCAATTAATTCTAAATTCTAGGAAGCCCTGTTTGACTTATTATAACTTTGACCCAGTTGACCTGAATAAGAAAATTCCTTTTGCATTATGTTCTAAGGGTCAAAGAATTGCTACATTCTTGATTTGAGCTTATGAAAAATCCATTTGATTAGTTTTCAAACATGATTCCGTTTGCAATTTATAAAGTTTCACTGGTGTCATGAAATGTAGATTGATCAGTACCCCTATCTGTGATGTCATATCTTGAGATCTGTGATAGGTGAATCAAATGGATTGTATCCCTATGTTGTAGTCTAAAAATACTTTAAGTGTGCCAAGTCCATTCCATTTGCAAAAAATGATTTTCTGTCATTGTTTCTAGTATACAAATTCTGAGTAGCCAACTTTGACTACTCGCCATTTGCGCCTAGTTATTCTTCATCAGCCCAAATCCCAAATTTATATTGTTCTCATGATAGAGAATCAATGACCCATTTTTTTTTTTCCTAAGTGTCAGTTTGCCTAGTTTTTGAAGCCAAATACGAATGTAATTTATTTTTTCTGACTTATTTTCTTGCAGACAATTTTGAGGTAACTTAGATGGTCCATATCTTTTGACCCCAAATTTTTCATGAGATGAGATTTGACATGGTACAAGTGTGAAAAATAGAGAATTGGTGGGTCAGATTTTAGAGCCTAGTCAAGTGTTTGGGTCAGGTTTTACAGCCAGTCAAGGGACCTCCTAGCACAAATTTGATGGTTTGAAGGCAGGTGTAAAAGTGAGTTGTAAATTTTTTTTTGTGTTGTAAATTGACTTCAGTATAATCAAGCATTTAGTCAATCAAGTTTGAAGGTTTAGTTGTTTGGAAATGAAATTTTTTTTGGCCAAACCTATTTGGGGCCCGACTAATTCCTTCAGATTAATAAGTTATTGGGAAGTGAAGTAGCTTAAAAGATTTTTTTAATGACTATGATCATTAAATGATTGTGATAGGAAGTTGGATAAAATGGATCAAATTATTTGAAGTAATAAGGAGAAAGATGGCTCTATAGGCATATGAACTCTGAGTTATAATCTTCTGCACAAAAAGGTTGTCAATTTGGAGGATCATTGTAAAAAATTGAAAGAATAAAAAGGGGATGGACAAGTTAAGGGATTTGTGACAAAGTTTTTTAAAATTCTTTGGCTTCTTAAGATGCAATTACTCAATTGTTGTTTTAAACCTTGGAAGCGGTTTTTTTAACAACATTATTTTGAAAATCTTCCCTTTTAATCTCATGTTCAAGCTTTATGGTGAACTCAAGCTTACAAATCCACTTGTACCTGAAGCACTATAGGATGATGAACTTATACCTTACAAGGTTCCAAGCTATTTTTTGGTGCAACATTTTCAATCTTCAATATTTTCAACTTTTGAGCCCTCAAAGCTGCCTAGTTGTCCTTTTAATTCTAGTCAAAGTGCTCATGTTAGAATAAGGGGATTTGTTATTTCCAAAAGGCAAGATAATTTTCAAGATTTTTCCAATAAAAGAGTGAAATGTGCCCTTTCCTGGAAAACCAAAAGCTATTATGGGATCATCCCAAAATTTTTGGAAGCTCTGAAAGTAAAATGAGTTCTATGAGTCTGATATATATCCTAGAATTGTTTAAATTGATAAAGGCAGGCACCAATTGTTTAAAAGAGGAAAATGTCACATGGTTAAATGTGAGATGAGTTTTCATTCAAAATTTGTTGAGAATCCCGATGTCACAATTTTTCCTACTGAAATGGCCAGAGGAGAGCCTGACCTATCTAAGTCAAGTATTGGAATTGATGGAGACATTAAGAATGTTTTGAACTTTAATGGTGGAGCAGGTGGAGAAGATTTTGGAAGAGAGAGTTTGAAGGTATCTAAGAAGAAGCCAACATATGAAGATGGAAGCTGCTGAAATAGAGATATAGACACATAGGCCAAATCTTAAGTGCCATGATCCATATATTTATTAAGGGTAGGAGGCTTGTAGAAGCTCAATCTCCTTTGCTCCACATGGTGAGAAGAAGTGGAGCCATGACATAGCAAGGTGAGTAGCCTATGCATAACAAAAATAGGGGAGTCAATGGCATCTTTCTAAGCATAAAAGAGCCTCACATTGGAGAGTAAAGAGAATAGAGAAAGTTGTAGGAAAGGGTGGCATAACATTACTCAAGCATTGTGGATGTCCACAGCCAATGAAATCCGTAGGAAGCCATAGGTATGAAAGCAACAAAAGACAGACCAGAGATGCCACAAGGAGGAACACGTGAGCAATTGGACATGTCCACAAAAAGAAGTTTTTGTATGTTGAAAAGATATTTAATGCATAGAAGAGAAGGCCATGATTTTTTAGGGTATTCATGCTATATAAAAAAGAGCAGTGCCATGTTCATATCAAACAAAGCCCAGGGTATAAAAAAGGGGTCTACGCTTGCATAAGATAGAGGAAGCAGAGGAAGAAGTTGCATGAATCACAGAGATCCCTCACCAGAAAAAGCCACCCTATGATTATTATAGTGCAAAAAATGGTAATGAAATAAGAAAAAATGCAACAAATAGCACTGTAAAACTCTCATCTTCAAGGAGAAGAAGAGGTGTAGGCAAGTGACATGGTAGAAATTGCAAAGAAGAAAATTTTTGTAATAGTGGAAATGTAAATTGCCTGGGTAAAATAGAATGCCCATCCCTATGTGGCAGGGGAGGCAATTTATGCAGCAAGGGTCTCTAGAAAGATATAATAAATTTGTCTGAAGCCCATGTGCGAATGTATTTTTTTCCTTAAATACTTTTCAACATACATCATAACATGTCTTTAAGACATCAACCTTTTATAAGGCAAGCCATGCATTGTGGTGGACCTGGACGTGGATGCCAGCTGGTAGGTTGCCTAAGGTAATATTTTGAATGGGCATGCAAAATAAAGTTAACAGAAAAGGCTGCCCAAAAAACTTGAAATGTCATTAGAAAAGTCAAGAATCCAAAAGGTCGTTATGTTGCCACTAGAAAAATGTGAGACTTTCTAGCATGCGACATAGTAGCCTGCTGGAAAGTGAAGTTCTCTCTTGTGAGCTACTAGAAAAAAGAAGTTCAGGACAATGACATCGAAGTAAGGAGAAATTCTAGTGAGTGGTTGAGAATAAACCCAAAATTGACATGTAATAGCATGTGGCGAGTAGGTAGTGACTCAGTAGTGATGTGGCGGTAGATCTCACAAATGAACCAGATGGTGACACATGGCACATTCAACGATCATCATGATGTTGCCAAAGGGAAGTTGCTTAATGGATAACATAGCAAGATTGCAACCATGACATGGCATGATGACATGGATTGATGATCATGTGTTGGCATGGCAGAACAGGGAATGAATCAGATGCTGACACTTGCCACGAGGTGGTTAAACTAGGTTTGACCTAGATTCAAAAGGCAGCAAAAATTCAAAGGTTTCAAATAAAAAAATTATTTATTATTCTTCCCAGAGGTTTCACGTCCAAGGTTAGAAATTTTTTAAATAAAATTTGATTTATCATAGAGTTCAAACTATAGGAAAAGATTAAATTTTTGCAAAGTGTTACACAAAGCCATGAACAGGAACATGATTTTTAGAGGGCCATAATAGGGGCATTTTTTGCTTGAAATGGGCTATCCAATATACTGTCAACACTAGGATAAGATAAGCTATCTAAATATGGAGTTAGCTTTTGCATAGCTTTTCATCGGTTTGAGTTATAAGAAGATTTGTAATTTCTATGGCCTTCTTAGAAAAATAGGCAATTTTTGTCATTGAGCATTAAAATTGGTTAGTGGGCAGATGTAAAGGCTTATTGAAGTCTGAATATACAGAAAATCAATTCTAAGAGGTTTCCTTGGCTTCTAGAGGCCATTTAACTAATTTTTCACGTTTACCTTGAGTTCAAATTTGGCATAAAAATTAGTTATATTTTCAATCAAGTATCTCAGATATTTCTTTCTATTTTAGGCAAAATGATGGGGATTTGATATGTAGTTATAGAGAGAGGGTAGAGAGAGGTTTTTTAGCTTCTTGGAAAGGAATTCTAAGTGGACACATGTCATCTTTACAATAGATCTAGGAATTCACTTCCTCCTATATCATTTTCTTTCTTTCTTATTGTGTTGGTTCTAGTTTTCTAAGAAAAATTTCTCACTTCTGAAACACCATTCTTCAGCAAAAAAAAATTTGTACTAAGCAGCATTTGAGTTTTAATGTAGATATTTCTCATCTATTAGGTGATTTGTGAGTTATTTTCTATACATCTTTCATGTATTTGTTTTCAAGGAGAATGAATAAAACACAACAAAGGGTTTTAATTTCAATCTGAATCTTGTCTCCTGCTCATGGATTTGTAATCTTTTCTAGTTTGTGAACAAAGAACATAAACTATGTTACATTATGTTTAGGAATGTATGTGGTTGAAGTATCTTGCTGATGGAACAAAGAGCCATGTAATTACTTCATGTTTATCACAGGGTTTGCAGATTTCATGATGGGATAACCTGAGCATGAGATTCATTCTAATTTAGATATCTATTTACAATGTGAAATATAGATCATGGATCTTGATGTAGGAGTTATGTCAGAGATTTTGAGTAGATGTATGGTTATAAGTCATGTAATTTCCCAATAGATAAGGCACTAGTAAGAGATAGGATTATTTAGGTTTTGTTGCTCATACTTAGGTTTTGTTGATATGAACATATTAAATCATCTTTTCCCTTTTATGTTAAAAGTTATTCAAAATTTGACCCTCACTTAACTTACGAGTCTCATGAGTCATGTTCTTAGTTATTTCATGCTTTTGATTTCTTGGTTAAGTATAGAAGATTTAGGGGTTTCAGCTGTTATTCTAGATCCCGATTATGCTTATTGCACTGGTCACATAATCAGATCTTAAGAGGTTCACCCACCTAGGTTTTGTAGAGCTTGAAGTGAAGAAGGAGTGTAGCCTTATAGTTGGCTTGGGTTCTTGGTGAATTGTGTCCATTATTGGAGATAGCTGCCCAAAGATAAATTATTTCTTTTCATACCTAGTTATTCAAACTTCGTTAAATCAGGAGCCAACAAAATGGTGACTCTACTAGGGAACTATATTGAATTTGAATGATAGACAAACCTTGAGAATTTAAAAAAGTGGATTTAATACAGTAGGAGAAGGTCATGAAAAGGTTGCAAGAGTAAGTTCTTTGATATGTTTTTGAGTGTTTTCTTAATCAAAATGTCATGCACCCCAATGATGCTTTGTTAAAGACAGCAGTAGCTTTGAAGAATTGAATGCAGATTGTGTTGTTACTAAGTTTTATCTTCAGGCAATTCAGCTGGTTGTTGTTTTCAAAGTACTACTATAAATTTAGAGTCAAAATTGTTTTAAAGAGGTTTCTCTCTTCGAAGTGTTTAAAGATTTGCAAAATTCTAAAAATTGAAAATACAATTCAAATCTATCATATTATAAATCATATTTTTAAAATCTTTCTAACAATCATGAGTGGCAACTCTCTAAAAGATCTATGTGCTAGTGCAAATTGGTTCTATATAAATGTTTTCAAGTGTTTTCAACTTAATTAGGCAGATCTGAAAGTCATGTTAAATTTTAAGCAAGAAGAGAGATATGTGAGTTCCTGACTAATGATTTTTAAAGTGTTGTGTTGATCTACTATCATAAGAAATTTGAATGTAAGAATGAATCACAATAGTAATTTCACTTGTTTCTCCTTAAAGAGATGGTAGCTCTACAAGGATTTGATCAGTGGTGTGAAGAATTGAAATCAACACCTATGCCAAACTAGTAGATCAATGGTTTCAGCAACAACACTTGAGGTATTTTATTTTTCATGATGTTATTCTTGTCATGAAAGAAAGTGGTATACTTATGTGTTCTCCATGAAGTGATTTTCAGCACTAGAAGGAGGGGAATAGTGTCATTAATTTTATACATTGCATGGTAATAAGTTTTAGTTTTTAAAATTTTTGTGAAGTGTTTGAAGAGATTCATTTGGTAAAAGATTATAAGCCTATTACAAATTACAAATCAGAATTATGGTGAATGAGTTTTAAATTTTGAAGAATGACAACTCTTCTTTCATCAAGCATGTAGTAGGTTAGTAAAGATTATAGATCTATTTCTACCAAAAGATATATGCCATTGAATTTTGATGCCATTCATGGTTTTCAAAAATCTGTACCCTATAATCTCAAAAAGTATTTACCTAAGTTTAGTGGGAACCATCTTGTTTCAACTAGTCATCATGTTGAGTTGTTTAGTAATTTGATGGGTGACTATGAGATTGCTCATGAGGATGTGCATATGAAGTTGTTTGTTCAGACTTTGGAAGGTGATGCTAGAGACTAGTTTTCTTTCTTACCAACATGTTCTATTTCATCTTGATGTAAGTTGCATTCCACCTTCATGGAGAAATTTGGAGAAAGAGTCAGCATATCTGATTCTTATGATAAGTTCTTGAAGATTCATGTTAAGTGTGATGAACTTGTGCCTGAACTCAATATCACAATTGCAAAGGTTTTAAATGAAATTCTTGAATGTTATAAACCAGATGATCAAGTGTGTCTAGTGGTTTATCTCGGTGCATTCGATAAGAAGATGAGTTATCTATTGAGAGATAAAGAACCTAATACTTTGCATTAGGCATTCGTGACAGCAATAGAGATTGAGAATAACATAAAATATGGCTTAACTCAGAGTCACTTCTTTAGGAATGTTTGCTGGCAAGATGAGGTGCAAAGGAAAAATCAATGTCAAAAGGAGTATTTGTTTTCAAATCAGCAAATAGGTACCCCTGCTATTGTAGATAATTTTGTTCAAAATTTAGAAATACAAACATGTAAAGATAAAGTCTCTTTATTGCAAAGAAGAAATGACTCCCTTCTTGCTGAATTGAATGCACATGTTTATAATATCATAACAATAAATGACAAAGTTACATCAATTGATCAGTTAAATATGCAAGAAATAAATTTAGTTGTTTCTCTTCCTAATGATAATATGCCTTTTGTTGAGAATGTTGTAAAATTTGAAGTTGAATGATGTTCATCTCAATATGAGGATGAAAAAGTTGGATGAGTTTAATGATGATACATTGTCTTACTGCTATAAGAGATTAGATTTATCTTCTTTCAGATGTGATGGTGAAAGTATTGATGAGATTGCATCTTATGAGATTGATAATAAGGTGTTTGATGAAGTTGTTGAAAATCAGTGTGCACATTATAGCAATTTTTATGATGAATATTTTAATGTGACAACTAATCCATTTGTTGATTATGAAGAATCATTGAAGGACTCCGGATTAGTTTCAAATTTTGACATTGATGATATATGTGAGTGTAAATCTAATTGCTCCTCTGAATACTATTTGGTTATGCATAAGGATACACATTTTCAAGGTATGTGTGATCTCTTACCCCATGTTGAATATGATGTTTTCATATTGGAGACTGGTAGCATGCATGTTTCATTTGTTGAAGGTCTTCAGTTTTAGTTTGATATTTTTTAGCATGTTGATTAGTACTTTCATAATGAGCAAGTGATTGAGAATGAAGCAAGGTTTTATATGTGTTATGTAAGTAAGGATGTAGATTCAATTTTGCTAAGTAGTGAGTTTTGTGATGCTGATCTAATTTATGAGACTGATTTGAATAGTATTTCAAGTTTACCTCATGAAAGTTTAGATGAAAATTAGGTATATGATAGAGGTAAAGGTTTTTGTTGAAGTTTGGTGGCTCAAGGCCATCGTTTATACATAGTAGTGCTTGTTGTTTTTGCTTTCAATAAAGCTATTTGAGAGAAGTTTTACTATTTCAATAATGGTCTACTTCTTCCAAAGATTTAATTCCTTGACATGCTCACAAGGGGCATGCATCCTCAAATAGAGCCACTATTGGGACTCAAAATTGAAGCCCTGATTTTGAGTACCATTGAAAAATTAAGCCCTATAACTGCTCTTTAATGCATATGTACCTGACTATACTTTTGAAGCCTAAGAAGTGTTCAATGTTTCTAACACCTTCCATTCAGTGTATCTATGCATCCCATGAAGTTAAACTGCCATTACGAGTCATTTTGTGAGCTCCCATTTTGAGTACATAGCTTTTTGTCTCGCATGAGTGCACTTTCTATTGCCTTGTGATTTGATGAAGAGTGAAACATCATTTGATTTGTTAAAGATTCTCACCGATGATTGCATCAATGGATTCTAGGAAGCGTTGCTCCTGTTTTCATTAGTTCCTACCAATTTCTTTAAAGGTTTAACTCGTAGTGTGTTGTGTTTAGTAGCTTATGTCTATTTAGGAATTTCAATTTCAAGTCATTTGATTTAATGTTATTTTCTTTCAATTTCGTTATTTGTTTTGCTAACCCCCTGTTAGAATAGGACCTCATATTACCTGCATTGTTAGAGTTGCATTCATTGAAAAATAGTAAATACAAAAATATTGTTCTTTTGGTGTGATATTTTGAGATAGCGAATAGATTTTACTTCAATTCTAAGATAAAATGGTTTTAGAACCATCAAAGGCCTCCTTGTGAACATTCACATTTATCTTCTACTCAGCGAATTTTGGTACATCGCAAGACAAACACTGAACCTTGGAGTAGATCCTTAAAAATATTTGCTTTTCAAGAGAGGAATTACACTATGGATTCCTGTCGTTGACCTCGTGCAAAATGAATGCCCAACAAAAGTTGCACTAGAAGGAGGGCCCAATATAAAGAACCTACTATTGGAAACAAGAAAGATTTGATAAAGTTTTGAAAGTTTTACACCCTTGCAATAATCTACACTCCGTAAAAGTTCAAAAATCACTTCTAAAATTTTCAAAAATTTAGGTCCGCAGGTCCATAGGTCTGCAAATCTACAGATCTGTAGGTACACATGTCTATAGATTTGCAAGTACGCAGGTTCACAAATTTGCAGGTCTGCAGATCTGCAGATCCACAAGTCTGTAGCTCTGTAGATCTCTATGGTACGCAAAATCTAGAAGAAGTGAGGAAGTGTACTTCTGCAAAGGTGCACCTTTTGTAGAATTAATACAAGCTGGAAGATATTGATCCAAGATCCCCATTCTAGTGAGCGTTAAGATCTTCACCAAGTGCCCAAGAATTTCTAGAGCTTACTCATTTTCATAAGCCATGTAATGATAGAGGAATACCCCAAATTCAACCACTTCCATTCAACATTTTGTCATCTTCTTCTACTTCACCACCCATCCAACCGCTAGGTGGACCTCCACATATTCCAACACTCCCGTCACTATCCCAGCCACCTTTAGGTCCACAAAATCCTCCAATGGCCTTTTTTGCAAATGTAGTTGATTCACCCCTTAGCTTGAGAGGTGCCCTCCATGACCTCCCTAAGAATCCCAAGAAATTTTGTCCAAGGTTCATTTTATAGAGAAACAAGAACCAATGAAGATCATGTCAAGGTTTTTAAGGAAATTTGCAACTGGAAGCAAATTGCTAATGAAGATGTGGTTCTTCATTTATTTCCCTACTCTTTGGGGGAAATTTCCTTCTATTGGTACGTGAACCTACCACCAAGATGTATTAGAGACTGGGACACTTTCAAAAAATTATTTTTAGAACAATTCAAAACATTCATCAATCCAATAGTGATACATCAACAATTCATATCAATAAAAAGGGACCCAGCTGAGACAATTTCACGCTTCAATCATCGCTTTCATATGGCCTACCACAAGTTGGAACACCATAGATAATACTGGTTGAAACCGCCTTCCAAGTTTATTTCAATGCTATGGATCTTCTTACTGCAATCTTTTTTAGAAGACTTCCTGCAGCAAATATTGACACATTGGACAAAGTCTTTGTAGAAGTGATCACAGTCACAAAGCAAGCTAATCCTAATGGAGGAGGAATGATGCTTCCTATGCAAATAGTCCCTACAATGCCAATGGTTCCCGTGGGAGCACCCACCATGCCTAGTCAGTTCATACCTATAAACCCAGTTCCATTGCAGCAAGCACCCACTCGAAAAACTCAAGCAATAACATATCCAAGGTATGAGCCCCCGAAAATAGCATTCTTTGAACAAAAAGCAATGGTTCTTGTGGAAGTAGATAGTAATCTCCTTTCAGAATTTGGTCAAATGAAGAAGACCATGTCACAAATGAACAATAAGTTGACTCGTCTTAGATTCTCACAAGGACAAAACAACAACTTCCAAAGAAATAATGTTGGCCCCTACAACAACAATTTTGGTTAGAATTACAATAGGAACTTCAACAACAATAGTAACAACAATGCAGGAAACAATGGCAGAGGAAACAACTTCAATCCTCCTGATCGCAACAATGGCTTCCAAAGACAAAATTGACAATGGAACACTCAACCAAATAATGGAAGCATTCTTGCTGATAACAATAACATTCAGTATTCTGATATTAACCAGTATGATAATGGCCCAATTATGCCTAGCAACGATGGTGTGTACTATAATGGTAATCAAGATGTGAATCAAAACCCATAAGTGAATGATAATCCTCCTCCTATTCAATTCAATGCAATGCTATTAGAATCTTACAATTCTACACAGAATGTACAAGTGGAACAATAAGAAAGTGAAGAATTATCATTCCCTTTCAGTCAAGAACCCGATCTTCAACACGATGAGATGTTTTCTTTTTGAAATGATAATTGAAATACATATAATCTCAAAAAAAAAAAGGATCCCTTGACCGATGGAATTCCTCCTAATTTGCAACCAACTCCACCTAATCCTAGAGAAAACAATAATCCACCATCGGTAAGGCCAGCCCAAGGATCAGAATCAAGTAAACATACCAACAATACTAAAGAACCCTGCTTGGTCTACTGAAAAGTATAATGCAATTGAAGATCAAAAGAAAATGAAAGCCAATATGTCCATGTTTGACATGTTGCAGAATTGTCCACAACAAAGAGAAGAACTCATGAAGACATTGGATAACATAAAGGTTTCCCATAATATAAATAATGTCCCTCAAAAGATAGTGCTACAACAAGTAAATGTTGCAGAAGCAATGCCCACTATGTTCAAGGACAAAGTTGAGGTACCCCCATTTTTTCTAAGCATTAGGATATATGGAAAGAATCTTCACAATTGTCTTATTGATTCAGGAGCTTCATGTAATGTGATGTCATTATCAATAGCTCAAAGGCTAGGAGTTAATCCTCAACCGTCCAACTAAGTGGTAATACAATTTGATAAAATAGAGGTAAAAGTCATTGGAGTATTGAAAGATGTGTGGATACAACTAACAATTGATCCTTGGATCTAGGATATTGTTGACATATGTGTGGTTGACATCTCGGAGACATATGGATTATTCCTGAGCAGAGAATGGAAAAAATTTCTTAGAGGATGGTTCTCTACAGACTTCACTCAATTATGTTTGCCATGGAAAGGATTGAACAATCAAATCAAGATAGATGATGAGCCCAAACTGAAAACAAATGATCATGAATTACAACACCTTGAATAAGGTAGCATTCTTACAATTGGACTTGGGTTTGTACAAAGTGATGGTATTGAACATGGTTCCAAACAAGACATATTAAGATCAAAATGAAGAACCTAAGGTGTCGGTACCCAAAAGTGAGACCGTGACACAATTCATAGAAAGTATGGTGACTAATCTATATTTTTTAGGAGAGGAAGCTAACCCTAGTACCCTCCTCCTAGGATTTTTTCAATTGCACAAAGTTAGCCATTCAGAGTTTGAATGTTCAGTATGACAAGAAGTAGTAAAAAAGGTTTTGACACAAATGATGGAAAACAAGAGTACAAAGACCTCAAGTGATGAAATTATTGAAAGTCAAGATTCAATGAATTCATCCAACCTTATTGAACAAAATAAAGAGGAAAGTGAAGATCTAAATGTATCATACAGTGATACCTCTTCAGATGGTGGAGGTTTATCTTCTCCTCCTCCTAAGATGATTAAAGTTTAGAGAAGAAGATGATATGTCAAAGGCAAAGGATGGACTTCAGTAGTCATTCATCCTAAACCTAAAGTTGAACAAATCAGTGAGCTAATAGGGGAAATTCAAGAGAAGCAAGAAAAAAAAAACTCTTCCTCTATCCATAGGATATGAAGGAGATTCATCAAGCCCTACATGAAAAAAGTTACAATGGGTTCCCAAGAAAAAGTGGTTCAAGACTCAAGTAAAACAAAAGTTAAGGACGAATAAGCACAAAGTTAGAAAACCCAAGGAAAATGTAATTTGGATACTCCACTTTGATGGTTCTAGATGCAAATCAGGAGCTAGTGCAAGTATTGAACTAATCAAACCAAAAGGTAGGTCTTTCTATGCCGCATATCAATTGCAGTTTAGATATACTAACAATGGTGCAAAATACAAAGCTTTGATTCGAGGACTTCTCTTTGCATTGAAAAAAGGAGTCACTGGTCTTATAATTGAAGGGGATTCTCAACTGGTGATATGATAAGTAAAATCCATATACTCATGCAATGACAAAAGATTAATCACTTATAGGAAAAGGGTATGGGATATAATGGATGACTTTGAAGCTTTGAACATCAAATCCATTCCAAGAAGAAAGAATGTCATAGCAGACACCCTTGCTATTTCAGCCAGTGCTTTGCAACCAGCAAAAAGAACAAAGTTGAAAAGATTCTCAATTGAATTATTTTTCATTCCTTCCATTCCTGACAATATCACAAACTTTCAGATCTTTCAGGATGATCAACATATACTCGAGTTTATTATGTGCAATCACCATTTTCAAGGACAAGAGATTGATGATACACCTGAGGACAAGCCTGAAGATGATGAGCTTGAGGATGATGATGGAATCCTTAATTTGAAAACCAATAGCATTCCAAAAGGAATGGTTGAACTTGAATGCATCTTTGACCATGACAAATCAGCACTCAATAGAAGGTAAACTCAAGAGAAAGGAATCAAAGAATGTGACTCCTACAATTTGGGTACTGATGAAGAACCAAAAATGGTGCAAATAGGAAAAGCATGCAATCAAAAAGAAAGGGATGACATGCTCAAATTGCTCACCAAGTATAAAGATGTTATTGCTTGGAGCTATGAAGAGTTAAAGACTTATGATCCTAAGATTATCACACATGACATCCCGTTGAGACCAAATGCTAAACCTTTCTGACAAAGACAACGACCAATAAATTTGATAATCAAACCACTAATTATGAAAGAAGTTAAGAAATTACTGGATGCTAAGATCATATTTCCTATCTGTCATTCCACATGGGTGGCAAATTTGGTTCCTGTACAGAAGAAGACTGGAGAGATTTTCCTTTGTGTTGACTTTTGCAACTTGAATTTAGCATCTCAGAAGGATAACTACCCTCTACCCTCACTAGATGAGGTGTTGCAAATTGTTAATGGTTCAAAGATGATGTCATTACTAGATGATTACTTAGGATATAACTAGGTCATGGTCGATGAAGAAGATAGGCTAAAGACTTCTTTCACAACCAAGTGGGGAACGTTTGCCTATAGAAGGATGCCTTTCAGGTTGATTAATGTGGGAGCGACATTTCAACAAGAAATGGATGAAGCTTTCAAAGGATTGATAAATAGGTGTATACTCATCTACATGGATGACTTGACAATCTTTTCAAAAGATCAAAGTAATCATATTGATGATCTTAGGTTGGTATTCAATAGATGTTGTAGGTACAACATATCGCTCAATCCCAAGAAATGTTCATTTGGTGTTACTAAAGGGAAGCTCCTGGGACATGTCATTTCTGAAGTTGGAATTTCCATTGATCTAGATAGAGTTGAGTCTATTTTGAAGTTAGTGCCTCCTCACAGTCGGAAGGAATTGAAATCTTTCTTTGGAAAGATAAACTTTGTACGCAAATTCATAAGTGGTTTTGTAGAGATAGTCTGCCCCCTCAATGATTTACTCAAAAAGGGGGCTAAAATAGAATAAGTACTAGAGATAAAGAAATCATTCCAAGGTAGTTTTGGTAAGTCCAAATTACAAGTTACCATTCAAGATCTATTCCTTTGCTTCTGAACATTCTTGTGCAAGGATCTTGATGCAAAAAAGAGAGAAGGAAGATGAGTGACCCATTGCTTTCATGAGTTGTCCTCTAAAGAATGCTGAGTTGAAATATTCAAATCTTGATAAACAGTCCTTTATGTTAATCAAGGTAGTAAAGAAGTTCCATCCCTATATACTTAGAAGTAAGGTGTATGCAATTGTACCTAACCCAATAGTAAAGACACTTTTGATGCAGAATGAACATGGTGAAAGAAGAGGAAAGTGGATGGCAATACTTTAAGAATTTGATCTTGAAATTCAATCTATGAGATTAGTCAGAGACCAAGGATTGTCCAAAATGATCGCTGACAACCAGGAAGGAAATCAAAAGGAATTCAAATTTGATGATGAAATTGATGAAGATGATCAAAAGAAAATGGTTGTATCACAAGTTGATATCAATCAAGGTGTGGTGATAGATGTGTGGTACCAGGATATTGTCTATTATCTCCTACAAGATCAATGCCTCAAATGGATGAATAGTTCACAACGTAGGGGGCTTAAGATGAAATGTGAGTCTCACAAGTTACTTGGTAACAAGTTGTATAAAAGGAACTACGAAGGGATTTATTTGAAATGCTTAGGACATGAAGAAGCTAAGGATGTCCTGGAACATTTTCATGACAAGTATGGTACGGGACACAGTTCAATAGAAGCAACAACTCACATGATTTTAAGATCAGGTTATTTTTGGCCCTCAAAATTCAAGGATACTTTTGAACATGTGTGTTCTTGTCATATATGCCAAACTAGTGCTAAAAAAGAGGGGCACCTAGCAATGCCACTACAACCAATATACGAGGTGCACCATTTCACAAAATGGGGACTAGATTTCATTGGTCCAGGAAACCCACCATCATCAACTTGACATGCATTCATCCTTACAGCTACGGATTACTACACATGATGGACAGAGGTAGAGACTTTCAAAAATTGCACTGCTAAGGTGGTGACTGACTTTTTGGAAGAACATATTGTTACTAGATTTGGAATGCCATTTGTTCTTGTATGTGACAATGGATTTGCATTTGCATTTGCATTCTTGACACAATGGGCATTTGAAAACAAAGTCATCATTAGATTCTCCTCAAATTACTATCTGCAAGGAAATGGGGTAGCAGAGTCTACAAACAAGAACTTAATCACTATGATAAAATGACTACTAAAGGAGAACCCTAGGGATTGGCATACATAATTTAAATATGCTTTGTGGACAAATCGGGTTAGAGTTAAAAAGGCCTTAGGCACTTCTCCCTACCTACTTGTTTACGGGCAAGAATCGATATTCCCACTCAATCTCAAGATTCCTATTTTAAAATTCATGAGTGGGTATGTTAATGACACTGATAGAGTACAAATATGACTAATGAATCTTTTGGAAATGGATGAGAAATGAACAACTGCATTAGAGCACATGGCTAAACATCAAGTTGTTGTTAAGAGATGGTTCAACAAGAGGGCCACGATAAAATCCTTCAGGATTTCAGACCTCGTCCTACTTTGAGATAAGGTGAAAGAAAAGCCAGGCAGCCATACCAAGTTTGAACTCTTGTGGATAGGCCCATATCAGATTGCAAAAATTCTTAGAGAAAACATATTTAAGCTAAGTTCCTTACAGGAGGAGTTTCTACCTTTGCCTGTAAATGGGCAGTTTTTGAAACATTATTTTGAAGCCTAGAAAAAAAAAATTAGTTAGATTTCATTTCCGTATCTAGATTAGATTTTCATTTCTACAAGTGTGTTTATTTGTGTAAGTGTGTTTCTTTTCAAGTTGTGTGTTTTCTTTCAGTCATGCATTTTCTTTCAAAGTTATGTTAGTCTTAAGGGGTAAGGTGTGCTTGGGATCTTTCTCATGATTTTTACTAACCACTCTTTGGTCCCGATTTCAAGAGGAGGTATTTTTTTGTCAAAAAATTTTGATGGTTGTGTGTTTTATACCAACCAAGCAACAGACATTTCTTGTGGAATTAGGGGACTTTCAGTCTAGAAATCATAAGCCTAGACCAACAAGCTCTCAACACTTCGAAAATTTTAAAATTTGATTCTTTCAGGTGCTATTGAATTAGAATCGAAGCCAATGGGGAATGATCCAAACTTCAACTGGTTCAAGTAGGAGGGATCTCCCTGAAAGGTTACTAAGATCATTATTGGCGTGAGAGATTCCTAAAGTTATAAAAGAGGAATGCAACGGATGTTCATAAGAGATCGAATCTAAGAAACGACACTGATTTTCTGGCTACACAATCTAAGCATAATCAAGATATAGACAAAAAGTATTGTTTCATCAAAAGTAACATGTGGAATGACATGGAGCAATTATGCAAAAGGCCAAAAAATTAAAAGAACGTGGCATCTTGCCAAGAGCCCTCGAACTGATTCTCTCATCTGGTCAAGCAATTGATTGACAAAGAGCCTTCATGGAAATTTTGAATGAATGAGTTGGGAGGGGTGGAAGATTGTTTTGAGTTGACAAAGGACTTTGATTGATGGCATCCTGACACATCAACGGGAATGAATACACAATGCACACACTGAGTTTGAAGGTTTTGACTTCATAAATTTTGATTGCAAGGTCATCTGAGATACGCTTGAGGTGTTCGAATTTCAGTTAGTGTTTGACATATAGTGGAAGAATGTTTGCTGATGAAGAAATGCCCTGGTCATTTCTTCCTTTTTTTAGGGCTATTTGTTGTGGTCTCCACGACACACACCCCATTCCTTACTAGGAATGGGGACCCCCTACTTTTTTTGACTCCCAGACTCATAGTTCAAGAGACGGGAGAAGGAAACTCGATTAAATAACTTAGAATTTTAAAGTCAAAAAACCAAAAAAAAAAAAAAAATCATGAGGCACGCGCACTTTGCAAAGAAAAAGAATGAAGGAGGTTATAAAACCTCCCTCCCCTTCTTACTTGTTCATTTTTTTTAGAAGGGCTAAGAGGGAAAGGTATGGAGACCCTTTCCCCCCAACCTCCACTCAAACCCTTGCGCATGCATGCATGCGACCATGGGAGGAAGCACGCCTGGCATTGTGCATGCCCTTTGGGCTACGTGACCACTACTGCCGTAGCACTATATGCACATTTTGGGCGTGCAGTGTCGCTCACCGCCCCTCTCTTTTGACACACATGAGGCGCGCATCACCACGCCTCAACCCACCTTTCTTTAGTTTAAATTTATTTATTTATTTTTAGTCTAAATTAGTTTTGGAAAAAGAAAATATATATATATATAAATAAAAAAATTTAAAAATAAAAATAAACAAATTAAATAAGTTTTCTAGAAGGACATTTTTTTAACATTTTATATATATCCAATAATTAATCATTCTTTTTCTCTTTTATGATGTGAAGGTAATATAATCAGATGGCGTCCACATCCGGATTAGTAGCAAAACTAGTTGTGTATAATTCCAAGGCGTAACCCCAAAGTCACGGTTGCACAATGAATACTCTGAGATCAAAGACACAGAACTTGGACACATGGACTTGGGAGAGTTTTTAAGAGTTTGTAACAACCCAACTAAAAGATCATCTTTGAGATCCACCTTAATCTGTTCTGAATTGGTAAATGCAGCATCACATCTTGGGATCGTGCAGTCAGCTGAATTGATTATGACTCTACCTTGGCATTTTGTTCTTGAAGAAAGGGTGGTAAAGAGCATCACTAGGGAAGTGGTCTTAGATCTATGACCTGATAATATCTAACTTTTATTTCATGCCAATGCATACAAAATTGGTTGGAGATAAGATTAGAGATACTCCTATAGGTGAACTTCAATAGCAAGATTGGATGCAGATGCCACCTGAGACACAAGGTCCTCATCCAACTCCCCCATCTTCACCTCAAGTTATGATTATAGATAAGGTTTCAGTGACACTTCCACCTTCGAGTTCAGAAGAACATGTTCAGAAGGAATCATCATTACAAGGAGAACCAGAACCAAGGGTTACTGATGAGCCCTCAAAAGAGGCACAGGTAGTAGAATGTATACAACAACCTTCTCAAGAAGTTGAGGATCAAACTATGGGATCTACAGAAACCAAGACTATAGAAGAACCCTCACAACAGGAGACTCCAAGCAAGAGCGATAAAGGGAAGGAGGTAGTTGAACACATCCCTTCATCATCTAGAGCCAAGGTTACAGAAAGACATATCTTGAGATGGTTCTAGAAAGAAATAATGAGAAGTGCTAAGCATCAATTCCTTGCTTCAAAGGATGATATTTGTGACATTGCAGAGATTTTGAACAAGCCTAACTCTCTATTACATGATGCAACACCCTTTGCATTCATTACTACTATTCGGAACCAAGACTTATTTGCATAGGTGGCTCACCCTTCGAAAGGTACAGATGAAGAAGTTGTTAGCCTTCAGGACTATGAAGTGAAGGATATCATGTTAGGAAAGCCTACATGAGATACTTCCTGACAGATGATGACTATGGGAGTCAAGGAGGTTCTTAACCATATGGAATAGGATGAGATTGAAATCAAAACACTTTGAAGGCAAGTTGAGATCTTAAAAGGATATTTAGCTGAAGTTATTGTTCCTCTTGATTTTGAACACCTAAGGAGACTTTGACTACCATTCTTAAAGAAGGGGAAGGTGTACGGCTCAGTCCATTTTTGAGAGCTTGTCAGGATTGGTGAGATAGTCTTGAGGATAGGGGTGTCACTATAATCATAGGAAGTCTTAAGTTATTGCATGCTACACAAGAGAATGTTGATAAGATCATGGCAATTTTGAAGCAAGACTTCAGTATTATGGATGAGGTATAGGTTTGGAGCAAGGATTTACAAACTCTATAGGCCATAAAAGGGCAAAGGTATCACATTCTAATTGATTTATATACCAGAGAAGAGTTAGACATGATAGATGATTGGATAGAAAAGATTGCAAATGGAAATAAAGTGATGGAAATATTGCATGATGAGATACATAGGCTCAAGGACCAAGCCCGAGAGTGAATTTTTGAAGCAAAAAAGTTGTACAGTGATGCATGCTTGGACATTTTTGAAGATGAAGAACGAGAGAAGCTTTTACCAGTTGAGGTAGTTGAGGAGAATTTTAGAAGAACTTTAGAGGAAGCATCCAATGATGAAGACATCAAACAAGCCTTCAAGATAGAAGAAGCATTGTTAGAGTTGGACACCAAACTCAGAGATTTTGTAGAAACTCAAATTGAGGTGGACAACTACAAACAGAAGGTCAAAGTCAAGTATGAGGCTTTGGATCTTCTCGATACTACAAAGATTACTGAGATTATATAGATATTTAAGGGCAAACATCCAAACATATCTTTAGGATAAAGATGAGAAAAATCCAGATCCCAAAATTTCAATTTTGACACTTAGTAAAATTTTTAGATTTTGACCTAGTCAAGGTCCACAGCTCTGCAATTCAAAGGTGCACCGACAGTTGACTGCCAGTTCCAAAAATAGCACTTTCCATGCATTGGGAGCACATTTTGATGGAAAATTAACTCTGACACACATCAAGTGAAGGGCCAGCTTCTGTTTTTGGTGTCTCCATGCACTTCTACTTTGACTAATGGCTTCCTCCTACTTTCTCTCTCATGCTTTCATTTTTTTTGACATGTAAATGGCTCATGCATCCAATTAATGAATAAAATATGGATGGAGTCCCTCTAAGCACTAGTTAGATTGCTAGTTTGTATTTATTTAGTTTGTTTTAATATTTTAAAAGCATTTTATTGCATCAAGATATCTCTCACTCTCAACACAAATTGAGGAGACAATTTCTTACAAATACCCCATTGTAAAATGTAACAAAGGTTGTCGTTATTATGCAATAAAGTTATGCTTTTGGTGCTAGCATTTAGAGTGTAATTATTCTTGCCTGAATGTGTCATTATTTTGTGGATATTGTTCATGAGATTTTGATTGATCCAAAGGTTTATTGCGTTGTTTCTGGTTGTGTGATCTTTTAGTTTTGGTGTTTGCTATAGATATATGAATTCCGTTGACATAATGAGCTTGAGAAGAGATTACCCAATTATGTATACATAGTTTTTTGTCTCACATGAGCACACTTTTCGTGGCCTTGTGATTTGATGAAGAGTTAAACATCATTCAATTTGTTAAAGCTTCTCACTGACGATTGCATAAGTGGATTCTAGGAATCGTTGCTCCTGTTTTCATTAGTTTCCTACCAATTTCTTCAAAGGTTTAACTCGCAACATGTTGTGTTATGTAGCTTATGTCTGTTTAGGAATTTCAATTTCAAGTCATTTGGTTTCATGTTATTTGCTTTTTGTTTCATTATTTGTTTTGCTAACCCCCTATTAGAATAGGACCTCATAGTAGCTGCATTGTTAGAGTTGTATTCATTGAAAAATAGAAAATACAAAAATATTGTTCTTTTGGTGTGATATCTTGAGACAGTGAACAGATTTTACTTCAATTCCAAGATAAAAGGGTTTTAGAACTAGCAAAGACCTCCTTGTGAACATTCACATTTATCTTCTACTGAGTAGATTTTGGTACGTTGCAAGACAAACACTGAACCTTGGAGTGGATCCTTAAAAAGATTTGCTTTTCAAGAGAGAAATTACACTATGGATTCCTACTGTTGACCTTGTGCAAAAGAAACACCCAATAGAAGTGGCGCTAGAAGGAGGGCCCAATATAAAGAATCTACTATTGGAAATGAGAAAGATTTGATAAAGTTTTGAAAGTTTTGCACCCTTGCAATAATTTGCACTCCGTAAAAGTTCAAAAATCACTTCTGAAATTTTTAGAAATTTAGGTCCATAGTTCTGCAGGTACGTAGGTCCATAGGTCCGCATGTATGCAGGTCTGCAAGTCCACAGATCTACAAGTACATAGGTCCACAAATCCACAAGTATGCAACTCCGCAGATCAACAGGTTTGTAGGTCCACAAATCTATAGATCCACAGCTTCACAGATCTTTGTGGTGTAAAAAATCTAGAAGAAGTGAGGAAGTGTACTTCTGCAGAGGTGCACTTTTTCTAGAATTGATACAAGCTAGAAGATATTGATCCAAGATCCCCATTCCAGCGAGTATTAAGATCTTCACCAAGTGACAGAGGAATATCGCGAATTCAACCACTTCCATTTGACATTTCATCATCTTCTTCTACTTCACCACCCATTCAACCAGTAGGTGGACCTCCACATATTCCAACACTCCCATCACCATCCCAGCCACCTTTAGGTCCACAAAATCCTCCAATTGCATTTTTCACAAATGCAGTTGATTCACCCCTTAGCTTGAGAGGTGCCCTCCATGACCTCCCTAAGAATCCCAAGAAATTTTGTCCAAGGTTCATTTACAGAGAAACAAGAACTGTCGAAGATCATGTCAAGGTTTTTGTTTTCCTGAGTGTCAATTTGCCTAGTTTTTGAAGACAAATCTAAATGCAATTTATTGTTTTCTAACTTGTTTTCTTGCAAACAAGTTTAAGGAGGTAACTTTGACGATCAATATATTT
The DNA here is from genome assembly GCA_028749045.1 of Cupressus sempervirens. NCBI lineage: Eukaryota > Viridiplantae > Streptophyta > Pinopsida > Cupressales > Cupressaceae > Cupressus > Cupressus sempervirens. Next base: position 1,010,639,812 of record CM053787.1, on the reverse strand, counting down.
TGACCCTGAAGTTTTCATGAGATGAGATTTGACATGGTATAAGTGTGCAGAACAGAGAACTAGTGGGTCAGATTTTAGAGTCCAATCAAGTGTTTGGGTTAGTTTTTAAAGCCAGTCAAGGGACCTCCTAGCACAAAATTGATGGTCTGCAGGTAGGTGTAAAAGTGAGCTATAAAAAAAAATTTGTGGTGCAAATTGACTTTAGTATAATCAAGCATTCAGTCAGTCTAGTTTGAAGGTTCAATTGTTTGGAAACGAAAAAAAAATTAGCAGACCCATTTAGGGCCCAACTAATTCTATCAAATTAATAAGTTGTTGGGAATGACTATGATCGTTAAATGATTGTGATAGGAAGTTGGATAAAATTTATCAAATTATTTGAAGTAATAAGGAGAAAAATGGCTCTATAGGCATATGAATTCTGATGTATAATCTTCTACACAAAAAGATTCTAAATTTGGAGGATCATTGTAAACAATCAAAATAATAGAAAGGGGATGGACAAGTTTAGGGATTTGTGACAAAGATTTTTGAAATTCTTTGGCTTCTTAAGATGCAATTACTCGATTATTGTTTCAAACCTTGAAAGAGGTTTTTTTTCCATCATTATTTTGAAAATCTTCCCTTTTGACCTCATGTCCAAGCTTTATGTTGAACTCAAGTTTTCAAATCCACTTGTACCCAAAGCACTTTAGGATGATGAACTAATATCTTACAAGGTTCTAAGCTATTTTTTAGTGCAACATTTTCAATCTTCTGTCTTTTCAACTTTTGAGCCCTTAAAGCTACCTAGTTATCTTTTCAATTCTAGTCAAAGTGCTCATGTTAGAATAAGGGGATTTGCTATTTCCAAAAGGCAAGATAATTTTCAAGATTTTTCCAATAAAAGAGTGAAATGTGCCCTTGCCCTAGAAAATGAAAATTTGTTCTGGGATCATCCCAATAGTTTTGGAAGCTCTAGAAGTAAAATGAGTTCCATTGAGTTTGGTATGTATCATAGAAGTGTTTAAATTGATAAAGGTAGGCACCATTTGTTTAAAAGAGGATGGTGTCACATGGTTAAATTTGAGATGAGTTTTGATTCAAAATTTGTTGAGAATCCTCATGTCATAGTTTTTCCTACTGAAATAGCCAGAGATCCTAACCTACCTAAGTTGAGTATTAGAGTTGATGGTGACATTAAGAATGTTCCAAACTTTGATGGTGGATTAGGTGGAGAAGATTTTGGAAGAGAGATTTTTAAGGTATCTAAGAAGAAACCAATGTATGAAGATGGAAGCCATTGAAATAGAGATATAGACACATGAACCAAATCTTAAGTGCCATGATCCATACATAGATTAAGGGTAGGAGGCTTGCAGAAGCTTAGTCTCTTTTGCTCTACATGGTGAGAAGAAGTGGAGCCACAACATAGCAAGGTAGCCCATGCAAGACAAAAATAGGGGAGTCGATGGCATCTTTCTAAGCATAAAAGAGCCTCATGTTGGAGAGTAAAAGGAATAGAGAAAGCTACAGGAAAGGGTGGCATAACATTATTCAAGCATTGTGGACATCCATAGCCAATGAAATCTATAGGAAGCCATAGGTATGAACACAACAAAAGCCAAACCAAAGATGCCACAAGGAGGAACATGTGAGCAGTTGGGCATGTCCACAAAAGGAAGCCAGTGTATGTTGAAGAGACAATTAATGCACAGAAGAGAAGGCCATGGTTTTAGAGGGCATTCATGTTTCATGTCCATATTAAACAAATCCCAGGGTATAAAAAAAGGGTCCATTCTTGTATAAGATAGAGGAAGTAGAGGAAGAAGACACATAAATAATAGAGCTCCCTCACTAGAAAAATCCACCTTGTGATTATTATAGCACAAAAAATGGTAATGAAATAAGAAAAAAGGCAGTAGATAGCACTATGAAGCTCTCATCTTCAGGGAGAAGAAGAGGTGCAGGCAAGTGACATGGTAGAAATTGTAAAGAAGAAAATTTCTCTAATAGTGGAAATTTAAATAGCCTAGGTAAAATAAAATGCCCATCCTTGTGTGGCACAGGAGGCAGTTTATGTAGCGAGGTTCTTGAGAAAGATATAATATATTTGTCCCACGTTGTCCATGTGGGAATGTATTTTTTTCCTTAAATAATTTTCAACATGCATCATAACATGTCTTTAAGACATCAACCTTTTATAAGGCAAGCTATGCATTGTGGTGGACATGGATGTGGATGCTAGTTGGTAGGTCACCTAAGGTAATATTTTGAATGGGCACGCAAAACAAACTTAATGGATAAGGTTGCCAAGAAAACTTGAAATGTCACCAAAAAAGTCAAGAATCTGGGAGGTCTCTATGTCACCACAAAAAAATTGTGAGACTTTTTGGCATGTGGCATAGCAACTTGCCAGAAAGTGAAATTTTGGCTAGCAAGCTACCAGAAAAATGAAGTTCAGGAAAATGACTTCCAAGTATGAAGAAATTTTGGCGAGTGGTTAAGAACAAGCCAAAAACTAACATGTGGTAGCATGTGGTGAGTAGGCAATGATTCAACAGTGATGTGGTAGTATATCTTACACATGAACTAGATGGGGATAGGTGGCACATCCAACGGCCATCGCGATGTCACCAGAGGAAAGTTTCTCAATGGATAACATAGCGACATTGTGACCATGACATGGTGTGATGACATGGATTGATGAATGGGTGTTGACATCACTGAAGGAGAGCTTGACCTACTATTGTGGTCACAACACACGCCCCATTCCTAGTCAGGAATGGGGAACCCCTACTTTTTTTTTTACTCCCAAACCCACAGTTCAAGAGTTGGGAGAAGAGGTATTAGAGTCATCCAAAAATTAGAAAACCCCCAAAAAAATTTAATTAAAAAATTAGAGAAAAAAATCAATCAAAATCAAAATTGTGTCATCCAAGCACGCACATGGGGGTGAAGAGTGCATTGTGCGCTACACCGCGCACCCCACCTAGCGGGGAGGTTATAAAATCCCCCAACAGTTAACATTTTTTAATTTTTGTTGGGCCTTCATCAAGTGCAAGGTAAGAATATCATTTGCTAAGTTTGCACTGTGCCCAAGCCTTTCTACTTGCACGTTTCATGTAAACCCTAGCACTTCCACCATCACACAACCCATGCGACGTGGGGCCTGTATGACCCACGCAGTGCGCATCCACATGGCCCACTCAACTTGCCCACAGTGTGACCCGCATGACCCATAGCAGTACCATGCATTCAAACTTTGGTGCCATGCATCACACTACAAAATCGTGCATACAACTTTAGTGCCCCGCATGTATAAAGAACAACATGCTTATTATGTAAATCCTCTGTCACGGCTATAAAATATGCTAGTCCCACATTGAGAACTCCAACCACACATGGCATTTCGTGCACCTGTGTGTCTCCACATCTTCTACTCACCTCCATGGTGCTCACTACCTTCTTGCACAATGCTTCACGCACATGTGCACCAACGTAACCCTAACATGCCCACCACACTCGTGCACCTCCATAGTGCCCTCTTGCCTCCATATTATATATATATATATATATATATATATATTTTTTTTTTTTTTTTTTTTTTTTTTTTTTTTTTTGACTAAATAAAACCCAAAAAAATAATAATAAATAATAAATAGTAAAAAAAATTTAAAATAATAAAAATAAATAAAAAAGATAAAAAGAAAAAAGGCAATAATAAAAGAGATGAAATAAACTAAAGGGACATTTTTTTTAATGCTCATTTAGACTTTAATTAAACATTTTCTTTTGAAATTAGTTTTTATCTACCATTTAACTAATATTTTTTTCTGTTCTCTCATGACGTGCAGGTGATCAAATGGCATCCACATCTGGAATGGTACCCAAACCCGTCATTTTCAAATTCCAAGGTGTTCCTTCAAAATTGAGATTTCATGATGACCACGTAAAAATCTAAGATACTGACCTAGGGCACATGGATCTAGGAGAATTCCTTAGAATTTGCATCAAGCCAACAAAGAGATCTGCACTGGTATCTTCATTCATCCATTCTGGGTTGGTGAATGCAGCTTCACATCTAATGTCAGTACAATCAGCTGAACTAATCATGGCCCTGACATAGTGTTTTGCTCCTGATGAAAGAGTAGTCAAGAGCATCACAGGAGAGGTTGTGTTGGACCTAAGACCTAACAACATTGAAAGGGTCTTTCATATTCCAAGAGTAGATCAATTCATTAGGCTCTCATATGAAGCAGATGAGAGATGGTATAGGGAACATCATTCAGTCCTCTTACCTCATTAAGAATACTCCTTGGAGAAAGATAACAGGCAAAGTGGATATGACCTGAGGATACATGAAGGAGGATATTGGTTATTCCATCATTCTCCTAAGTAGAGTCATGGGCTTACCTATAGCAAACCACCTCAGCACTTTCATGGTCAACTTTATTGAGACCATTCGATAGGCAAAGATACCACTTGACTGGGCCACCACACTAAGTGAAAACTTGTGTAAGAAACTAAGGATAGTGAAGGACAAGAAGAAGTTTTATATGACTTCTTACATGGTATACCTAATTGTAGCAAGGGTGAAAAACTACCCTGGTTTGTACAAAAGGGGGAGTATGCAGGATCCCAATGCTTGGTCATACATAGTCTACCCTCAGTTGGTGAATAAGAAGCTCTCAGCATAGAGCAAGGAATAATGAATCGTGAATGATGCATTCATATTTTTGATCATTTGATTCATTAAAGGAGACTATGGGAAGAGTTTATCTAATGAAGCCAAAGTACAAGTCACAACTCTCGAAGTCTACTTCATCCAGTTCAAAATGTTCACCTATCTATGGATAGCTGGTGCATCCATTAATCCTAAGAAGCTCAAAAGATACCCAAATGACAAACTGGTGCTATTGGAGATTTCCCAGCAAATTGAGTCAGCCTATGAAAAGATAAAGAGACAACAAAGACCTTGCTGGGCATGGCCATTGGTCATTGGACCATATTAGGTGAAGAGGAAACAAGATATTCCATCCTTTGAGTGGGAGTGGGAGAACTATCCCCTTGAAGAATACAACTCTCCTCGACCCTATTTTGACAATGTTGGGAGAGTGGAGAGTTTGGCAAGAAAGAACTTCCATCATCAGGATGTTGTTGAAGATCACTGGATGAATGCCACAAATGACTATGATGTTCACATTAGAAACTATTGTAGGATGATTTTGTATCTAATAGAGAAGGCTCATTGGTTAAACATCCCAAAGGAAATAAACCAATAGGATAAAGAGTTACTGGACCCCCTGTTCAACACTGACAAAATTGGTGAAAGACCCATTATGAATGTTGAGGTTGATAGGGAGGAGGTTAATGATATTAATCATTGAGCAAGACATGTCATCAAAATGGCAAAGGATTAGATCAAGAAACCTTTTCCACTTGATCCAATTCCTAATACAGTGATCTTTCATGCACATGCTTGCCCAAAAAGAGGTAGAGGGAAGAAAGTGACAATTCCTACCTTCGTAGCCCAGTCTCCTATTAGGCCAGAGATAGTGTACTAGCTTGATCACCCAGTTGGATATTATCACCATCCTAAAAAGAAGGGAAAGAACAAAAGAAAGAGGACCTCCCCTCAAAGGATTCAGGCCAAAGAATAGGCACCTCCCTAATAGCAAGAACAAAGTGCACAAGGGTTTGATGATATTAGAGCTATTCAAGTCCAGGATGAACCTCAATTGTCTCCCATTGTGTCTACCCAACCAAAAGAAGGTGAGATTCCATAGGCCTCCATTCCTCCTATGTAAGAAGATTCGACTTCTCCTTCTATCCCAAAGAAACATGAGAAAAGGATTAAGATTCAGATGAAGAAAAGGCAAAGGATCAGTAGAAGATTAGTGCCTAATCCATCTATTCCTAAAAGAATTCCAAAAGGAGACAAAGAGGAGGAAAAATAAGAATCAGAAGAGGAAGAGGAACAAGTGCCCCTACAAGGAAGAAATTGGCTAGCTAGACTCACAAAGTTTCAAAGGAGAAAGAGTGCCATGGGTACCCTACCATCCACGCAAGCAGAAGCCTTAGAACTCTCTTCTTCAAAATATGAAGTACAATAGTGGGTGGATGAGAAAAGTGAAGAGGGAAATGATGTTTTCTCAATGTCAAATTTTGATTTCATTCCCGTAGGTATAGAATTGGTTGGGCATAAGATTAGGGACACCCCTATAGGTGAACCTCAACAAGAAGACTGGAAGAAAATGCTGCTAGATACATAGATTCCTGATCTTACTACTCCATCTCTACCATGATTTGTAGTGGTAGAAAAGGGCTTAGTGACACCTCCACCTTAGATTTTGAAAGAAGAGTAGGTTCAAAAAAAACCATCACAAGAAGAGGAGCAACTAGAACAAAGGGTGACCAATAAAGTATCAAAAGAAGGACAAATGGTGGAATATTCTCAACCACCTTCCCAAGACACTAAGGTACAAGCTATAGGATCTACTGACATTGAGGCTATAGAAGGGGAGCCATCACAATAGGATACAACTTCAAGCAGGAGCGATAAAGGGAAGGAAGTTGCAAAACATACTCCTTCATCATCAAGAGCCAGGTCTTCAGTAGGACGCATCCCTAAATGGATCCAAAAGGAAATAATGAGGAGTACCAAGGCCCAATTCTATGCTTTAGAGGAATACATTTGTGACATTGCAAAGATTTTTAATAAACCTAAGTCCCAAATACATGAGGAAACAGCAATGGCATTTATCACCAGCACAAGGAACCAAGAACTATTTGCACAAGTGGCTCTCCCTCCTAAAGGCAAAGATGCAGAGAGTCTTAGGCTTGAGGATTATGAATTGAAGGATGTTATGTTGGGAAGTCCAACATAGGATTCAAATCAATTAATGATGACTCTAGGAGTCAAAGAGTTCCTTAAGCATATGGAATAGATGAGATCAAACTCCAAGCACTTCGAAGGTAGGTTGAGATCTTAAAAGGATATCTAGCCGAAGTAGTTGGTCCTCTAGATCTTGAACACCCTGAGAAGACCTTGAACATTTTACTTAGAGAAGGGGGAGGTGTACAACTTGATCCATTTTTGAAGGCTTTTCAAGAGTGGTGAGAAATTTTTGCGGAGAAAGGTATCTAGATCATCACAAGGAATTTGAAGTTATTGCATGCTACACAGGAGAATGTGAATAAGATCATAGCAATTTTGAAGTAGGACTTTAGTATTATGGATGAAGTATAGGCCTGGAGTAAGGATTTTTAGACTCTATAAGCCATAAAGGGCCAAAGATACTAGGTTTTGATTGATTTATATACTAGAGAAGAATTAGATATGATTGATGATTGGATAGAGAAGATAACGAATAGCAATAAGGTAATGAGAACATTACATGAGGAGATTCATCAACTCAAGGACCAAGCCTAAGAGTGAATTTTTGAAGTAGAGAGACACTATAGTGATGCATCCTTGGATATTTTTGAAGATGAGGAATAAGAAAAGTTGTTATCTATAGAGTTAGTAGTGGAGAATTTTAGGAAGATTTATGTGGAGGATGCTAATGATGAGGATGTTTGACAAGCCTTTAGGATAGAAGAAGCCTTGTTAGAATTGGATACCAAACTTGAGGATTTTATTGATACTCAAATTGAGGTAGAGAATTATAGATAGAAGGTAAAAGATAAATATGAGGCTTTAGATTTTCTGGATGTGGCTAAAATTTCTAAGATGATAGAGAAATTCAAGGGTAAACATCTAGACATAGCTTTGGGATGAAGAAGAATAAAACCTAGATGTCAGAATTTCAATTTTGACACTTAGAAAAATTTTGAGATTTTTGACCCTGTCAAGCTCCATAGCTCCATAGCTCCACAACTCCATAGGCGCATAGGTCCACAAGTACACAAGTTTGCAGCTCTAGAATTTAGAGGTGCGCTGACAGTTAACTACTTGTTCCAAAAATAGTTCTTTCCATGCATTGGGAACACATTCTGATGGCAATTTAACTTCGACACATGCCTAGTAAAGGACCAACTTTTATTTTTGGCACCTCCAAATGCTCCCACTTTGACTAAAGGCTTTCTCCTTTTTTCTCTCTCATAATTTCTTTGTTTTTGACATGTAAAGGGCTCATGCATCCAATTAATGAATAAAATATAGATGGAATCCCTCTAAACACCAGATTAACTGTTAGATTGTATATATTTAGTTTGTTTTATTTTTTAAAAGCATTTTATTGCATGAAGATATCTCTTACTCTCAACACAAATTGAGGAGACAATTTCTTATGAATATCCCATTGTAATATGTAACAAGCACCACTGTTATTATGCAATAAAATCATACTTTTGGTGCTCACATTTGGAGTGTAGTGATTCTTGCCCGAATATGTCATTATTTTATGAATTTTGTTCATGAGATTGTGATTGAGCCAAAGGTTTATTGCATTGTTTCTGGTTGTCTGATCTTTTAGTTCTGGTGTTTGCTACAGATTTATGAATTCTACTGACATATTGAGCTTGAGAAGAGATCACCAAATTATGTTTGCATAACTTTTTCTCTCACACGAGCACACTTTCCATGGCCTTACAATTTGATGAAGAGTGAAACATCATTTGGCTATTGAAATTTCCCATCGACAATTGCATCAATGGATTCTAGGAAGCATTGCTCCTATTTTGATTAGTTTCCTACCGATTTTTTTGAAAGCTTAACTCGCAACCTATTGTTTTCTATAGCTTATGTCTGTTAGGATTTCAATTTCATGTTATTTTCTTTGAATTCCATGTTATTTTCTTTCAGTTTTGTTATTTTCTTTGCTAACCCCTTGTTAGAATAGGAACTCATTTTAGTTACATTGTTAGATTGCATTCTTTGAAAAACAAAAAATACAAAAACATTGTTCTTTTGTGTGTTATTTTGAGACAATGAATATATTTTACTTCATTCCAGATCAAAATAGAACCAGCAAAGGCCTCCTCATGAACAATCACATTTATCTTCAACTAAGCAAATTTTGGTACATCACAAGACAAATATTGCACCTTGGAGTTGATCCCAAAAGATTAGCCTTTCAACAGAGGAATTGTGCAATGGATTCTTTCCATTAACCTCATGCATAATGACTACCCAACACCTACCTAAGCTGAGTATTGGAATTGATGGAGACATTAAGAATGTTCTGAACTTTGATGGTGAAGCAAGTGGAGAAGATTTTGGAAGAGAGAGTTTGAAGATATCTAAGAAGAAACTAGTGTATGAAGATGGAACCTACTAAAATAGAGATATAGACACATGGGCCAAATCCTAAGTGCTATGATCCATATATTGATTAAGGGTAGGAGGCTTGCAGAAGATTGGTCTCTTTTTCTCTACATGGTGAGAAGAAGTGGAGCCACGACATAGTAAGGTGAGCAGCCCATGCAAGACAAAAATAGGGGAGTCGATGGCATCTTTCTAAGCATAAAAGAGCCTCACATTGGAGAGTAAAAAGAACAAAGAAATCTATAGGAAAGGGCGGCATAACATTATTCAAGCATTGTGGATGTCCACAACCAATGAAATCTGCAAGAAGCCATAGGTATGAAAGCAACAAAAGCCAGACCAAAGACACCACAAGGAGGAACATTTGAGCAGTTGGGCATGTCCACAAAAAGAAGCCACTATATGTTGAAGAGACAATTAACACATAGAAGAGAAGGCCACATTTTTAGAGGGCATTCATGACATATAAAAAAGAGTAGTGCCATGTTCATATTAAACAAAGCCTAGGGTATAAAAAAGGGTTCCACACTTGTGTAAGAGAAAGGAAGCAGAGGAAGAAACTGCATGAATAACAGAGCTCCCTCACAAAAAAAATCCACCCTATGATTATTATAGCACAAAAAATGGTAATGAAATAAGAAAAAAGGTGGCAGATAGCACTATGAAGCTCTCATCTTCAGGGAGAAGAAGAGGTGTAGGCAAGTGACATGGTAGAAATTCTAAAGAAGAACATTTCTCTAACAGTGGAAATGTAAATTGCCTAGGTAAAATAGAATGCCCATCCCTATGTGGCAAGGGAGGTAGTTTATGCAATGAGGGTCTTGGGAAAGATATAATAAATTTTCCCCACATTGCCCATGTGGGGATGTATTTTGTTCCTTAAATACTTTTCAACATGCATCATAACATGTCTTTAAGACATTAGCCTTTTATAAGGCAAGCCATGCATTGTGGTGGACTCAGATGTGGATGCCAATTAGTAGGTCACCTTAAGTAATATTTTGAATGGACATACAAAACAAAGCTAATAGAAAAGGTTGCTAGAAAAACTTGAAATGTAGCCAAAAAAGTCATGAATCTAGGATGTCACTATGTCGCCACCATAAAACTGTGAGATGTTCTAGCATGCAACATAGCAACTTGCCATAAAGTGAAATTCTGGCTAGCGAGCTGCCAGAAAAATAAAGTTCAGGACAATGACTTAAAAGTAAGGAGAAATTATGGTGAGTGGTTGAGAACAAACTAAAAATTGAGACATGGTAGCATGTGGCAAGCAAGTAGTGACTCAACGGGGATGTGGTGGCAGATCTCATAGATGAACCAGATGGTGACACATGGCACATCTAACAGCCATTGCAATGTCACCAAAGGAAAGTTTCTTGATGGATAACATAGTGACATCATGACCATGACATGGCATGATGATGTGGATTAATGATCGAGTGATAACATGGTAGAATGGAGAATGAATCAAATACTGACACGTGTCACAAGGTGGTCAAACTAGGTTTGAACTGGATTGAAAAGGCGGGGAAAATTCAAAGGTTTCAAATAAAAAATATATTTTTTATTTTCTCAGAGGTTTCACGTGTAGGGTCAAAAAAATTTTAAATAAAATTTGATTTATTGTATAGTTCAAACAATAGGGAAAGATTAAATTTTTGAAAAGTGTTATGCAAAGCCATGAACAAGAACCTAATTTTCAGAGGGCCATAATAGGGGCTTTTTTTTTCGAAATGGGCACTCCAATATATCATCAAAATTGGGAGAAGATGAGCTATCTAAATATGGAGTTAGTTTTTGTAGAGCTATTCACAAGTTTGAGTTATAAGAAGATTTGTGATTTTTTGGGCCTTCTTAGCAAAATAGGTAGTTTTTGTCATTGAGCATCAAAATTGGTTAGAGGGTAGATGTAAAAGCTTGCTGAAGTCTAAATATAGAGAAAATTGATTCTAAGAGGTTTTTTTGGCTTCTAGAGGCCATTTAACTAATTTTTCACTTTTACCTTGAGTTCAAATTTGGCATCAAAATCGGTTATGATTTTGAATCAAGTATCTCAAATATTTCTTTCTTTTTGAGGCCAAATGATGAGGATTTGATATGTAGTTATAGAGAGAGGGTAGAGAGAGGTTTTCTAGCTACTCGAGAAGGAATTCTGAGTGGACACATGTCATCTTTACAATAGATCCAGGAATTCACTTCCTCCTATATCATTCTCTTTCTTTCTCATTGTGTTGGTTCTAGTTTTCTGAGAAAAACTTCTCACTACTGGGACCATTTTTCAGAAAAAAAATTTGTATAGAGTAGCATTTGAGTTTTAGTGCAAATAGTTCTCATCTGTTAGGTGATTTGTGAGTTATTTGAAATACATCTTTCATGTATTTTTTTTCAACGAGAATGAATAAAACACAACAAAGGGTTTTAATTTCAATCTAAATCTTGTCTCCTGCCCATGGATTTGTAATCTTTTCTAGTTTCTGAACAAAAAACATAAACTAGGTTGCATTTTGTTTAGGAATGTATGTGGTTGAAGTATCTTGTTGATGGAACAAAGATCTATGTAATTGCTTGATGATTATCATAGGATTTGTAGATTTCATGATGGGATAACCTAAGTATGAGATTCATTTTGATATAGATGTCTATTCATAAGGTGAAAGATAGATTAGGGATCTTGATGTAGGAGTTATGTCAGAGATTTCTAAGAGATGTATGGTTATAAATCATGTAATTTCCCAATAGATAAGGCACTGGTCAAAGATAAGATCATTTAGGTTTTGTTGCTTAGACTTAGGTTTTATTGATATCAACATATTAAATCATCTTTTCCCTTTTATGTTGAAAGTTATTCAAAGTTTGACCCTCACTTAACATACCAGTTTCATGAGTCATGTTTTTAGTTATTTCATGCTTCCGATTTCTTGTTTACGTATAGAAGATTTAGTGATTTCATTTTTTATTCTAGATCTTGATTATGCTTATTGCACTGGTCACATAATCAGATCTTAAGAGGTTCACCCACCTAGGTTTTGCAGAGCCTGAAGTGAAGGAGTGTAGCCTTATAATTGGCCCAGGTTCTTGGTGAATTGTGTCCATTATTGGAGATAGCTACCCATAGATGCATTATTTCCTTGCATACTTGGTTATTCAAACTCTATTAAATCAGGAGCCAACAAAATGGTGACTCTATTGGGGAACTATATTGAATCTGAATGATAGACAAACCTTGAGAATTTAAAAAGGGGATTCAATACAACAAGAGAAGTGCATCAAAAGGCTGCAAGAGTAAGTTCTCTAATATTTTTTTCCAGTTTTTTTATTCAATATGTCATGCAACCCAGTGATGCTTTGTTCAAGATAGTGGTAGCTTTGAAGTATTGAATGCAGATTATGTTGTTACTAAGTTTTATCTTTAGTCAATTCATCCAGTTGTTGTTTTCAAAGTACTGCTATAAATTCAAAGTCAGAATTCTTTTAAAGTGGTTTCTCTTGGAAGTGTTTAAAGATTTGCAAAGTTCTACAAATTAAAAATCTAGTTCAGATCTGTCATGTTATAAATCATATTTTTTAAATCTTTCTCACAATTGTGAGTGGCAACTCTCTAAAAGATCTATGTGCTAGTGCAAATTGGTTCTATATAAATGTTTTCAAGAGTTTTCAATTGAATTAGGCAGATTTGAAAGTTATGTTAAGTTTTAAGGAAGAAGAGAGATATGTGAGTTCATGACTGATGAGATTTAAAGTGTTGTGTTGATCTACTATCATAAGAAATTTGAATGTAAGAATGAATCACAACAATGGTTTCACTTGGTTCTCCTCAAGGAGATGGCAGTTCTACAAGGATTTGATCAATGGTGTGAAGAATTGAAGTCAAGACCTATGCCAAACCAGCAAATCAATGGTTTCAATAGAAACACTTGAGGTGTTTTATTTTTCATGATGTTATTCTTGTCATGAAAGAAAGTGGTATATGTATGTGTTCTCCGTCAAGTGATTTTTAGCACTAGAAGGAGGAGAATAGTGTCATAAATTTTATACACTTCATGGTAATAAGTTTTAGTTTGTAAAAGTTTTGTGAAGTGTTTGAAGAGATTCATTTGGTAGAAGCTTATAAGCCTACTACAAATTATGAATTTAGAATTATTGTGAATGAGTTTTAAGTTTGAAGAATGACAACTCCCCTTTCATCAAGCATGCAGTAGGTTAGTAAAGATTGTAGACCTATTTCTACCAGAAGATATATGCCATTGAATTTTGAAGCCATTCATGGTTTTCCAAACTCTGTACAGTATAATCTCAAAAAGTATTTACCTAAGTTTAGTGGGAACCATCTTGTTTCAGCTAGTCATCATGTTGAGTTGTTCAGTGATTTGATGGGTGATTATGAGAATTCTCATGAGGACGTGCATATGAAGTTGTTTTTTCAGACTTCAGAAGGTGATTCTAGAGACAAGTTTTCTTTTCTACACACATGTTCTATTTCATATTGGGGTAAGTTGCATTCCGCCTTCATGGAGCAATTTGGAGAAAGAGTAATCATATCTGATTCTTATGATAAGTTCTTGAATATTCATGTTAAGTGTGATGAACTTGTGTATGAATTCAACATCAGATTTGCAAAGGTTTTAAATGAAATTCTTGAAAGTTATAAGCCAAATGATCAAGTGTGTCGAGTGGTTTATCTCAGTGCATTTGATAAGAAGATGAGTTATCTATTGAGAGATAAAGAATCTAATACTTTGCATCAAGCATTCATGATGGCAATAGAGATTGAGAATAACATAAAATATGGCTTATCCTAGAGTCACTTATCTAGGAATTTTTTCCGGCAAGATGAGGTGCAAAGGAAAAATCAATTTCAAAAGGAGTATTTATTTTTAGATCAGCAAATACGTACCCCTTTTGTTGTAGATAATTTTGTTGAAAATTCAAAAATACAAACATGTAAAGATAAAGTCTCTTTGTTGCAAAGAAGAAATGATTCCCTTCTTTCTGAATTGAATGCACATGTTTATAATATCACAACAGTAGATTACAAAGTTACATCACTTGATCAGTTAAATATGCAAGAAATAAATTTAGTTGTTTCTCTTCCTAATGATAATATGCCTTTTTTTGAGAATGTTGTAAAATTTGAAGTTGAAGGATGTTCATCTAAATATGAGGATGGAGAAGTTGACAGTGATTTTTCAAGTGATACTAGCAAAGTTGTTGATCTTTCATATTGTGAAGAAGCATCATGTGAGGACAATGGCAAGGGTTTTTGCTCGAGTCAAGAAGAGGATAGTGATAGTACATATTCATCTTCATGCGAATCAGATGCAAATTGGGAAGAAGAAAGAAATGATAGAAGTTGCCACTATTATGAAAGTAAAGATATAAGTTCTCTTTCTAAATCTGAAAGTGAAATTCCATTTCAGAATTGTACAAGTCAGCTTGAGTTTGAAAGTTGTGAAGAAAGGTTGTCTACACAATATGAGGATAAAGAGGTTGTTTATAAGGATGGATTACCTAGTTGTGTAGATAAATGTCTTGAGGATATATGCAATAGTAACTAGTGATATACAAATGATTCTAAGGTTAATGCATCAGCACTTAACAATGATTGGTTTGCAAGACATTTGAATCACCTTTATAAAGACAATGCAGCTAATATGTATTTATTTTCTACATGTTTCATTGATTGAGTAGAAAGCGAGTCTTCATATGGTTCTGATTTTTCTTCACATGCTGAAAGTCTCCATGAAGATGAAATGGGTAATGGTTTTAAAATGTATACTAATACATTATATGATAAAAATCCTAATGATGATCAGCCCATTTTTTGTCAAAATGTTGAAAAAGGATCACTACATGGAGTTACCAACCCATTGTTTGAAGAAGACATGGAAGGTTTAGATTTAGCTAAGGATGAGTTTAATGTTGATACATTTTCTTACAGCTATAAGAGATCAAATTTATCTTCTTTTGGATGTGATGGTGAAAGTATTGATGAGATTTCATCTTATGAGATTGATAATAAGGTGTTTGACAAAGTTGTTGAAAATCAGCGTGCAGCTTATGGCAAGTTTTATGATGAATACTTTAATGTGACAACTAATCCATTTATTGATTGTGAAGAATCATTGAAGGACTCTAGATTAGTTTCAAATTTTGACATTGATGATATATGTGAGTTTAAATCTGATTGCTCCTCTGAGTACTATCGAGTTATGCATAAGGATACACATTTTCAAGGTATGTGTGATCTCTTTCCCCATGTTGAATATGATGCCTTCATATTTGAGACTGGTAGCATGCATGATTCATTTGTTAGAGAAGGTAATCAATTTTAGTTTGATATTTTTAAGCATGTTGACCAGTACTTTCATAATGAGCAAGTGATTGAGAATGACGCAAGGTTTTATATGCGTAATGGAAGTAAGGATGTAGATTCAATTTTGCTAACTAGTGAGACTAATGTGAGTAGTATTTCTAGTTTACTTCATGAAAGTTCAAATGAAAATTAGGTATATGATAGATGTAAAGGTTTTTGTTGAAGTTTGGTGGCCTAGGGCCATCGTTTGTACATAGTAGTGGTAGTTGTTTTTTCTTTCAATAAAGTTGTTTGAGAGAAGTTTTTTTGTTTCGAGAATGGTTTGCTTCTTCTAGAGATCTAAATACTTTTCATGCCCAAAAGGGACATGCATCCCTATTGGGACTCAAAATTGAAGCCCTAATTTTGAGTACCATTGAAAAATTAAGCCCTATAAGTGCTCTTTAATGCATATGTACCTAATTGTACTTTTGAAGCCTAAGAGGTGTTCAATGTTTTTGACACCTTCCATTCAGTGTGTGTATGCATCCAATGAAGTTAAACTACCATTATAAGTCATTTCATGAGGTCCCATTTTGAGTAATCTCCAATTTTTCATTTTCACCTAAGTATCAAACAATGACAGAAGGCTATGTTTGCATATAAATATCTCGCACCCAGTCATGTTGCGTGACTCACCGCTTTAGGAGTGTTTATTATCCATACCATGGAGCCTATATTTTGGATTTTGAGTCATTCCAAATCCATTTTACTAGGTTTTGAATCCCTCAAAGTTGGTCTTTTAATGTTGTCATGTTGATGCAATTAATTCTAAATTCTGGGAAGCCCTGTTTGACTTGTTATAACTTTGACCCAGTTGACCCAAAAAAGAAAATTCCCTTTCCATTATCAGAAACTTGCTACATTCCTAATTTGAGCTTATGATGAATCCATTTTATTAGTTTTCAAATGTGATTCCATTTGCAATTAATAAAGTTTCACTGGTGTCATGCAATGCAGATTGATCAGTACCCCTATTCATGATGTCATATCTTGAGATCTATGATAGGTGAGATTTAATGGACTGTACTCCTATGTTGTACTCTAAAAATACTTCAAGTATGCCAATTTTCAAATCTTGATGAATCTATCTGCACACTTTCCCAAGTCCATTCCATTTGCAAAAAATGTTTTTTCCATTGTTTCCAACCTGCAAATTATGACTAGCCCACTTTGACCATTCTCCATTTGTGCCCAATTATTTTTCATGAACCCAAATCCTAGATTTATATTGTCCTAATGAAAGAGAATCAATGAACCAATTTTCATTTTCCTAAGTGTTAGTTTGCCTAGTTTTTGAAGCCAAATCCGAATGCAATTTATTATTTTCTGACTTGTTTTCTTGCAGACAATTTAACAAGGTAACTCTGGCGGTCAATATCTTTTGACCCTGAATTTTTCATGAGATGAGATTCAACATGGTACAATTGTGAAAAATGAAGAATCAGTGGGTCAGATTTTAGAGCCTAGTCAGGTGTTTGGGTCAGCTTTTAAAGCTAGTCAAGGGACCTCCTGGCACAAAGTTGATGGTTTGCAGGTAGGTGTAAAGTGAGTTGTAAATTTGTTTTTGTGGTGCAAATTGACTTCAGTATAATCAAGCATTTATTCAGTCTAGTTTGAAGGATCAACTATTCAAAAACAAAAAAAAATTAGCCGAACCCATTTGGGGCCCGACTAATTCCATCAGATTAATATGTTATTAGGAAGTGAAGTAGCCCAAAAGATTTTTTTAATGACTATGATCATTAAATGATTGTGATAGGAAGTTGGATAAAATGGATCAAATTATTTGAAGTAATAAGGAGAAAAATGGCTCTATAGGCATATGAATTCTGAGTTATAATCTTCTGCACAAAAAGGTTGTCAATTTGGAGGATCATTGTAAACAATCAAAAGAATAAAAATGGGATGGACAAGTTTAGGGATTTGCAACAAATTTTTTGAAATTCTTTGGCTTCTTAAGATGCAATTACTCAATTATTGTTTCAAACCTTGGAAGAGGTTTGTTTTGCATCATTATTTTGAAAATCTTCCCTTTTGACCTCATGTCCAAGCTTTATGTTGAACTCAAGCTTGCAAATCCACTTGTACCTAAAGTAGTTTAGGATGATGAACTTATATCTTAAAAGGTTCAAAGCTATTTTTGAGTGCAACATTTTCAATCTTCTGTCTTTTCAACATATGAGCCCTTAAAGTTGCCTAGTTATTTTTTCAATTTTGGTCAAAGTGCTCATGTTAGAATAAGGGGATTTGTTATTTCCAAAAGGCAAGATAATTTTCAAGATTTTTCCAATAAAAGAGTAAAATGTGCCCTTGCCTTGGAAAACGAAAAGTTGTTACGGGATCATCCCAATAGTTTTGGAAGCTCTAGAAGTAAAATGAGTTCCATTGAGTCTAGTATGTATCCTAGAATTGTTTAAATTGATAAAGGTAGGCACCATTTGTTTAAAAGAGGATGGTGTCACATGGTTAAATTTGAGATGAGTTGTGATTCAAAATTTGTTGAGAATCTTGATGTTACATTTTTTCCTACTAAAATGACTGGAGGAGAGCCTGACCTACCTAAGTCGAGTATTGGAATTGATGGAGACATTAAGGATGTTTCAAACTTTGATGTTGAAGTAGGTGTAGAAGATTTTGGAAGAGAGAGTTTGAAGGTATCTAAGAAGAAACCAGCATATGAATTTGAAAGCCACTGAAATAGAGATATAAACACATGGGCCAAATCTTAAGTGTCATGATCCATATATTGATTAAGGGTAGGAGGCTTGCATAAGCTCAGTCTCTTTTGCTCTGCATGGTGAGAAGAAGTGGAGCCACGACATAGCAAGGTGAGTAGCCCATGCATGACAAAAATAGGGGAGTCAATGGCATCTTTCTAATCATAAAAGAGCCTCATGTTGGAGAGTAAAAAGAATAGAGAAAGATGTAGGAAAGGCCAGCATAACATTATTCAAGCATTATGGATGTCCATAGCCAATGAAATCTGCAAGAAGCTACAAGTATGAAAACAACAAAAGCCAGACCAGAGATGCCACAAGGAGGGACATGTGAGAAGCTAGGCATGCCCACAAAAAGAAGTTGTTGTATGTTGAAGAGATAGTTAAAGCATAGAGGAGAATGCCATGGTTTTAGAGGGAATTCATGCCATATAAAACATAGCAGTGCCATGTCCATATTAAACAAAGCCTAGGGTATAAAAAAAAAGGGTCCACGCTTGCATAAGACAGAGGAAGCAGAGGAAGAAGCCACATGGATAACAGAGCTCCCTCACAAGAAAAATCCACCTTGTGATTATTATAGCACAAAAAATGGTAATGAAATAAGAAAAAAAGCGGCAGATAGCACTGTGAAGCTCTTGTCCTTAGGGAGAAGAAGAGGTGCAAGCAAGTGACATGGGGATGTATTTTGCTCCTTAAATACTTTTCAACATGCATCATAGCATGTCCTTAAGACCTCGGCCTTTTATAAGGAAAGCCATGCATTGTGGTGGACTCGGACATGCATGCCAATTGGTAGGTTACCTGAGGTAATATTTTGAATGGGCACGCAAAAAAAAGTTAATGGAAAAGGTTGTTGGGAAAACTTGAAATTTCATTGGAAAAGTCAGGAATCCAAGAGGTTGCTATGTTGCCACCAAAAAAGTGTGAGACTTTCTGGCATGCGACATAGTGACTTGTCGAAAATTAAAATTCTGGCTAGTGAGCTACCAAAAAAATGAAGTTCAGGACAGTGACTTCCAAGTAAGGAGAAATTCTAGCGGGTGGTTGAGAACCAAAAGAAAACTGACACATGGTAGCATGTGGTGAGCAAGTATTAACTCAGTGGTGATGTAGCAGAAAATCTCACAAATGAACCAGATAGTGACACGTGGTACATCCGGCGGCCATCACGATGTCACCAAAGGAAAGTTGCTCGATGGATAACATAGTGACATCACAACCATGATGTGGTGTGATGATATGGATTAATGACTAGATGCTAACATGGCAGAATGGAGAACAAATTAGATGTTGATAGGTGTCACAAGGTGGTCAAACTAGGTTTGACTTAGATTGAAAAGGCAAGGAAAATTCAAAGGTTTCAAATAAAAAATTTATTTTTTATTCTTCTTAGAGGTTTCACATCTGGGGTTAGAAATTTTTTAAATAAAATTTGATTTATCATATAGTTAAAACTATAGGAAAAGATTAAATTTTTGCAAGGTGTAATGCAAGCCATGAACAGGAACCTAGTTTTTAGAGGGCCATAATAGGGGTTTTTTTGCTCAAAATGGGCACTCCAATATATTGTCAAAACTAGGAGAAGATGAGCTATCTGAATATGGATTTAGTTTTTGCACAACTATTCACACATTTGAGTTATAAGAATATTTGTGATTTATGGGGCCTTCTTAGTAAAACAGGCAATTTTTGTCATTAAGCATCAAAATTGGTTAGAGGGCAGATGTAAAGGCTTGTTGAAGTCTAAATATGGAGAAAATAGATTCTAAGAGGGTTTATTGAATTCTAGAGGCCATTTAACTAATTTTTCACTTTTACCTTGAGTTCAAATTTGGCATCAAAATCAATTATTATTTTGAATCAAGTATCTTAGATATTTCTTTCTTTTTGAGGCCAAATGATGAGGAATTGATATGTAGTTACAGAGAGAGGGTAGAGAGAGGTTTTTTAGCTTTTTGGGAAGGAATTCTAAGTGGGCACATGTCATCTTTACAATAGAACCATGAATTCACTTCCTCCTATATCATTCTCTTTCTTTCTCATTGTGTTGGTTCCAATTTTCTGAGAAAAACTTCTCACTATTGAGACACCATTCTTCAGCAAATTTTTTTTGTATTGAGCAGCATTTGAGTTTTAATGTAGTTAGTTCTCATCTGTTAGGTGATTTGTGAGTTATTTTCTATACATCTTTCATGTATTCATTTTCAAGGAGAATGACTAAAACACAACAAAGGGTTTTAATTTCAATCTGAATCTTGTCTCCTGCTCATGGATTTGTAATCTTTTCTAGCTTCTGAACAAAGAACATAAACTAGTTTGTTTAGAAATGTATGTGGTTGAAATATCTTGTTGATGGAACAAAGAGCCATGTAATTACTTGATGTTTATCATAGGGTTTGAATATTTCTTGACTAGATAACCTAAGTATGAGATTCATTTTGATGTAGATGTCTATTCACAAGGTGAAAGATAGATCAGGGATCTTGATGTAGGAGTTATGTCAGAGAATTCTAGGAGATGTATGGTTATAATTCATGTAATTTCCCAATAGATAAGGCACTATTCAAAGATAATATCATTTAGATTTTTTGGCTCAAAGTTTGACCCTCACTTAACTTACCAGTTTCATGAGTCATGTTCTTAACTATTTCATGCTTGTGATTTCTTGGTTAAGTATAGAAGATTTATGGGTTTGATCTATTATTATAGATCCTGATTATACTTATTTCACTGGTCACATAATCAGATCTTAAGAGGTTCACCCACCTATTTTTTGTAGAGTCTGAAGTGAAGAAGGAGTGTAGCCTTATAATTGGTGCAGGTTCTTGGTGAATTATGTCCATTATTAGAGATAGCTACCCATAGATGCATTATTCCCTTGCATACCTAGTTATTCAAACTCTATTAAATTAGGAGCCAATAGGTGCTACAAGAGATTCTTGCTCACTTGGGGCCTCACATGGAGGAAAAACCAATGTGAAGAAGGTCGAGAAGAGGAATCTCATCATGGAGATTCCCATGGGTCTGAGTACAGAGAGGAGGAGTGTGAATGTTCTCATACTCCACCATGTGGCCAAAGCCACCATCAAGATGGTAGGGACTATGACAGTGAAGATTCCATCTATTTGGATATCATGAAATCTCTTCAACAATCCAAACTACCATTGTATTA
Source organism: Cupressus sempervirens (assembly GCA_028749045.1). Taxonomy (NCBI): domain Eukaryota; kingdom Viridiplantae; phylum Streptophyta; class Pinopsida; order Cupressales; family Cupressaceae; genus Cupressus; species Cupressus sempervirens. Next base: position 1,010,618,312 of record CM053787.1, on the reverse strand, counting down.
TGGTAAGGGAGGTGGCCTTAGGCCGAAAACTTGGTAATTGGACATAAAGCATTACTTCACCATGTACCCATATGTAACCAATATGAGGGCCAATTGTGCTATTATGCAATTAAGGGACCACACATCCATTTGGTGGAATATCAAGGGGTAGAAGCTCCAAATCAACATTGCAAATCTCACCTAGGAGATCTTTGAGGAGAGGTTTTGAGAGAGATTCTTATATCCCTAGTTTAGGGAGGCCCATGCTGATGAGTTCCACAAGATTAGATAGGGGAACATGATAATGGACTAGTATGAGATCTAGTTCTTTGAGCTTAGGCAACACTCATGCTACAATCATGATAATTTACTCCTAACTTATCATTTCATCAGAGGCCTTAAGGATGCCTTTATTGGAGAAGTTTGTATGCATTAGCCTAGAACTCTTATTTATGCTATTGAGAAGGCATGTATTGCTAAGAATAATTTGGCTAGAGGTTAAATAGTGGTAAATCAAGTTCTCAGAACCATAGTGCATAGAATTCAAGATAGGATACACAATTTACCTAGTCCTTAGGGAAGGGTCAAGCCCAATCAACACCCTCACAAGGTGGTAGTCATCATTGTGGTTTTTGATAGTAGGAAAAATGGTTTAAAGGTGGATAGAAAGCATGTGACTCAAGAAAGAAGGGAGATGACTAGAGCCATGGTTAGAAGTCCCATCTAGACCACCTTCCTTAGAATAGTTGACAGAATTCTAGAAGGGGTAGTGCTCCATATTCCAGTACTACTCAGGGTGGTCGTGGATCTAGTTCTAACTTTATGGGAAACTATTATTCCTATGGCCAACCTAGCCATAAAGCTTTGGTATGTCCTAGTAAACCATCTATGGGACCTAGAAAAGGTATGACCATATTAGAGCCTACTATGGGGGATGCTAGTAAGACTCATCAAATCTTTGTAGTGGCTTATTATCAAGCTAAGTATCAAGGTATAGTAGTTGAGGCTACAAGTACATTGCATGGTGTTTCATCTTCAATGTTATTTGACTCAGGTGCCTTAGATTATTTTATTTCACCATCTCTTATTCAGTGATGTAGATTAATGGTAGTGTGTCAAGTCGATAGGAGGCAAGTTGAGTTAGTCATGGGTTCCAAAGTGGCTATAGACTTCTTGGTCAGCAGTTATAGTTTGGATTTGGGTACCTTCACCAACATAGTGGATCTTTGTATCCTACCTCTAGGATCATACAACATTGTGTTGGGCATGGATTGGTTAGCCACCCATCAGGTGAATATAGATTATCATTGTAAGTCGGTACAACATGTTGGTGATATAGGTGGGCAAGTGGAACTTTTGTGAGTCTAGAGACTAGTCTCACTTTCAATGATCTCATCTAATTAGCTAAATTAGAGTGTGTGGAAGGGATGTCAAATATTTCTTATTTCTATTAGTAATCTAGAGGAAGCCGTGCATTGTACAATGACACTTGATGATCACCTACTTCTTCACGAGTATGCAAATTTGTTTCCTAATGAGATACCACGTATGCCACTATAGTATGACATTTATTTTCATATCAATCTCATACTAGGAGTGGAACTGATTTCATGAACTCCTAATTGCATGACTACTCAAGAGTTGAGTGAGCTCTTATTGCAATTGGAGGAATTGTTGGCCAAGGGCAATATTCATCCTAGTGTATCCCCATGGGATGCACCAATTAGCTTTGTGAAGAAGAAATATGGATCATTTTGCTTATGCATTGACTATTGATAGTTGAATAAGGTGACATTGAAGAACCAATATCCTTAGCCAAGGCTAGATGACTTGCTCAATCAGATGAAGGGAGTGTGAGTGTTCTCAAATATTGATCTAAAGTTGGGATATCATCAGCTTTGTATCTAGGAGGCTAACATTAATTGAACAACTTTTCATACACGATATGGGCATTATGAGTTCATGGTTGTACCCTTTGGGTTAACCAATGCGCCATCAATGTTCATGAGCAGGGTATACTTTAAGAAACCCCTCGTTCAGAAAAGGTGTAAAAACATGGCAAAAGGTGTAAAACACTTGACAAAAAAACTAATTTTTGTGGTGAAAAAGTTTAGTTTACAAAGAAATAATAATAATCTTCATTGGTAAATCTTTCATAATCTTTCAAACAATGTGTAAAATCTAGGTGAATTGTGTTATTTTAAAAGCACAAAAATATATACATTGGTGAGCAAAAAATAATTGTCATAGTAAAATATTAATTTTGTGGCTAAGTCATTTCATTGTATTAGACACAAAATATATACATTAGTGAATAATAATATTCTCAAAATTAAACATAAATTTTGTTGATGAATTGATTCATTGTGCATTGCTAGACATAAAATATATACATTACAATTATATGGTTAAATTTTATAATAATATTACAATAAATTAAATTAAATTAAATTCTTACAAAATAAGTAAATTAGAAAATGTATATTATTATATCTATCTCCCATCTATAATTGGGCTAGAAACTAACATGGCTAGAAACAAGATTGATGCAATAACTTTTTTATTAAAATATTTAGATATACTTAATACAAAATGAATACACAAGTAAGATAAGTTGTGAACTATTGAAAAGAAAGGTGTGATGTTATGATGTGGAATTAACCCCAATCTTCCCAAAAGGGACATTTAGTAGCATAGTGTCCTACTATTCTAGTATTAAAACATTCAAAGGATAACTTACTGTATACTTGGTCAATACATTATTTATTTAAGTGACAAATTTTACCACTTTATTTTAATAAAATTCATATTTAGTTTTTTTTTATCTTAAAAAATAACACTATTCTTATCATGCTAATTCTTCTTAGATCTTACCATCTCTTTCATATACTTCTCTATATCCTAACCTTTTTTTTACATAGAAACCATTAAAGTTTTGTAGGTCTTATTCATTGTCCTTGTCATGTTTTGCACTATCTTATTGCAATATAGTTGATCAACAAAATCATCTAATAGATTTTAAAATTTCATTTAACCTATTTAGGTGGCCTTCATTTTTCTCATATTTTGACATCATTGATTCATTAGAGTTTCAAAAGTATGTGTCATATTATACGATTCATTCTCAAATATTACCAAGATGTTTCAATTAATCAAACATATATTTTCAACCCATACCCTTTAGCTATTATTTATCACCCAAACTATTGGTAATTATATTTCTCACCTTAGCATTTCTTTCATAAGTCATAATTTAATCTTTAGTAGGAGGATTTGATACTTTAGGAACATATCATTTATTTTAGCACCAAGAACACCATATGATATAGAGTTTAGTGCCCACATTAGACTTCACTTTATCTTATCAAAAGGTATAGCTTATTTCATGATGCTTGGTACATTGAGACTTTGTTCAGCAAAATTTTCTAGATATCATAGCTTAAAATTCAAACATTTGGACTCATTTAATTTAACTATTCAAGTTAGAAAAACATAATTACAAATACAAGCTTTAACTTCATCTAGTTACAAATATATATCAACTTAGGAGTGGTTTCACAAGATTTTGGTTAAATGATAGAGAGATCTCTATAGAATATTGATAAGACATTCCCTTGTTTGATTCAAAAACATAGAATTGTTGTGCACATCTGGCTAAGTTTTTCTTTCACTTATTCTTGCCATCTCGAGAATTTGTAGCATTGTGGGGAGATAGTATAAACTATTGGTAGTTGGTACTATTTTTGTAAAGAATATTTAGGATTACATAATTTGCCTCTATTGTATATTTATATTTAAGTATGCATCAAACTAAAAGTAGCTCATTCCATTGTTTCAACTTTGTCTTATTCCAAGTGAGTTCATAATTTGTTTAATAAACAAGAATATCTTATTTTTGCATTTGAGAATTTGAAGCATACCTCAAACTAACCTTGGTTGATCAAGGAAATCTCTTTTGAAATTTGATAAGGCCCAAGTATAAAATGAGAACTAGGTGAATAAAAATACATGGTCCTAAAAGGCTATTTGGAACCTAGAACAATTTTCCTTATCCCAAGGTAATACATACTTTTTTGATAGCTAAGAATATCGTATATTTAAATTTGAAGTATACATCAGACTAAAATTTTCTCATCCCATTATTTCATCTTTGTTTTACCCCAAGAAATTACTTAATTTATTTCTTAAGAAAGAATATTTATATTATAAGTTTACTCAAATTGACTTGGTTGATCAAGCAACTCTCTTTTGAGATGTGATAAGGGCCAAGGATAAAAATAATATTTGGTTGAAAAGGATACATAGTTCTAAAAGGATATTGGAAACCTAAACTTGTCAAGTTGCTTGGGTATTATATGGGAATTTTCTTAACACTCATTTGATGACATTTAAAAACTATTTGTCAAGTATATTAAATTATTATTAATACATGTGATTTACCATCTCAAGTGGTAGGTGCTCCTATTTATTCAATGAGCATAGGCTCTAATTTTAGAAAACTAACCTAACTAAATGGTACATCATTTTTGTGTAGGAGATAGATCACATCCATAGACATAGAAGATCCATGCAATGTTGGACAAGCTAGCTTGGGAGATGAAGGCATTAGGTTATTTTATAGATTATTGGTGATGTTGATAAAGCAATCTAAAAAATAGGTTTGCACCATACTGATGTGTAATGTCATATATATGCACTAAAATTTGAGGGACAATTTTTTTTCTATTAATTATAAAGAGGTCCAAACTGGGTACATACTATACTATATATTGTTTTGTGCACTATACCCTATATAGTATTACATCTATCTCCCTTAGGAGTGATAGTTTCTACCAATGCCCACTACATATACATATTTTCTTTTACACAAAAATCTATAGAAGGATAAACCTATTGCTAAAGAGGGGTCATTTCATAGTTGGATCATATGCAAAAAAGAAGCAACACAATCTATTTCTATGTAGGAACCCATGCAACCCAACTTTGTGTTCCCTCAAATCACTTCAACACTATACCATTGTACTAAAAAATAGTGGATAGATTACCCATGTCTTCTGCTTTAGGAAGAGGATCAACCAAAGGATCTAGTAATAATAGAGTTGAAGGATTTCCTTGATTGACACTTTATCTAATATCTTCTAACAACTCATTCAATGCCATATTATTTGTTTCATCTTTATCTACTTTAGCCACTTTTTTCATGTACCCATGTGCTACATTCTCTTTCACCATAGTAGTTTGAGGCTCAAGAAATTGTTAGTTAAAACATCAGATATGGTGAAGTTGTTATTCAGCACATGTCCAAATAGGTTCCATACTTCTTTACCAAATAAAAAATCAAACAATATTTGTTGAACTATTTCATCACATCTACACAAAGAGAAAACATTGAATACTCTATTAGGTTTCTTGATGGGGAACCTCCATAAGATTAGATAATATGGCATTAAATGAGTTGCTAAATTTCTTGATGGGAAACCTTGATAAGATCAACCACATGAAATAAATAATTTTGGGTTCAGTTGGAATATGACAAAACTTCACAAGGAATGTGGACCTATTTGAGGGATTAAGATCCAGCTTCCAAGAAAAGTTAATATGATTGATGATATCAGTGTTGTCAAAGAGAAGCTTATAGAGGACCTTAGTTTTGATAAGGGGAAATAAGGTACCATTAGGAAACCTCATATGACTAGCTTTGTTGGAACATAGGTTCACAGGGGAGGTTTAAAATAGAGCTATCATCTCTCAACTAACTTCTTATCAATTTTCTTCTATATTCACTCTCATATATCTTTAAGGTTGTGTTCAATGGTGAAGTGAATTCCCAAATACCTAACCAAGTTTTTAGGCTCTCGGGATCGCCATGCTAAGGAGAATTTACTAAACCATTGTGGTTGGTTGTTTGTTGCTTTTGATATAAGATATAAAACAAGGCATACCTTTTAGTGAATGCAAACTTAGGTCACAAGGGAACAAAAAGGAGTTTTGATTGCATGTTGCATGCTCATATGACAATAGGAAAGGATTATGGAATCTTGATGAGAAGAGTTTGTGCAAAAGCATCCACAAGAGCATTAAAATTATTGAACTTGTAGTTCAAGTGAAATTCATACAATAACAAGAACATGTATACATAAGAATGTGTTTTTGGTATTTAAATAATATTGTAAGGATGGTATAGCATAGCATAGAAAAGAACAAAAACATAATAAAAAAGCTATCAAAGATGACCAGTATAAGAATATGAATAGTAAAACCTAATATCCCACTACTGCATAATAAGCCTTTACCTGTAATATAAACTAATGACGTAGATTGGAGGTTACTCAAGTGAATTTTAAATTTATGACATATAAATGAAAATGAACAATAAAAGTGCTCAAGATAAATTTTAGGAAACTAACTCCAAATAATCTGAATTATTCATATGTAACTTCAGATAGAAGAAAAAGCCATGTGGGACTGTCCAAAAACACTTAATAGATTAAAGAATAGAGTAATTTTGAAAAAACTTGAGGATTCAACAATTATTGTAAACATTAGGTAAATTTCATACTTATCACTATGGTGTGAATTACAATCTTCTAATAATGAACAAGAAATTAGTAATTATCATAAATTCAAACTATGAACATGATTCAAGAATCGGTCGATGGAAAAATGTGCATATTTGTCAAGCAACAAAATTTGGGACTATAATAAAATAAACTAGAAATTAGATTAATTGAGTACTAGATACCTTGAAAAAATAAACTAGAAATTAGTAGAGTAAAAAAAAATAACTCCAATTGAAAAATGCTTAAACTGAACTAAGATTATATGGATTGCCTACTACAGTAGCATGATCGTATAATGGGCATGAACAAGCCTAGGCCTAGTTATTATTTATGATCATAGTATAGTCTTCCTCTATACAATATAGTGTGGTATAGTTAGTACTTTTACTACCCCTACCACTAGCATTGACTGACCTAGCTCCTATTGCTCCTACTAATAAAGAGTAATATATGAGGCATCTAACTTGAACATGACAAAAAACAAGCTCATTGATTTCAATTCATTATTTGAGACATACCAAAATGATAGGATCAATTATAGGGTATTCTTGGTTTGCTTGTCATATGCATAGGGACAGGGAAATAAGTTTAGTTAAATTATCTAACAATGATAATTGAACCTTATTAAGCTGATAGATTTGAGGATTATTTTATCCAACAAGATGTACCAATTATTATTCAATCTCTAAAAACATAACACATAGCCACACTGAGTAGGTAATACCAATTAAATTTTTCATACAATTATAAATAACCTTTCTATTTCCATAAACATATTATAGATGTGAATTTGTAGTTAAGATCATATTTAATAATGTCATGTTCCTCAGCAACAACAGAAGTTGACAATTCCCTACATTCATCAGTAGTAGCAGTGATGACAAGCATCCATAAATTTGCACTTACAGTTCCCCTTAAAATGCTATGTACCTCATGATCTACTTCAAATGATGATGATAACAATTTATCAAAGAGACTAATTGAGCTAATAATAAAAAAGCTATTAAGTTTTCCCAACAAAAATAACATTATGTAAACAATAAAATAACAAAAATCTTGAACTCTATTTTTGTAAATTGTAATTGTAATTGTAATATGACTGAATATGGAAGAAGTAGAGTAGAGCTATAAATACCTTAGAATTGAATGATAAATCACTTCATTGAATTAGTCTCAAATGTGATGCTTCTATATCCCATATGGACTCTAGATCCTGAAACTGACTAGTACTAATAGGTCCCTCTTCATTTTGAGTTAGGTATTCAAAATCAAAAAAATCTTCATCTTAATTCAGAATCTGAGACCTAAATTCATCATTTATGTCAAAATTAGTAGCAACCCACCATCTTTTTATGCAAAGGCCTCATCTTTCACACATGGAATTCCAAATGGCTAATGACCTATCATAAGGAAAATCTCTAACATTTTATTGAGTTACAAACAACCACAAGAAAGTTTCCAAATTTTTGTCTATTTTATTTCTGACCTTTGATTTCAAAAACCTCAATGCACTAAAAACTCTCTCATCTTCCATCAACCCTAAAAGCATTGTTTGACATAAATCAACAAGTTTGAAATATTTTGACATTGAAGTACACAATACTTCACTTTAACTTATCCTTTTCTAGAGCCTTGTTATTGCACTAGGATCGAATGGATTCTCAAAGTTTCCATCTGGTGTTTCATACACAATGCAAAATGTTTAAATTATTTTTAAAGATTATTAGAATCTAAGATTCCTTGTATTGGTTGTCCATTGCAATCTATATGCTTTGAAAATTGTGTTATCAATTCATCAAGTTTATTATGAAACAACTTTACATCACTTGAATCATCTTCAAAGTGTTTCCAAAATTGAGGAAACACACAAATCATGGCTTCAAGAATTTCTTCTCGAGGAAATCTTTCATGAATGTCACTTGAAAGTTTGTAAGAAATAGACTTCACACTTTCACTAACAAATTTAGCAATCTTGTCAAAATGATCCTTTTATACTAGTAGTACTCTGCCTCTCTTGTTTGTCTTAGATTGGTGCATTGGTATTTGAAATCCTTTCACAAACACACATAGCTCATTTTTTGCATTGAATTGCAAAAATTTATTAGTGTGATTCAAATCCATAATTATCCCCCACCTTAAAAAATTGGGCTATGACCTGTGAGATCTGAATACAAAGAATGCAAAGCCATGCATGTCATTTTACATAAATTACTATGCTCATGAATATACATAGTTCTTTCTTTGGCTTTCTTAACAATTTTGTTCATTAAATCTAGCATGGGGAGAAGACTAGATAAAGTTAATAGGTTCTCTATATCACTTTACTTATTTAACAAATCAGGAGCTTTGTCTACTGTAAGGTGTTGCTCATATGTAACTCCAATGAAGGATTGATATTATGATAGAACTCGTTCTGTTGGTCCATGAAAAAATATCCATCTGGTCTCAACATCCTTGAGAATCTTATTTCCTATTGTTACTCCCTTAGAAAAAATCTTAAATTCTACAAAATGTTTAGGACTTCTGCACATGTAGGAGTGGAGATCACAAATTAGATCTTCAATTTTTGACACTATAGGAAAACTACTTACAATCTTATATGCCAAGCATGTAAGGTGCAATACTAGATTGTAATATTGCATAAAGAACAATAATTTTCCCTTACATTACTATAGCTCCATTAGCTCTAACACACACTAACTTCTTGACAATTGTCAAGTCATCCATACCAAAAATTTCATTTAAATCTTTCTTAACTTCAAAATATAAATTTGTTGCAGTTGGATTGGCCCTCATTTTACAAACACAAAGTAGATGATCTTGACAGAAATGTTTTTTTAATGTATGTGCATGCATGTAGACCCAAGAAGTGTTATCTACCATAGTGACTTCATCTAAGGATAATGAAATGAATTTGGATTCTTTTACTCTCTCCTCCACATCTTGATTTTCCACCTTAGCAAGATAGCTTGTCATTTCCCATCTAGTGTATATTGACCAATGTGACATATGATAGTGAGGAACTCTCAAAAAAGATAATAAATTACTATATTTTGAAAAGTCTCTCATAGGACACCCTCTAGATAGAATATGAAAAATAAAACTCATCTAAAAAGTCTTTGCCAAGTTTGCATCATTGGTTGCATGTTGAAGCCCAGCCTTGATTGGATTGTCACTACTGCTAGTACCAATTATTGTTATTTTCTTGAAATGATCTTCATATTCTATGGCATACTTAACATCATTCTTCCTTTGATTTTCATCTCACTGTTGCTACTTCCTTTCCATCTATGATTTTTTTTTCATAAACCTTACCAATATTTTTTTATATAGTGTCGAGCTTTAGCTGGAACTTTTTCTCTCTTTTAGTTTTCCAAGTACAAATTGTACACCTACATTTTGTTGGTTGTTCATCATTATTTGTGACTAGTCCAATAAACCAATATTTTGCTATCCAATCAACCTGGAAATTCCTTTTCATTTCCCACTCTTGCCCCATTTTTACATTCCTTTTTTCTTTTCTTCCTACCAACATCAATATTATCTTCTATTACAACATCTTCTATTGTTACAACATTTTTATACCTCATTTGATGCATTTTGATTTAACTGAATAAGAACCCCATCTTCTAGTGGTGGTGAGCTATTGTGATTTCCTTCTACACTTGTAGTTGCACATGTTGATGGACTAGAAAGATTGTCGATTCCAAAGAAAGACTTTATGGTAGTATCTCTAAGTTTTGCGCATTTTTATTTCCTTCCAATCCCTTCACTACCCTTGAGGGTCTTACCCTTGTCAACATGTAGCCTTCCATTGACAACCCCTTTATTTCCCTAAGACTAAGTAGTATTAGTTAGAGACTCGCCCTCCCTAACATCTCAATCTACTGACAATCCATTTGCTTCATTGAGAATAAGTAGTATTAGTTTGATACTAGGAATTGAAATTAATCAATAATAGTGATACTATGAATTTTAAAGAAATGATTGCCTACCTTGGTCTGTTACACTTTCTCTGGTATTCTAATTTCTATGTAATGTGCTGCAAGATTGTAACTCTAGTCTCTCACTTGCCTATTGTCTACCAAAATATACATCAAAATTTTTACATAAACCAAAATATAAAATTCAACAAAAATGAGAAATCTACCAAGAGCTAGTCCACCATAACTGGGATAATTTCTAAGGGATGGATAAAATCTTAATCTAAATTTGAATCATATAATCATTTACAAAACTACCCATGTGGTCTATAATCATTCACTCCAATCATAAAGTTAGTTTAAATAGAAGGTCCACTTGAAAGAACTTGTGGTGGAAGGGAACTTATAAATCATACTAAGTGGAATTTACAAGAGTCAACACCTAGTTGCAAGTAGGAAAGCATCCAAGAGGAAGGATGAAATGAAAATCTATTATCAACATTAGAATCAATCAACTTTAAGAATTTCTTCACTTTGCATAGAAGTTGATGTTTGATCATGATGTAAGCAATGAAAATTGATCAATAATCAACATATTTTCTCAATCCTACTAGTAATGACATAGTCCTATAGATAGTTGACTAAGAGACCATCAATAATAGGAAAGCCCATGTATAGAATTGCCTCTTATTAATGATTGTTACAAATTATCTAGTTACTTGGTGAGAAGTTCAATTAATTATGCTCATGTTTTTGGTGCTTATAGAGTAAAGGTGTGCATGAGGTGTGATTCAAATCCCAAGAAGACTCTAGTGGACAATGCTTAAATTGTTGAAATTTAGATGTGTTATAAGTAGAAGCAAATTTATAAGAGATATAAACTAGAAAATCAAAGGATTGAGACTACATACCATATTAGTACATGTGTTTTGTACATACATACTCTTTTGAGAGACATGTAATTCCTTATCATCTAGTTATGCTTTTGGCTTGAACATAATTCTAGTTGCTAATTGCAATTCTCTAGAGCCAATTTATTTTTATAATTTCTCATTTATTTTGATTAGTTATCACAAATAATCAAGAACTTATTTTTCACTATAGGGTCAATGATAGAACTGTAGAATTCCTTTTATGAGATCATGAGGAAATATTCAATTTTTTTTGAGTGAAATTTCAAATGAATGATGGGGATTAAGTCCAGAGGATAAAATTGTCAAATAGAAAGATATTTTTTATTATTCCAATTCAAATTTTGATGCAGGAGCATCTAGTGGTGTAAGGGAAATCTTGTATCACCCAAAAATATGCTTAGAAATAGTTTCTATTTAATGTGTTTTCATTTCTGGATACCCATTTGGGTCAAACAAAGGTTCCAACTCACATAGTTCCACTATTAGTGTTCTAGGTTAGAGTTTTTAAGAACCTTGTGATACATGTAAATACCAAAAAAATAGGACTATGTAATTGAGCCATAATTATGTTGATTTAGAGGGTATAAATTGGAGGGAAGGTTATTTTTGTAATTTAGAACACTCTAGAAAAAGAATCAGGTCAAAAGGCTTCATGGTTAGAAATTTATTGCAATTTTTCAATTCCTGGAGACCTCCTAAGAGCACTTCAAATTCATATATGGGGCACTAAATGGCCCCATACATGGCTGAAAAATTGGAGACAAGTGAAGCTATCCATATGGCTATAGAGTACTTTGAGAGCTTTCTAGAAATGTAAACGGTTCATCAATGGGAGCTACGGTTCAAAAGTTATGCCTCCCAGAAGTTTGACTACCATTTCTGGATTCTTCTAATTTTACACCAACTTCTAACATGATTTATGGAACCTTCTATTTTGGCAGTGGATACCAACCAGCATATTCTAGAATTTATTCCTAACCCTAAACCATTTGGGGCTTATTTAAGAACATTTCTAGCATTGTAAAAGTAGTACTTAGTGGAGTTAGAGAGAAGGTACCGTGTGGAGGATTTCTTTCTCCAGAATCATACTATTGTAAGCCCATAGGGAATTTTGAATTGATAATAATATGTCCCTTTTCCTATGTATTCAGTCTGGTCTTTGGGTGTGTCCCCATCAAATTTACAAAATGTATAAAAAATGTGTGAAAGGACACTTGGTTTTGTTGACTCTTTGAAGAATGAGTGGAAAAGGTATGCAGTTGAGATATCCATAAGCTTCCCAAAGTTTTAATCTCAATGTTTGTGCAAATATGAAATTTCAAATTGAAAAACAATTTTGAGTGCTTGCTTGTTGGAAGATGTGACGTGTAACCAAATTTTTATTTTGGAAGCTTGGTCAGGGTTTCTATTCCCATGATTGTTCTTTCCTTCAAAATTGGCATTTTTTTATTCTTCAAGGAGTTCAAGGATGTAGGAGTAAGATATTCTATAGAAAAATATGTGTGGATTATAGTCCATTTAAATGCTCTTAAGGAGGTCACACTTGGTAAATCATCTCAACTATTCTAAACTATTATTTCTAAGAATCTTTTTGCAACATATGTTAGTTGTAGTAGTACAAGTGGCTTTCCCCCGTGATCTCTTTGAGCTTGTTAGCCACCAAAAATTCAAATTTTAATGACATTAAATGAATGTTCTCATAAACCTAATCTAGGTTGGGTCCTAATTTGTCATTCTACTATGAATTCAAGAATTTTGATGAAGATTAATAATAACACATAGTATAGTACTTAGGATAACTAAATTATCTATAGTTTTCCTTTTCCTGTAATTACAAATAATATCAAATTTTGTATATTCCTCTATATTAAGTTATTTGTAGTCCCTTAGTTTGAGACATAATTTGGGGTAGTTGGGTTACCATGACACTTTCCATGTTAGGTGATATTTGTGAGGATATTGGGCTCCAATATACACTTGTACCTTTTAAAAGTATTGTAGTGAGCATTTCACAATGTAGTTGTTATTTGTAGCCAATTTTAATAGTAATAGAATGTGAATCACTAGTAAAATCCAATGTCAATGCATCTGAATCTTCACAATTGATTCCAAGGATACATTGTAAGCAATACCCTTATGCTCTCAATAAGAATCAGTCACACTCAGGGCCAATTCTATGCAATACTTGGTGATGTAATAGATAAAGGCAAAATAAGGCATTTTGAGTTGGTGGCATAGTTTTAAAGTTAATATGTCAAAAGTTGCAAATTTCAAATTTGAACTCCAATGACTAGTTGATTAGGATGGGGGTTTGTGTAGTTATGGGAGGTTTGGTATGAAAAAGGAGTTTAAAAACTCTTGATACATGCCTATTTTATGTTGTTGAATGTGGAGAATGAAGGGGAATATAAGATGAATAGTCTGTTTAATGAAGATATATGAGTTTCTACAGTCTTGAGTGCAAAGTCTAAGTATTGCTTGGTTGTTTGTATTGTTACCTTTACACTTTGATCTAATAATGTACAACTTATGATTCCTTGAATTTTTAATGAGCACTTGAATTCATTTTGAAGGTATTCCTATTAGTTTGACATCCATTTATATTGACTTCTCTTTGGCAATGTTGTAGGTGACTATTTTGCCTTAATTTTGTGAGCCTAATGACTGCATAGGGGTCATTCATCTTTATATATTTTTTGATTCTTTAGGAATTTGGTCTTGAAATTTATTATAACATGATTTTCTAACAAAAATGTAGAGGTCAAGTTGATAAGATGGTGATAATTGAGCTTGAGGGCAAGAATGCTCAATAAAGTCATGAAAGTTGAGGGTTTGGTATTGGATTTGAGGATCTATCCAAATGAGGGCATATTTTTATGATGGATTATGTTTGTACATGATCAATGCATGGTAAAAATTTTGTTTCAAGTCTAGAAGTGTTTAGAGATGTGTTTTTTTTAAAAGCCCTAGATTTAAGGGTCTATTGGTGAGGGCTTGTAAGTTAGCCTATCAAATGGTTATGGCTATGCAAATCACTGTAAGAATCCTTTGTTTGGGAGTAAAATAGAAGACTACCACTTGGTTTGGGGTCTTTGGATGGTGTTATGCTTATAGTCACTCTGGAAAATAGGGCTAATTAGGCCTTAGGTTGGCAAGTTATTGTGCACATAATTGGTCAAAAGTAGTGATATGTGGTGTTCATATATGTTTTATATCTTAGTAAAGGGTATCTAAAACTATGATTGGTTTGTCAAGTGTTTTGGGGAGTTTGAGATAAAAGTCAAAAAATAGGTTTGGAAGGGCTATAAGGAAAGCCTAGTTAAGCCCTAGAAGGGATTTGATGTTAAATAAGTATTTAAAAATCCCTAGGCAGCTAGGATATCTTGAATGTAAAATGAGGAGACCTATTGGGGTGTTGGATCAGACATTGGAGGTTGGTGTTTGAGTTTTTGCTTTTGGGACAAACCTTGTAAAGAGGGATAACTTGGTAGTTTGAAACATTTGGTTGAGAAGACCAACAGTATCTTGGATCTTAGCCTTGGAGTTAACGTGTTGCTGGCCACAATGCCCTCATGCTATTGGTCTTTGTTTAAAGTTGAATGCACTTGACCTAGCACAAACCTATATTTTGATAGAGCAATCTCTTGTCCTATCCTTGAATTTGAATTCATTATGGTAATATATTCTCATACTTTAGCAACATGGCTCTAGCTAATATTTTGAACTTGTCATGTATGTTTTGAATGGCTCTAACTATTGTACATGGCTTATGATCCTTACAAAAACCATTTTATTGAAATATATCATAGAAAGCTTTTCAATTGATAAACAAAATGATTTAAGATTGGTACTTTTCATTTACAAATACAATGGTAAATTTACTTGCTATGAGAAAAATAGTGGATGGTATATACAAGTATATGATCCCTATACCAAAGGAGGAGTGCTCCAAAGTAGTATAGTTGTGAGTAAGCTTTGTAGCAGGTTAGATTATAGATTTCTCTAGTGCTCTTGTTTCCCAACCAATAGATAACTTGGTTTCAATCCTAAGTTGTAGCAGTAGTGTATGTGTGATGGATGTAATATTAATATCTTACAAAGACTAATATGAAATTAAAAAATATTATTTTATTTTATTAAATTATTGATTTTCTATATTCTATTATAGTTATTCTTGTAGGCAATTAAGAGTATTGGTGTGGTTGGCTTATTCACCAGAGGATTGCCACTTTGTATCTTGATGGTGGGTACCATCGCTGGAGCATAATGGGGTATACATGATGCTTTCAAGGTCTATGTAAAAATGTGATTTTTTCAGTCTCCTACAACCTTGAATGATTTTAGTTTCCTTTCCATTCTCCTAGTTAAAATAAGGCTTCTTTTTCACAAGCCACTTCTAGAGCAACTATAAGAGCTATTCACGTCCAAGGCTTATTCAAGAAATAATTCTCCAATTTATATCAAAGAATATCACAAGGCAATGTGAACAAGGGTCCCAAACATTATGATGTTGAGGTGGATGCAACAGGTGATTGGATCATTTCAATAAATCAGGAAATCACATGTGAACCTTAAACAGAATGAGAAATCAAAATAATAATATCTACTGATCTAGGAAATTAAAACCATTGCAGTGTTACACTAATCACAATAGTTCATCAATTATATCCTTAAATATGCAACCATTCTATTTCAAACAAATTGTAATATTTAGGAGGCAAAATTTAGAAATTTAGAATAGATAGAAGTAGAAATATCATCCAATTTGCACTCTTACCCGTGATAGAAATGATTTTGGAATAGATTTTATGAAACTAGAAGGTGGAAGCTATCTATGAGTCTCTCTTTATGATGTTTCCTGCCCAAAATTTGGAGCTGATGCCAATCAGAGATACACATAGATGAATAAATTTGAAAGAGCACCAACAGTATTTCATCAATGTTTCATTAGTGAATAGTAATTGCCAATTGGAATTTATACCGATAAATTCCAATTTTCATAAGGTGAAGCGAGTTGACTCCTCCACTGAAAAATGAACAACTACTAGCAAATTCCCCCATATGCATGCAAATGTAACACATTGAGACTTGGTGAACATGGCATCCATTACTATTATGTAGTCGACTGCATGAAAGGCAAATACCACCTAAAAAAAGTCAAATGCAATTTTTTCTTGACAATTAGATGGAGTAATGACCTATTAAAGCTACTAAATATAGGTGATTGGACCACCATGTAATGGCTCACAAATCGCCAAAATAAACAACATAAACTCCTTAAATTTTCCAAAATATGAAAATTCCCCACTAAATTATACCTTGTTCATGAGTTTGATGAATGGGGTATTCACACTTAAATCGATTAGTGTATCATTGTATCCTTGGATGACATATTGATCTATTCAGAGACTATTGAGGAGCATGAATTCCATTTATGTCAATTGTTGCAGTGCTTGAGAACCATCAATTGTATGGAGACTTGAGTAAATGTGGGTTTTTCCAATCGGGTGTGAAGTATTTGGGGCATATCATTACCAATGATGGAATTGCAATGGATCTAGAGAAAATTTGTGTTATCATGGATTTCCTATTCTTATCTTAATCAATGGCATATTAGCCAATATTTGGTAAAAACATTAAGTTAGGTTACAGGTTAAGTATGTGGATTTGACATGCATCTTTATTCTAGAGACTTTCCATGAAACTTCTTATCCTTTCTCACTTTGGCCCAAAATAGATTTGATTTAGAACATGTGTCTTTACTTTTGGGACTTTCTTTAAAACTTAGTATGCTATTAAAAGTTTGGCTCAAAATAGGATTTAAGCTATTGATTTAGGATATATGGATGGTGCTTCCATACCACCGTTCAATAATTTGGAGGAAAACTATAATGATATAAATGTGATAAATTTAACCTTCAAGTTTGATAATCTATTAGGATCCATATAATAATAATAATAAAATTTGGTTTCTAGGTATGTATACTTCTATCCATTATTTTCATCAATAATGAAATATGCACTAGGATTTTATGTAATTTTCATAAAATTCAAAAAAAATCACAAATAATTTATTTTTATTTTTTTACTCAAAAAAATTAATTCACCAAGAGAAATTAATTGTTTTCTCTTCAACTAATGTTTGTTTCACCAAAATTTTATACATTTTTCCAAAGGAGGGATCTTAAATTTATCCTTGTTGGCTAGTACCTACTAATGTTTTAGAGGTTTGTAGTTTCATGGGATTGGTGGGTTATTATTGTCACTTTGTGAAGGACTTCTCATAAGTAGCTCATCCTATCACTTCTCTTCAAAAAAAAAAAAAGAAGTATGTTTGGTCATACCAGTGTGAGGTAGAATTTAATGCTCTTAAGGATTTTTTGACTAGTGCACCAATCCTTATAGTGCCTAATCCTATGGGTGATTTCATGGTTTGCATAGATGTTTTGTTGGAAGGTGTGGGTGCGGTGTTGATGTAGGATGGTTAGGTGATTGTGTATGAGTCTAGAAAACTCAAGGACCATGAGTTTAACTATCCTACTCATGATTTGAAATGTAAGGCCATAGTGCATGCTCTAGTTCATTGGAGGCATTTCCTTGTAGGATGTAGGTTTGAGTTGCATAGAGATCATAGGAGCTTGCAATATATCTTTACCCAACCAAACCTGAATGTACAACACCATTTTTGGATGGAGTTCCTATGTGAATATGACTCTTATTTTCACTACATTGAGGGGATGAAGAATATCATCACTAATTCCTTGAGTAGGAGGTAACATGATATATTAGTGTTGTCATTGGGAGTGGATTTGTGAGGCTGTATCTTGGGGGCTTTTCCTAGTGACACTTGGTATCAAGAGGTGAGGATGGAGATCAAGTCTAGATGTACCCTTGAGGGGATAATTTTAGGTTATCTGCTTGAGCCCAATGGACTATTGTGATACTTTGTGTGTATCTATGTGCTTGTGTCTAGTGATCTTCATACCTTAGTTTTTTTAAGAAGTGCATCATGCATCATATTTTTCACATCTCAGCATCAAGAAGATACATGTTGATCTTAAATAGTTGTACTTTTGGGCAGTAATGAGGCATGATGTTGCTAATTTTTTTGCTCAATGTCTTGAGTGCTAAAATGTGAAGGCAAAGCATCAGCATCTAGTGGGTCTTTTGTAGCTACATGTCATTCTAGAGTGGAAATGGGATACGATATCCATTGATTTTATCACAGGGTTAACTATGTCATCAGGGAGACATGATTGTATCATGGTGATAGTAGACAAGTTGTCCAAAGTAGCACATTTTTTACCCTTGAGAGAATCATGCAAACTTCTTCTATAGCACATGTTTTCTTGGAGGATATTGTTTGTTTGTATAGGATCCCTCATCAAATTATTTTGGATAGAGATTCAGTGTTTAATTCAGCACTGTGGATGTTGCTATATTCTTGGAGTTAATTATGGCTAATGATATTTTTTTTGCAAACTTTGTGAATCTGTAATTGATCCTCATTGATGGAGTGATCGTACAATTAGGAAGTTGTTATAGTTTCCCTTTAAATAATACTTACTATAGCTTTGAAAGAAGTTTTTTGGGAGAAAGATAGAATAGATTAATTTGCATAACAACAAGGTGTGATCTTGTTTTTAATCAGATGCAATATCTTACCATAAATGAATAGAATACAATGTTCAAGTTAACATCTTCTATCTTGATTGTTTTTTTTTTGTTCACTCATCCAAGGGGGCCTACTTGGTGAGTGAACTACTCTATTATAATAGATTTTGTTTCCTTGTTTGTTTCTTAGCAAGCTAGAATTATGTTGTTCCTATAGTAATTGATAAAAAAATCAATGAATTGTTCTCGCAACATAGGTGCATAAATAGATTTACAATTTGCAGCATTACTTTAAGCTTAAATTAAGATGTTGTTTCAGTTCCTAGCTTAAGTCTCCTTTACCATTCCCTTTGTTGTAGTTGTAATGACTTAAAAAGGAACTAGGGCATATACTTTGTAGCCACCCTCTCAATCTTACACTCTCGGGTTGATAAAATAAAATAAAGTCAATATGTTATTTTTAGGAAAATACATGATTCTATCTAATCATGGAGTTACTATGAAAGGATGTCCAATCATTTGTTACTAAGGTATTAAGTTGACCAGTTAGATGTCTCTCTAGCATGCTTTGGGCGTAGCTCAATTTTAGTTCAGCTTATCACCTAATGACTGATGGTCAGACTAAGAGAGTGAACTAAGTTCTAGAAGATTTTCCACTAGTACAAAAATAACAATATATGATTAAATAAACTACTAAAAATTGTAGATATATGACTAATTTTGATCATGTGAGCAATGGTAGTTTATTTCCAGACATTTATCTCACAACCAAATTTACGACTAACTTATTTTAATCATTGATTTGGTCATTGATTTGGTTGTTTATTGTTGTTAACCAATAGTTTATTTGATAATTTTGGTAGTTAATTTGGTAGTTTGTTTGGTAGTTTATTTGGTAGTCAATTTGGTACTATATTTGGTAGTATATTTTGTAGTATATTTTGTAGTATATTTGGTAATATATTGGGTAATATATTGGGTAGTATATTTGCTAGTTTATTTAATCATTAATTTATCCATATTAGGTCACGATGGAATCAAACCACCATCCTCCTACTTGTAAAGCAAGTGCTCTTCCATTGAGCTAGTACCCTTTAACTAATAAAAATATTATGTATCCTACATGCATATGATGTTCATATTAGGGAAGAAAAAGAACTTGAAATGTAGAAAATGACATCATTCATGTTATCTAATTTTTGAATGCAACCCAACTACTTAGTATGAAAATGATTCTATTTTAGAGAACATCCTTAAGTGATCATGTAAGGCATTTAATTATTTCAAAAATATCCTTAAAATTACAAAGCTTACATAAGGAAAGAAAAAATTCAGATTTCTCAAACTAGTGAGACCCATCACCATTAAACACAATGTAAGGTAGACAATATTTAGTACACAAAAGATAGGAACCATGTGAAGAAAAAATGTAAAAAGTACCAAAAAATGAGAGTTCTTGCTAAAAATCTAGAAGAGGTCATACTTGCTAATCTTGTATGTTGTGCACTGTACATAGTCACATGTAATCATTTTGTGCATGCTTTAGTTTCCCTTGCAATCCCCTAAAATTTGCAGTTGTGCATGCTAAAGTCTCTCTAATCCAAACTTGAGATCCATTGTCAAAAGACAAAATTAGAAAATATAGTCAATTATGTCCAAACTAAAATTACGTTACATGTGGTTAACACTCTTACATGTTATTACAGAGAAATATCAAGCATGTAGCCAAAAAATTCAATTATGTCAAAACTAAAATTACAATAGAGTCATTAAATTGAGGCTTAACCACTAGGGAGGACAAGTAAATTATCAATATGGTAATAAACTAAGTTTTAATATCAATTCATAGGCTTCTATGATATAATATAAACTATGAGAGAATAAGGGCTAATTAATACTAGTGATAGTAAGAAAAGTTTCAGGGGTTATATCCTTGTAGCTAGTATGTTCAAATTTTATCCATACAAACTTTAGGAACCTAAAAATCTCTTAATTACTAAGAACAAAGGGAGGCAATGTAATAATAGTGATAATCATTAGATCAATTCAAACTTATCTATGTAATTTGCAATATATATAATTATAAATAGTTCATGATTAAAATATGTTATTACCACTGTGAGAATAAATAAATGTTTGATAAATGGCAAGCCTCCAATAAAACATATCAATTGAGGTACAATTCAATTCTATTATCAGGTGATAATGAGATCTAAATTTTCAAATCTATTAATGTAAACTACATCAAGTTTCTTAGTCTATTATAAGGATCATAAGTATATCCTATTCAAAGTAGGGTTGGTTTCAAAACTAGGTAATTCAATCCTAATAATAAAATGAAAGTTAACTTCATATACAAATATTGTTATGACCATTAAATTTTCATTATATTATAATACATTATTGATTACTCAAAAATATTTAGTTTACATAAGGATATCTATATTGAATTAGTTCATACAAGATTTTATATCTAAACATGTATTTTCTACCATAACTATATTTAATTATTATTAACTAATATTATCTTGATGGAACCTCTAGTCTTTTCTTATATCAAAATAGGTCCTCAAACTATTCTATTCCCAATATCTAATTGCGTTAATCTCAAAAAATACCATTAGTTTAATTTAAATAACTTAAAGAACGTAAACTAAATAATTTAATCAACAAAATTTTATCAATTTTAAAAAACTAGCTAGATTCTATCAATTAAATTCTATAACATTTAGTTTAAAGAAAATCTCTATTCCATACCTAACTAACTTACATACATGATGTAAAAGGTGCAGAGGAGAATGGAACATTTGCCTGGTGCTTGCAGACCCACATCATATCCTTGAATGGAGAATGTGTGTGGCTCATTGAATGTCATCCAATTCTTTACTTTCTCCCCAAACTACTCAAAACATCTTTCTGCAAACATCACATAATCTACCCTGCACATTCAAGGAATATAGTATGCCATGAATTCCCTTTCAAAAAAAAAAAAAGGGAAAAATAACATAAATTCCTTTCCAAGTATATAACCAAATTTGTCAAGGGTTCTTTATGAAAACTTCATATTTGATCTTTCTTTCAGGATCAAAAGCAACATTCCAAAAATTTATTCCTTTCAAGAAAAGCACAAAAAAATATATTAGGCATGGATTCTATGACAAGCTCAATCTTTTTTTTTAATCTAAAGAAATAAGGGTTTAGTAGAGTGATCCAGAGTTTAGATCTTTGTAAGACATTAATCTCTTTTATAATTCTTAAAATGAACAAACCAAAAATTGAACCCATAATCTGAAATACCAAAAATCTCAATTTATTTGAACATGAAATGCTCAAATATTGTTAAGGGAGTTCATCAATTGATTGCATTTCTTTCATTTAACTGCTCCAAAACATGGATTAAATATTTTTTTTATAAGTTTCTAGCTACTGGAATAGAAGTTTTCTTTAAAGGAAGACATTTTTAAGAGGATTCAAAATAAATTGTCTTGTCAAATACTTGTCCTAGAGATTGTCAATTTAGCTTAAGTGAATCTAATGGTATGAATAGAAAAAAGAAAAGAGATTTGAAAAATAGAAAAACATATAGGAAAAGAATATGCACAGAACACATGATTCTCTATTTTTTAGCTGTAAAAAAATCTTTATTGTAGCAATTCTACTATATTAAAATTACAACTTGCAATCATCTATCATACTAATTTCAGAATTTCTATTTGAGTTGAAAGAATGAATGGACATACCAAAGGGGGTTGAGGATGAGAGAGTTGAGTATGAATAGCAACAAGAAAAGAGATTTAAAAAATAGGAAAACATATAGGAAAAAAATACACACAAAACACATCATTCTCTAGTTTTAGCAGCAAAAAAATCTTTATTGCAGCAGTTCTACTATGTTGAAATTACAACTTGCAATCATCTATCATACTAATTTCAGAATTTCTATTTGAGTTGAAATAAATAATGGACCTGCCAAAGGGATTGAGGATGAGAGATCTGAGTACTAACAATAGTAGGAAAAGAGATTTTAAAAATAGGAAAACATATACGAAAAGAGTAAGTGCCAACATATGATTCTTTATTTTTTAGTAGCAAAAATATTTTATTGCAGCAATTCTACTCTATTGAAATTACAACTTGCAATCATTTGTCAAAAAGAACTTCATTCAAAATCATCTATTATACTAATTTTAGAATTTCCATTTGAGTTGAAAGAATGAATGGACATGCCAAAGGGGATCGAGGATGAGAGAGCTGAGTATGAATAGCAACAAGAAAAGAGATTTGAAAAATAGAAAAAGTATAAGCACATAACACATCATTCTCTAATTTTTAGTAGCAAAAAAATCGTTATTGCAGTAGTTCTACTATATTGAAATTACAACTTGCGTCATCTATCATACTAATTTCAAAATTTCTATTTGAGTTGAAAGAAATAATGGACCTGCAGGATGAGAGAGCTGAGTACTAACAACAGTAGGAAAAGAGATTTTAAAAATAGGAAAACATATACAAAAAGAAGATTTAAAAAATAAGAAAACATATATGAAAAGAGTAAGTGCCAACATATGATTCTTTGTTTTTTAGCAACAAAAATATTTTATTGCAGCAGTTCTACTCTATTGAAATTACAACTTGCAATCATTTGTCAAAAAGAACTTCATTCAGATTTATATTAAATTTTAGTGAGAATAACATAAAATTAAAAATCAGCATAACTATGTTATGTTATGGAAGGACTATTGCTTTTTTAATTTCTTACCCTACATATTATATACAGTTGAATGACATGTTGTACAATTGTCTTTGGATAAGAGATTTCATACTTTAACATGCATATACTCTCCAGTTTGCAGTGAAGAGGAAAGCAGATGATATCTGGGGTTGTAAGGACTGTGGGAAAGTAAAGGCATGTGACACCTACACGTTAGATTAAGTTCCTTAATGTCAGCCATAGTGTTCACTAATACAAAAAAACAATATATTACTAAATAAACTACTAAAAATTGTAGATATGTGACTAATTTTCACATGACCAATGGTAGTTTATTGCTAGACATTTATCTCCCAACCAAATTTATGACTAAACTATTTTAATCATTGATTATGTCATTGATTTAGTTGTTTATTGTTGTTACTTGGTAGTTTATTTGGTAGTATATTTGGTAGTTTTTTGGGTAGTTGATTTGGTAGTTAATTTGGTAGTATATTTGGTATTTTTTGTGTAGTATATATGGTAGTTTATTTGGTAGTATATTTGGTAGTTTATTTGGTAGTATATTTGGTAGTATATATGGTAGTATATTTGGTAATATATTTGGTAGTTTATTTGATATTTTATTTAATCATTAATTTAGTCATATTAGGGCATAATGGAATTGAACCACCATCCTCCTACTTATAAAGCAGGTGCTTATCCATTGAGCTAGTACCCTTTAAAGAATAATGCAAAAAATTGATAAAGTTGTCTTCCCAACATTAGATCTACCATGATCATGGTCACTGCAACATGATACACTCTTCTCAAAGAACACAACTTTTAGTTATTATGAAAAACAATAATATAAATCTTTATCAATAACAATTCACCAATTTTAAATTCTTCTATTCAAGCATTTTAAAATTATATTTCATGTCAATTACACTTCTCTAAATTATTGTAGTGATAGACTCTTATAAAATATAATTTGGAGCACTTTGGCCACACACAAGTATTGTTTCTTATGCTAACTTCTTAGAAAAAGATACAAATGACTATGCAATTTATGTCAAGAAAATAGACCTTTGCATTAAATAAAAACATCAAACCCCATTAAAAAATCACATCAAACCAATTGTTTTTTCTTTTCATAGTCTCTACAATAATTGAGACTAGCTTGTGTGCATTGAAAAAAATAGAGTCACTTGATGTAATGAAGAAATGTAATCATCATAATAATACCAATGTCAAGAGCATACAAAAGTTGCATACAATGGATGTATAGAGGACACATTGAACTGTGCCAATTCCTGTCATGACCTAAGAGACTATTTTTTGGGAGGAAATTTTTGTGAGGAAAAAACAAAAGACTACCAAAAAATCGATCCAACATGCTTCAACTCCAAGAAAGACAATGCAACCAAATTTCTTGTCCCTGTATTTCCATTGTTAGACAAGTCCAAACCCATTACAATAGCTGAGACATGAATGTGTTGAATAACATCTATTGAACCTTTGGCTCAATTAATTTTGTCAAAGACATTGGAACTATATGTGGCAGAGTAGAAAATATAATCAAGGAAAGAAAATATTAACATCATATTTACACTCTATATGAACAAAATCTTGAATTCTATTCAAGACAATTAGAACATGTAAATAGGGTTCATTAAAAACAAAATGAAAAAAAAAAAAAAAAGGTTCAAGAAATGTAAGCTTTTTCAAGACAAGATTCAGAACCTTGGTTAAATTATTATTAACCTAATAAGAATATTAGGGACCATTAAAAAATTTTTAGCCTAAACATCTTGTATTACCAATAGCTCCTTATCCCTCCATGCTACTGCAACTGAACAATCCAGAGATAGAAAAAAAATAGGACTTATTTGTTAGAAAATCCATGAATCTTGAGGCATGAAAATTGACAAGACATATTACTCTTCAGCAATCAAATATCTAGATCGAACCAATCAGTATAAGCACTCATTGAAAGAGAAGAAATCAACATTCAAGAGAAAAATTACATCGAATCAGATCCGTTTAACTTACAACAGTGGACTGAAAACATTGTCATAGCACTACCTCAATAAGAAGCTTTGGGAGCTTTGGGAGCTAAATATTTGTTTAATATTTTTCTTCAATTGTCATATTTATCAACCTTGATTTATCCATTTATCAAGTTTCAATACTTTGTGATATTGTTAGTCCCTGCCTATGTATATAGGTAGGAAACTAATGTTTTCATTTTAACCCCCTTCAATTAATTTTCATTGAACATATAGTTTAAAAGTATAAAGTTTAGTTGTCTTTATTTATAAATTAAATTTATAAAAAAGTAATTACTATTTTTTCACTGGCTACAACCCATTTTCCTGGGGTTTAATTTCATTTTTCAATATAAAAAATAACTTTAAAAAACATGAATTAATTATGTTGTCACATCAGTCGATAGATACATAAAAAGTGATAAGTTTCTATTAAATGCTTGTCAGAGCCTTCGTAGCAATATTTTGGTTTTCATGAACTATGTGTAGAATATTCGTGATGTGAAACGACCTAGCACAATGGTTCTACAATTGCTCTGTTGCAGCCATGAACCATTAGAATGCAAATGCTAATTAAAAAAAATTTGCTTGATGAATCAAATGCAAAGAGAGAAAATTGGATACAAGATATCTTAGGGCACTTTGAGTGTGGTCAGTCTTCTCTGGGTGGTTTAATTTTAGACATCATATTATAAATCATACCTAATCTTATGTGCATTTGAAGATTTTAATAATATTTATAATTTTATTTACTTTTACAATCACTTCTATAGTTAAGTTCTAATAGTATGTAATAATATAATATAATTATAGGAAAGTATATTCTATATATATAATATAATTTATATTATATTTATTTAAAATGAAAATTGTAATAATAAAATATTTAAAATATTCACATTTTAATGATTATTTAAAATATTATCTCATTCTAATGATTATTTCAAAATACAATCTTTTA
Organism: Cupressus sempervirens; assembly: GCA_028749045.1. Classification (NCBI taxonomy): domain Eukaryota; kingdom Viridiplantae; phylum Streptophyta; class Pinopsida; order Cupressales; family Cupressaceae; genus Cupressus; species Cupressus sempervirens. The sequence continues at coordinate 1,010,591,620 of CM053787.1, read as the reverse complement.
ATATAAAAATTTCTTCTATTCATTTAATTTCTTCTAAATGTAACAAAAAAAATTGATCTTAAGTACAAAATTTTCATTATAAACAAAATTAATTTGCTAGTTTTTTTTAATGTGCTCTTATAGTGTGATGGTGAAAAATAATAATTATACAATCAACTTTTAAAAACATTCAATAGGAATTGTGAAAATCTCATAATTATCTAAAATTTAAATAAATATATCTTATACATTTTTCAATGCTAATTTTATTTTAAAATAGAATGAGACACATTACTATTTTAGTACTAGCGATAATATAAGGAATAGTATCATATATAGGTTTATGAATCTTAAGATTAATATATTTGATAAGTATTAAATATTCAATATAACATTACTTTTTTAATAATGCGAGTAAGTTTTCAATCTATATAAACTTGTTTAAATTATTCATATATTGATAAAAGAGTGACTATGTTATTTAGCTAATTTTAGTCAATGGTCTCAATAGAGTCAAATGTTCATGCCTTCTAGCCCCTTAAGGTAGGGACTCAAGCTCTCAAAGAGCTCTTATCTATAATGCTTTCTCCATGACAAAATATTTGAATGTTTGTATCTTATAAAAGAGTCTATTCTACTCGATACGTTGATGCCTAGACATTTTTTTTGGAAGTTCCAATACTTATTTCACAGTATACTCGACCTAATCATTAATATTTGATGGTTTCTATATATTACCACTGACTCTTAGGAATACTTTCAGCAGATGCAAGAGGTTTATATGTTCAACATATTCCTGACTGACATCAGACCTCTGGTAAATATTTTCCTCCTACCATTAAGGAATATGCTGACAATCTTTTAAAAAGTTCATCTAGACTATTGTTGTCTTATTATGTGTATTAATGACACCTTCAAAGAACATGCAGGCACCTCTAAGGAAACATACATATTGTCGGTAACCATCTCACATTGGTTCAGACTGTCAGAAGGATATTGACTCAGAATTTTTTATGACTATGCATATGAGTCACTGGTGAAATCATTGTGTTTTTTATGTGTTCGTTGCTTCTATATGTGCTTCAAAAAACTCTTCACAATTTTTCCTTCAAATCTCTGATGAATCTCCTCATTAGTATCTCATTATTAGTCCATGCCCATAGGCAGGGACTAATGTTTTGACTTCATTTCTCTATTACTTTCTTCTTGGAGAATTGTGCAAGATGCTAAAACAATGCCACAAAAATCCACTTCTTATTGCATTTCAATTTATTGCTAGTTTCCTCCTAATTTTCTTTACATTTCTATTGGCTAACAATATTTTTCCTGGTTGTCTTTTAATTTTTTTGGCATAGAAATAAAAAAAATTGCAGCATACATTCCAACTATTTGTTGTAGTCTACAACAGACTTCTATTGCATTCTGCCTCTGTAATAAATAAGAATCCAAAAAACTTGGCAAGCAGTGGCAAGGAATTATGCACTATAGCTGAGTGCCCTCTGCAAACTCCAGACATGGCTTAAGCATGTGACCTAGCAAATCAACCTCTATTTACCTAATACTGCAACCAAATGCAAACCATCTTCACATTTAACATTGTTGTCTTGTCTTTTAACATTGTTGTCAGCAACTTGAGTTTGGGTTCAATTTTTACAAGTATCTTTGCTTATTATTTTTTGATAAAGCATCTCTTTCAGCTACTTACTCTTCTGTTAAATATAATTTCTTTTTTCCTAGAGCAGACTTCTTACTAGTTTTGTTCTAGAAATATTTTCTGTGTTTTTCTTAATAGAATTCTACGTTGCAAGCTTTGGCATTGCAAACATTTCTTATATATCATATTCTAAGATTACCATCTCTTCTAAAAAACCCCTCCTATGCATATCCTGCAATTATTACATTAATTTTAATCAATATGTCAAATAGTTCATGTTTCAAGGAAGGATTTCTCTATCTATGAAAAACTAGCTCCATTTTTCTCCAAGAATTTCGAGAAGTCCTGATGGCAGAAACTGGGCAAGAAGAGAGTGAGACTCACTGCCTAAAAAATTGTATAAGGTGTCAGACTGAGCCTCTCTTTAGATTTTCTACTTCCTCAAATGTGTGGGATAATAGAGGAGTCATATTCCCTTATGTGGTGCAAGTGGATGAAAATGAATGGCGCCTCTACATAGGAAGCAATTACATAGAGGAGTCAGATTTTTGCATATGTTTGACATCACCTCTAGAAATTTCATTGTTGCCAGCTTTGGAGAGTGATCAGATCTGGTTTGAGAGGACAACAAGACCAAGGACAAGGAAAAAGAAAATTTTCTAGAAATGAAAGCAAACCTGGCAAAGTTTAACAATGACTAGATATACAAAGTATCGTGTACTCTATGAAATTGGCAGTTGTATATCATAACTGTACTTTTGCATGTGCACGTATTTTCCTTCACTTCTTTTATTGGAAAGTTGCTAACTCATTCCTACTGCTAGACCAAATCTTTTATGATGGTATTTATCAATTTCCATGGCTACATTTTGAGCCAGCTAGGTTGTTCCACTCGTTTTCCTCTGCTATGACTAGTTTTGTCATTCTAGTTTCTGATGTGGTTATTTCTTTTCAATTTGGAGCTGCATCTATGTTTTCTATTTTCAACTTGACTATATCACACAATTTTATTTGCACAATTGTATTGTTCATTTGCATTTCAAACATATTTCAATTTTAGGTATACATTATTCTTCTGTTCATAACCATTTAACTGCAAGTATAATTTATTTTTATATCATTAAACATTTTTCTCATTTTCTTATAAAGCTATAATTTGGAACTCTAAAAAATCATCATGTCATTTTTTGCTTGACTCTTTCTCTAAAAAATTGAATAAGGTTTTAAGGATCTATGCCTTCCTTGTTTTAAATTCTAGGATTATCTAAGATGAACAATAAATTGTAATTTTATTCACCTTTAGTTAAATGCAACCACAATTTACAATCACCCAAATCTTACATGCTACTAGTTATGACTATCAGTAACTAACATTTTTATACTTAAAACCATGAGCAATCACATTTTTAGATTCTGCACTAGTGAACTAAAATTTAGTATTGCTTTGTAATCATTTCAATAGTTTAATCTTTTCACCAGTCTTAAATGAGTTACTACTGCATTGATAAGCATAGATACTACATTGATGAGTCCTACACTGACTCAACCCAATAGCATTTACAACTAGCTCTCCCTTACAACCTACTCTTTTCTATCCACACATCCTACCCAACTAACATAAACCTATCCTGTAGCCTGCTAAAGGCAAGGACTGGTGCCTACGGAGCCCTTGTTTTGCTTAAATATGTTGTGTAAGTCTTCTCACATTCTCTATATAAGTCTTCTCAATATTTGTAATCAAATCGATGAGATGCATGCTTTTTATGATTGCTTCCAAATTCTGACTCAAACTCGCTCTGTAACCAGCATAATGTCTTCTATAAATTTGCAATGAATTCTTCAAAAGTATTTGCACATTTGGATACCTTTAGTCTAGTATCCTCCATTCCATATGGCATCAAACACAACTTAACATGTGAGAAAATAGACGTCTATGTCCAACCATTGAAGTGACCAGATGTTTATTTCATTTCCTATCATAAAATTGGTTACTTCTGTTAGCACTTATTTGCAAAGGGTAGGAGTACTTTTCTCATTCCATGATTGGAACTTATAGTTTCCCAATTATCATTTCCTTTTCACAAGAGACTTTCCAACATAATTTCACACACAGAGATAAAATTTGGGGAGCTCCATCACTTGGAACATGCCTAATATCACTAGTGCAAGGAAGCTACAACAATACTCAGGAAATGAATGAAGGCTTCATAGTGAAATAAAAAATAGTTATAGTTGTACATAGAAGACTATTGCAGAACTTGGAAGTGTCTTTGGAAGGTGGTGTTGAGGATCCAAACCTATGGGAGCAATCATCTATACTAACTATTAATTGTGAGAATTAATATTAGCTTCTTAATATGTCTAGGTAACTCATAATGTTAGAACTGCATATTTTGGTTCTTACTGTCAATAAATAAATGAATAATTATTGAATGTTATTCTAGATAGAAAAAGTCAAATCTTTTTTTTATCCATGCATAAGCCTTAGATGTATGAGAAAGCACTATTCAAAGTTGAAATTTTTGTGAGCCAGTACTGTCTCAGAATTTTCATCTAATGCAAGCATAAACTTTCAAATAAGTTACCAGTTTGAACTCAGATCCGGATGCCAATAATGTATCAGATTTTTAATACTATCAAATGATATAATTTTGTATATTTCTTTAATTTTTTTAGTATTATATTATATAAATTTATAACATATAATGCATCTGACCACCCCCCCCCCCCCCCCCCCCAAAATTCATGTATCGACCTACCAGGTTCTCCTACCTACATCCACATCCGGATTCAAACTGGTAACTTAGCTCTTAAATATATTACATATCTTATTTTTAATTAGAATTGTGAATTTAAAGACTTCTTTAGGAATATCCCAAAAGGGACATCACATATAAATAATAGAGATTGAACAGAGAGAAAATAAAATACATAAATAAACAAATATATGTATTGCAATTCAATACAACAACTATAGAAGCACAAAAGCAATGAAAACTTGCTTGTTAATTTTTTGGCATTTTTAAGAAAGTTTTTAATGGCAGCCTATGGAATGGAGTCAAGATCCCTTCCAATATTATTTAGGATGGTTCTAACTCTAAATTCAATAGCATTGCAATCTACATCAGCCTTTGCTTGATAAACATTTTGTAAGTCTATATAATACTTGTCAAGACAATTATATAGTATAAGTAAACATAATAAAATAATATTTCTATAAATTTCAATTTTAGTTTTTCTTCAAATAGTTATGGCCTAAAAGAAACCAAATTGGTGCATTGAATCCGCTTATTCTGTTAATGAAGTCATATTAGGAATTGATCCGTCAAGTGGAGCCTCCCCATCACTTTCATTCGCAACAAATACCTAGACAAAAAAATCAAGACACAGAAAGTTTTAGCATCAACTTCAACTACATCATATTAACTTCAACTTCAACTGCATCATATCAACTTCAACTACATCATATTAACTTCAACTTCAATTGCATCATGGCATGGTTGCTACTGATATAGATGTGGGTGTTGATGATGTTGATGAAAATACTGTGGGGTCTATTAAATGTTATTCCAGACAGCAGAAATCAAATCTCTATTTTATCCGTGCATAAGCCTTAGATGTATGAGAAAGCACTATTCAAAGTTGAAATTTTTGTGAGCCAATAATGTCTCAGAATTTTCATCTAATGCAAGCATAAACTTTCAAATAAGTTACCAGTTTGAACTCAAATCCAGATGCCAATAATGTATCAAATTTTTAGTACTACCAAGTGATATAATTCTGTATATTTCTTTAATTTTTTTTGTATCATATTATATAAATTTATAACATATAATGCATCCAAAAACCCCCAAAAATTCATGTATCCACCTATCAGTTCTCATACCTGCATCCACATCCAAAATTAAATTGGTAACTTAGCTCTTAAATATATTACATTTCTTATTTTTAATTAGAATTGTGAATTTAGAGACTTCTTTAGGAATATCCCAAAAGGGACATCACATATAAATAATAGAGATAGAACAGAGAGAAGAAAATACATAAATAAACAAATATACATATTGCAATTCAATACAACAGCTATAGAAGCACAAAAGAAATGAAAACTTACTGTTAATTGTCTGGCATTTTTACAAAAGTTTTAATGGTAGCCTTTGGAATGGAGTCAAGATCCCTTCCAATATTCTTTAGGATGGTTCCAACTCTATATTCAACAACATTGCAACCTACTTTAGGCTTTTTTTGATAAACCTTTTGCAAGTCTATATAATACTTGTCAAGACAATTATAGTATAAGTAAACACAATAAAATCATATTTCTATAAATTTCAATTTCAGCTTTTCTTCAAATAGTTATGGCTTGAAAGAAACCAAATTGGTGCATTGAATCAACTTACTCTATTAATGAATTCATATCAGGAATTGATCTATCAAGTGGAGCCTCCCCATCACCTTCATTGACAACAAATATCTGGACAGAAAAATCAAGACACAAAATTTTTTAGCATCAACTTCAACTGCATCATATCAACTTCAACTTTAACTGCATCATATCAAATTCAACTATGTCACATTAACTTTAGATTCAACTACATCATGACATGGTTGCTACTGATATAGATGTGGGTGTTGATGATGTTGATGAAAATACTGTGGGGTCTGTTGATCATGATGTGGTGGGTACTAAAGAGATTGATATGGGTGTGGCAAATATTGATGATCAAGATTATGGTGTTGATGTTAAGGTGCCAATTGTTGTTGGCATGGGTTATGATGTTGCCCCTTCTGATCTCAGTGTTGGTGTTGATGTTCTCCTTGCTTGTCTTTGTATAAGCTTTTATCTTGCTTTGGCTGACGAAGGTTCAAATTTTCCTCCTGCTACTCTTTCTTTTATTTCTATAAGTCATCTTCATGTTGATATTGGCATGAGTTTAATTTTTCTTCCTTACATTCATTTCGGTGTTGTTGTTTCTGCTTCTCATCCTTATATGTATTTTTCTCTTTCTGATTTTGTTCTCGATGTTGCTAATGTTCTTGGTATGGAAAGACTAGCTATTTTTACTGACATTCAAGTTAGTTTGGCTCATGCTATTGATTTTGACATACATTTTTCTTCTCTTGTTGAGGTCATTTCTCTTCCTTAATCTTTTGGGACTACTCTTGATGGTAGTGTTGGGGATTTTGTGTCTCCTTCTAACTATCATGTGGGTGGTGGTGGTGTTGATCTTCTTGTTGTTGGGAACCTAAAACTTGGGAATGTGTAGGTGTAATACCACAAAATTGGCTCATTTCCATTATACCAATTCTGGTCTATTTCTGATAATTTCAAAGTCCTATTCTAATAGGCAATTCTCATTCTGCTACTCGCTACTTGACTTAATTGTCAAATGCAGAAAACCCAAATTTGCATTCATCATACTCTTTATAGTACGTACTCATATTAGTCACATTAAACCTTTTTTGATTTAATTATAATTTAATTATTAAGTATTTATACTTTAATTAAATTAAATTATATCCTAAGGCTAATGTACTATGGAATTAAATTTATTTAATTTAATAAATGTGCCTATTTTAATTAATTAAACAATATTATTTAATTAAATGGAGAAAGCTATTTCTAATTAATTAAATGAAGTTATTTAATTAAATGGGAAGTCATTCCTAATTGATTAAATGAAATTATTTAATTAAATGAGAAAAGCATCTTTAATTAATTAAATAATATTATTTAATTAAATAAAAAAGGTAATTATGAGAGCATATCTCATTTTATTAAATTAAATATCTCAACAAAATCTCTCTTCAGTTCAAAAAGGGAAATTCCCAGTTCACTATGAATAAAAAAAGGAATTAAATCAGTTCACTCCTTACTTTTCTCAAATTAAATCAATTAACTCCCTTTAATTTGGGAATCGTCCTTTATGATTGAACTTCATCTTCAATCTTGACCATTGATTGAAATTGATCTCAACCATTGATGGATTCCAGGGAAGTCTATTTAAGATACCCTCCTCTCTTCATTTCAGAGAGGATGAATTGATTTGCTATCGAATTGTTGTTGAAATTCATGCTCACATTTACTTACATTTCTTGCATACATTCTCATTCTTAGTTTAATCTCATTTTAGTTTAATCCTGCATATGCTTAATCTAGTTTGTTTTATTTGTTCTTAGATTATATTGCATCTTTCATTTTAGATTAATCTGCATACTCATTCTTAGCTTAATTCCATTGTCAAATCCTTCGTTCTTAGAGGGTCTAGTTGGTTGCACCTTGATTCTAAGGATATTAATAGGCAAAATCCCTTTAGATAGAAGGCAACAGGTCGCTTTGCAGGTCGATTTTCGAATGAACAATCCAATGTTCATTCCGAGATGAATCCGCATGCAATGACTGTGTTGAAGTGTGTGTGTTAGCATAAGCCGCATTTTCACATATACATTTCTGGCGCCCACCGTGGGGCTTAGAAATCAATTTTTTGGCCTCATTCCTTTTTTTTTGCATTTTAGTTTTTTATTTATATCTTGTTTTGTAGGTTTGTCTTGTTGCAGGTTTGAAGACACTTCGAGAAGGCATCCAACAATGATGAGAAAATGAGCATTTGAGAAACCTCTTCCTCTTCTCGTCTTAATCTTCTTCTTATTCTTTTTCTTCCTTCTCATGTTCTGAAGTTTTTTTAAACAAACAAAAAAAAAAAAGTCTTGGGGTTCTTGAAAGATTTGATCATATCCTTCAAATGGTTCATTATTTCAATCTGAAATTTTTATTTCATATTTGGAATGCAATCTGCAGTTTACAGTAAAAATTTTGGATTTATTTGATCAAAAATGAATTTTTAATAATTTTTTTATGTATTTTCATAAAATTATTTCGTAACTCAAATCATTGAATTTAAATCTGAAAATTTTATTGTAGATTTTGGAAATGCTGCGCAGTTTACAGTAAAAATTTCGGATTTTTTGGAGCAAAAAATGATTTTTTATAATTTTTTAATGTATTTTCATAAAAAGAATTAATTCTTGACATAAATCAAAGAATTTCAATCCAAAAATTTTATTGAATGTTTGGGAGGTTTTCTGTAATCTACAGTAAAAATTTCAGATTTTTTGGATCATAATTCTATTTTTAATAAAAAAAATTATGTGTTTTCATAAAAAAAAAATTATTAACTCATGATGCAAATCTTGAAATTTTAATCAATAATTTTTATTGCAGGTTTTTTTTTTGGAAAACAGCAAGGAAGAAAGAAAGGTCATCCAAATATGACAAAAGAAAGAAAAAATAAAAATAAAAATGCATCTCGCATTTGCTAGCTTCGAAAACAGCACAAGAATTGTTAAAAATCAAGTAAAATCTACTAAGCGCGTTGTGAGGATCACCAGGTAACCTTCTTTAGCTGATAACATTTTATTTAGAGCTAAAACGAACATCTCTTGTGTCAAGCTTGTGTGTATTTCCTTTCATGTTCTCATTTTACAACACATGCATAATTTGATACTAGGTTGTGATCTCTATTAGTTTCATCTAGCAGGCTTGGTTATTAGTGATAGATCTAATTAGCTATCTTGGGTTATTGGACTCGCTAATCCGTCGGCCCCTTGTTCCACCTTGTGGTTGCAAGATCAGCACCACATTAAAGGGGAGGGGTCTACAGGAAAGAAGCGTTAAATGCTCCACAAGACAACCCTTTTGTGCTTTCTAGAACTCACTAGTTTCTGAGTTGTGGACTCATTTTGGCTTGTGTGAGGGGTTAGATGTTCCACATCTTTGGACTCACCTCGCATTAGTTAAAGCATTAAGTGTACCACCTTGTGCTTTTTGATTGCTTTTGGATAAATTTTCTTTCAAGAATTAACATTTGTACACACATAGTAATTAAGCCCCCATGAACACTATTCGTAGATCTTGAAGGAGTGGGTTCCTAGTGAAACTCCTCTCTAAGATAGATTCCTTGTAGGTGGGGAGATACTTTGAGCATCTCATAGATAAATGAATCTTCAACTTGTTGATTAAGGCATCCTTTCTCCAAAGAGTTTGATAGATCACTGGGAGTTGATATCATAGATCTTTAAGAGATACTCTTAGTTTAGCGTGTCAGATTAATCTATCTACTTTGATTGGGCTAAAGGTGAAAAGGTGTCAAAACCTTGAATTTGGAAGCTAAGTCCTCTTGTGGTACACTATTGTGAGTCGGTCACCTTTAGAGAGGGTTAACCGTAGCAAACAATCCCTCTACAGGGAAAACTGCATTGATGGAACCTCAAGCGGTAATAGCCATTTTTGCCATGGTAGTGACAACCACTATATAAATGTCCTTGTGGAAGAAATCTCCATGAGTGTGGTTCATTGTGGGTTGTCAGATCTCCCTAGCAGCTCTTGAAGATTAAGTTCTCAGACTGTGTCAAAACCTCAGTGCGCTGGGATTGGAGGTCACCCCTGTGAGTCATAAAAGTTGCAAAACCTTTTGAAAACATACACAAATAGCTATCCTAGGGATTAGCACAAAACTAAGTCACTTGATTGTTCATGTGCAAGGTTGCTTTTGCCCTTGCTCATTGTTTTCAGACATGCTTGATATCACCTGCTTGTTGTTCTACATGCCTGTTTATCTGCTTGCTTACTAAAATGATCAAATTTTCTATCTGTTAAATTGAACTTGTCTTGAAAATCTGCCCAATCTATCTAAAAAGTCTAGGAATCTTGCCAAAATCAGTCGTTGTTTTGAAACTGATCTGCTTTCTCGCACAAAATCATTTGGTCCTCGCGCGAAATCATTTTGTCCTTGCGCAAAATTAAAATTCTGTCATGAGTCTTCTCACGACCCTGTGAACTTTCTCGTGCGAAATTAAAAATTGTCACTGAACTTCGCGCGAGATAGAAACTTCTTCGCGCGACTTGTAAAACTTCTTCACGTGACTCATAAAGGTTTCTCACTCGAGATCTTGTGTCAACATTTCCACTTTTGGTCTGATTTATCTATCTGTGATCTGCACGCTGCCCTTTTCTGCGTCCTTTTATTGCTCTCTAACTACAAACAGTCCCAAATAGTGGCATCCTGCTTAGCTAATGACTTGTGATCCATATTTTAACTAGTCTTGTCTCTCAGCTATCTTTCTCTTGTCCTTTAGTGCTTTCTGTACTCCGTGTCATGATAGTCATAATCTTTGGCTGTTCTAGCCTTCAAATCAGACTATTCATGCCTTAGTATGCAACACTCTTATCTTGTCCCATTGAGACTAAGTTCTAGTGTGGTCCTTGTCTAAGCTTCTACTTTTTGTCATTTTCTATGACTGTGGCAACTTGACTTATGTTCTAAAACTTGGCTGTCACTACTTGAAACATAGTACATCAAAATGGCTAACAACAAATGTGCTAAATCCAATATTCCTAGTTAGGAAGAAGGGATTCTAATTACACACATGAAGAAACAAGTTGAAACGATAAGTGCTCAACTTCAAATACTAAAAGAAGAGGAAAATGCATCATCAAACAAATTCTCCTTGAGAGAAAATTTCCCTTCCTTCTATGATGACCAAAAATCACATTCTTGTGATCTTGAATCCAAGACATCTGAGAACACCTCACATACACCCAAGAAATCTAGAAATATCTTTGGAGAAAAACCTTGGGAACCTAAACCAAAGCATGATTTCACCCTTTTGGGAAGATCTTATGAATCAACTTTCGAAGAACTTCTTCAAAAGAAATTCATTGTGTTACCTAAGGTCACTTTTGCGAGAGTTTCCTTTATGAGTAACTATTGTGCCTATCACAGACATAATTTACATAAAACTTCACATTGTAAGGAGTTGAAAAACAAGATCCAAGATCTCTTTGAAAAAGGCATAATTCAAAAATCTAAGCTCTCAGCTACTAAAGATTCTACTCTCAAGTAGGATCAACCTCATGAAACCATGTCTAGTAATGGTTCAAACACAACTTCTACTTCCTCCAACATACATCCACCTTCTAAATTGTCCAAACTTTCCAACACATATTCACCAAAAGAACTCACTACTCCCCCAGTTGACTATGTGTACCCTCAAGGACTACGTTTAAAGGAAACTCAAGCTAATCTTGACTTACTTGCAAACTTCTCCCATACTACACAAAGCAAAGATCCAAAACCTCCATGTGTTGCTCCTCCTATTATCCCCAATCCAACTATTGCTCCATTGTCCCTTCAAGAGCCTGTTATGGAGCCTCTAGAAACATATTTGAATACAGATTCAGATACTCCCTTATCCTTGGATTTGGTTTCATGTCAAGAGGACCACTTAAATGATGAAGAAACAAGTGTTGATCAAAACCAATATTCCTTCATCCCCTTTCAAATCTTCCAAGATCTCGTGCCTCCATCTCAAGAGCCACATAGTCCTCCATCTCCCATGTCATGCACCTCTACTAAGCAAGATCAAGATATTCCTTCCACCATCCTTAAGGAGATTATAAAAGGTCAAGAGAAGGATACTTTTCTTATGTTACCCAAAATTCCTTTTGAAGAGAAAAGTGTTCCCTCGCTCTCTTATTCTACCTCGCTACATTCACTTCCAAACTATGCTCAAGCTTTAAATACTCTTGTCAAAGGTATTGCTCCTATAATAGTTACTCATAAATCTATTGATGACTTTGGTCATATTGCTCACTCTAAAGATGCTGATATCCATACTCATGGTTCGTTCGCATCTTCTAAATCTATCCTTGGTCCATACCCATCTAAGCTAAAACCTTCAAGTCTTCCATCCATATTGGGACCTTATGTTCCTCTATCTCCTACTTCCACTCTTAGCCCATTACACATTCCTCCTACCCTACCCCAAGATCAACAAAGATACACATACTTGAACTTTTCATGTTCACCTTTCCATCTAAACCAGTCATATTTGCCTCATTCATCCACAAGTCCTAAGTCCTTTGGAAGAAATTTGGATGATCAACTCAAACACAAGTGCATGAATCCATCCTCAAAAGTTCACTATGTCTCCTCTAATCAACATGTGAATGTCAAGAAGGAAAATATGCAAAAGAGACCGCAAAGGTCCACTATTGAAAGAGCTCAACCAAAGAAAGTATGGGTTCTTAAATATGTTATTGAAGAAATGTGTTCCAAAGCATCTAATGAAAAATCAAAAGCTATATGGATTCCCAAGTCTCTTTTGAAGGACTTGAATATTGAAAACAAATCAAAGTTGACATTCAAGCTTCCAAAGGCTTCCACTCCATCTTCTTCCCAACATCTTCCTAAAAAGGTTTCAAAACCTTCTACTCCACCCCTCTCCAAAATGGCTTTTCTACCTCATATATCTAAGCCTCAAGCTATTTCATCCATATTTCCTCCATCATTCCACTACCCTTCAAGGTGTGTGTCAATGTTGATCTTGCCTAATATCTCACCCACCCTCATGAGATCCTCTAAATCTTATGCCTGCTTGCCATCGTTGCTTGTTTCAGTCTTCCAAAACCAACAACCTTATCCTCCATCTACCTCTCATTTTTCTATCATTTCCCTTCCATTACCTTATTAGCATCTTTGAGTGTACCTTACTATGGCCTTGGCTTATCATAACTTATCTTTCTTATAGGAGCAATATTCAAATTGAAGAAGGCTTGAATTCTTTCCAAAAACTCTAAAAATCCAAAAAAAAAGAAAAAAAGAAAAAGTGCCTTGGTGAAAACCACTTCGTGTGGCACCTTGGTAGCAAAAGTAAAGAAAAATAAATCCATCCTATGGTGAAAACCACTTCTTGTGGTGCCTTGGATAAGTACCATGATGAAAACTTGGTAAACAGGCGTCATGCGTAATTCTTCCATCAATGACATCCTATCATGATCTTTCTTATCCTTCAGATGTCCTCATCTCAAGTCACTCACTCATAACCTCCATAGAAAACTTTGTTGTCCTATTCAGTCAACCCTTTGGTCTTGATCAATGAAAGAAAGAAGACAACTCAGTTCTTAGCAATCTCTTGACATGGTCATTTTCTTGGATTACCTACATGATACCCTTCATTACACCATGAGCTCATATTGTTATATCTTTTTCCCTAGCTTGGGTAATCTTGTGAAGGCTTTCCTTGAGGGTAACATTCACCACTTCATACTCCTTGCCTATCCATCTCTGCTTATCCACTCGCTTGCTACTACATCTTGTCCTACACCTTGCTAGACACTGAAACAAAATCAAGGTGATCCTTCTTGAGAGTTAGTAATCTCTGAAAAAAATCCTAAAAATAAAAAAAAGTCCTAAAAAAATTGTTACCCTAGTGAAAACCTAGCAATAGGCGCCTTGGTAACACCAAAAAAAGTGAAAAATCTCAAAAATTCAAAAAAAAATCAAAAAAAGAAAAATACAAAAAAAATTGAAAAACAAAAATAGTGCCATTGATGAAAACTTGGAAACAGGCATCATGGTAGCAAAAAAAGAGAAAACTTGCCAAGAAGGTGAAAACTTGGTAAACAGGCGCCTCTTGTTCCCAATGCTCCATCTTGCAGCGCATCCTTTGGCTATTCTGTACAGTCACTTTCGTGCTTTTTCTTTCCTGCTTCCTGCTCATGTATCCATGGATTGAGTCTTGTTACAGCTCGGGGGCATTCCCCCTTAGTGTCACTCTTTTCGAGATTCTCCTCATAGAATCTCCTTCGTGACAGTCACCAGTCATTCTGACTACGTCTGCCTACTGTCGCCAGTGTCACTCTTTTCGAGATTCTCCTCATAGAATCTCCTTCGCGATAGTCACTAGTCATCCTCACTACATTTTTCTATTGTTGCTAGTGTCACTCTTTTTGAGATTCTCCTCATAGAATCTCTTTCACAATGGTCACCAGTTGTTTCAGCTATGTCTGTCTACCGTTGCTCGGGTCATGTCTCAAGATTCCTTTATGGAAGATCTCTTTTGCATCAGTTACTAGTCATCCTGGCTGTGTCTGTCCACAATCGCTTAGTCCTTCTTAGGTTCTTCATCATGAAGATTCCTCTTTGACCTCAGTCACCAGTCGTTCTAACTGCGTCTGCCTACTATTGTCACCCTACTAAAGAGATTTCTTTCTTACATGTTCTAGACATTAGCACTTGACATCAATCTCAAAAATATTGAACTCAAAAAAATGATATACTTGTTTGGATATGCTGAGCATTTTCTTTGTTTGCTTTGTTTTGCTTTATCATATCTCCTCGAGCAACTCGATGATGTCATCTTCGACTAGAGAAGTAATGACTGGGGACATGATCTTTTTCTTTGCTTTCTGTTTGCAATTTAGTTCCAATAAGTTGATCTATTCCTATAAGAGGGGTGTCCACTATAAGAGCCTCCATCTCGTATTGGATGGCCGTGTGTACCTCAACTCCTTTTATACAGATATGTCAATGACATTGGTTCTTCTCCTTCTTTGTTGGAGTGAACTCTTCATGCTATAGTATATACTGATACTCGTCCTATTAAGGGAACGTATGGGTCACTACGAGTATATCTAGCACACTTCTGTCTCAGGTTACGAACGCAAGGGTCGTTGTGGACAGAATGAATACTGAATACTTAGCATAAGATGTATCTCCCGTTTGTTTGGTGTGCATGTCATGCAAGCAACATTCAGGTCATCCTAGCGTTTATGCTCTGATGCTTATGTTAACTTGCTACATTAAAAGGGACAAATGTTTTGGTCATTATCGCTTCTTGTGCCTCAAATGCTTACATTTAATCCCAACACCCCAATAACGTATGTTATATTCATATTTCCATGATTGCAATGTCAATGGGAATTGTATGACCTACGAACTTTGTTTTATATCCAGTGATGATTAAATATTGAGGCTCGGTAACCAGACCTAGGGTTGCATTTAACATAGTGTTGCATTGCATACTTCACTTGCATAAGCATGTGATTCAATTACAAATCTACTTTCACCTTCTCTGATGAGGGATTGTTGATCCCTTCAAAGTATCATGTTCTTTCATGAACTGCACAAATGATTGATTAATCAACCTCTTGGCTACTTTGGTTGATCTTAACCCATTTTTTGGGATCAAATTTGAAATCTGACACAGTTAAGTGGCTCAAAATGCATTTTAAAATTTTTGGTGCAATCCAAATCTTTCTGATACTTTGTAATTCTTGGAATCTTTTCAACTCAAACTTGGTCTTTTGGATCTCGAAATCACTTCGAATCAACCTCCAAATTTCTTCAGATCATTCTAATCTCTTTATATTTCTTCTAATCATTCTAATCTCTTCTATATTCTACTAAACCTTGGATTTCTTTTGTATCTTTCATCACTCTCCTTACATCATACTTCTGGTGTGTCATCTTTCGATTTTGCTCCCGAGGGGACAGGATGATTACATCATTGAACTAAATTTCAAATCAATTTGAATCTTCATTGTTTGGGGCATCTTGTTCCTATCTTATGTCCTCGTCACTTGGGGCATCTCATCACTCGGGGCATTTTGTTTCCTTCTATCTGGCATCTTTGCCATCTATCTTATCTTTTCATCAATTGATCAACCTTATAACAACTCTTCTCAAAGTTCAATAAACGGGTATTGGGACAGTCTAAACCCTGACTCTTGAGGATCAAGCCTCATTTTGAGGATGATTCTATGACTCATGATTGGACCTTGTTATCTTTTTTTCAATCTCTTGGGTATCTAGGTGTTCTATCTGGGTCCTTGAAGGTTAAGCTCTGTTTTGGAGATAGTCTTCTAAATGCTATCGATCTTAGGTATCTAGGTGTTCTATCTGAGTCCTTGAAGGTTAAGCTCTATTCTAGAGATAGTCTTCTAAATGCTATCGATCTTAGGTATCTAGGTATTCTATCTAGATCCTTGAAGGTTAAGCTCTGTTCTAGAGATAGTCTTCTAAATGCTATTATTCTTGGGTATCTAGTGTTCTATTTGGATCCTTGAAGGTTAAGCTCTGTTCTGGAGATAATCTTCTAAATGCTATCAATTTCAGGTATCTAGATGTTCTGTCTGGATCCTTAAAGATTACGCTTCATTCTGGAGATAGTCTTTTAAATGCTATCAATATTAGGTATCTAGGTGCTCTACTTGGATTCCTTGGGATTAAGCTTTGTTCTAGAGATAATCCTTAAAAGCTTATCAATTGGTCTCCATGTCATCACCTTCAGAACCAATCTCATGTTCGCATCATGCTTTCTGATTATCTTTGAATTGAACGTGTTGCTCGCACATTCATTCAAAGAGGGGCAAAATGTAATACCACAAAATTGGCTCATTGCCATTATACCAATTCTGGTCTATTTCTGATAATTTCAAAGTCCTATTCTAATAGGCAATTCTCATTCTGCTACTCGCTACTTGACTTAATTGTCAGATGCAGAATACCCAAATCTGCATTCATCATACTCTTTATTTAATTCCTATAGTACGTACTCATATTAGTCGCATTAAACCTTTTTGATTTAATTATAATTTAATTATTAAGTATTTATACTTTAATTAAATTAAATTATATCCTAAGGCTAATGTACTATGGAATTAAATTTATTTTATTTAATAAATGTGCCTATTTTAATTAATTAAACAATATTATTTAATTAAATGGAGAAATCTATTTCTAATTAATTAAATGAAGTTATTTAATTAAATGAGAAGTCATTCCTAATTGATTAAATGAAGTTATTTAATTAAATGAGAAAAGAATCTTTAATTAATTAAATAATATTATTTAATTAAATGAAAAAGGTAATTATGAGAGCATATCTCATTTTATTAAATTATATATCTTAACAAAATCTCTCTTTAGTTCAAAAAGGGAAATTCCCAGTTCACTATGAATAAAAAAAGGAATTAAATCAGCTAACTCCTTACTTTTCTCAAATTAAATCAATTAACTCCCTTTAATTTGGGAATCTTCCTTTATGACTGAACTTCATCTTCAATCCTGACCGTTGATTGAAATTGATCTCAACCGTTGATGGATTCCAGGGAAGTCTATTTAAGAGACCCTCCTCTCTTCATTTCAGAGAGGATGAATTGATTTGCTATCGAATTGCTGTTGAAATTCATGCTCACATTTACTTACATTTCTTGCATACATTCTCATTCTTAGTTTAATCTCATTTTAGTTTAATCCTGCATATGCTTAATCTAGTTTGCTTTATTTGTTCTTAGATTATATTGCATCTTTCATTTTAGATTAATCTGCATACTCATTCTTAGCTTAATTCCATTATCAAATCCTTCATTCTTAGAGGGTCTGGTTGCCTGCACCTTGATTCTGAGGATATTAACAGGCAAAATCCCTTTAGATAGAAGGCAACAGGTCGCTTTGCAGGTCAATTTTCGGATGAACAATCCAATTTTCATTCTGAGATGAATCCACATGCAATGACTGTGTTGAAGTGTGTGTGTGTTGGGAACCTAAAACTTGGGAATGTGTAGGATGAAGAGGCGATAGTAGAGACATATTGGAGATTATATTTTATGGCAGACTTATGACAGAATCCCCTGGCTGTCCATAAAATTGATTTATATTCTACTTGTTTGACAAAATTTTGTACAAAATGGTGAGAGAATAGATCACAAACAACAGCTACACTTTAAGGGGGTGAAGAGAATTGGCAGAGGGAAAACAACTGCAATTGAAGGGAGTGGAGAATGGGCAGAGTGTTGTAGGTTAGGGTTGTAGGGTTCTAGAATGTTCTTCTCTTCTACAACCTTCCACAACTTTCCAAATCTTCTACAACTTTACAATGGTTGTCTGGAGGTTTGTTCACCCAAAAATATTCTTCCTTTCACGCAATCAACCCATTCTTAGCCAAGATTGAAAGAAAATGTGTGCAGAAATAATATGCATACCCCTTGTAACAACAGGAAAATATATGAAAAATAGCATCAATTATGTCTTAAGAACGTTGTAGCCATTGTCGCATTTGAGCAGCACAATTTTTCATTTGATAGAGAAAATGCATTCATTGAGTGGGTTTCAACTTATCAATCACCATTGGATCTAAGTAGAGTCAAAGGGAGCAAAATAAATATTTGGGGAACCAAGAGAACTTAATGAGAGATGAAAGCGAAGGGCATTGGATTTTCTTGACTCTTTTCTGGATGGCAAAAAGCATACATGATGAAAATCGGTAAACAAAAGCATCAAGAGATAAGATTTACCGAGGATAGCAATAATGGGTTTTTTACCATTCATAGAAACTAGCAAATGGGCATGTGGCAGATCTTTTCAAAAAAATTCTAGCACAAGGAACAACATTATTTGTGGGGAGGGGTTTTAATAAGATCAAAGGAGGTTTACTCAACAATGGGCTAAGAAGAGGAGAAGATTACCGTGCATAGAACAAGGAATACAAATGTGAAATCGTACAAAGTTTAACTACCTAAGCCAAGACACAACCAATTATATTTAACCTAAAAATCCAAGAAGATAACAATGATTTTAATGGCAGAAATAAGAATTACCTGTCGTCCTTGATTTTGAACCAGGTCTCGGCACATTGTTAATGGGCAAAAGCTAGATCTGCCTTGCAGGCACAACCCAACTCCACACCCATATGGCATACCCTGCATTCTCTTTCTCCATCCCCACTCCCACTTACGCTCAAGCTCACATTATGACCTTTCTCATCCTTTCCCCCTTCCAACGGGTTGCTATCCATAGCGATTCTCAATTTGTAACAATTTTAGCAAAAGTCATTCAAAAAGTTGGTATAGGGTATGAAATTATATTTTGAGGATTTAATCACAGACACACAATTTCTCCAGGTTATGTTGGCTGAATTATATTTGACACTCTAAAGCTAAAGATCCATGTATTTCATACTATCACTCAAGAGTGTCATCCTGGCTATCACGTTGACCAATTTTAACATTGTGATATGCTTGGCATGCTCAATATGGTTGTCTGGACACTACAAGGATTGTCTATCAAGATAATGTTGTTGACTGTGTGTCGGTGTGCTTAGAACAACGGTGGTATGAGAACAAAGGTTTCTAATTTCATGTACAATTTTGATTTTGTATTTATATTAATTAGTAAATTATGATTTATATTTTATTAATGTTTACTATATTTATTCTACCATACAATATCAATAACTATATTAGTAGCATTCACAAGACTTTATAAATGTAAGTTTAGTGGTTACATATGAATATCTCTATGTAGTAAAGATTTGGGTAGATTTATCAATTTACTTCAAATAAAATATATATATATATATATATAATTTAATTTCTACTCTTGTCTCTACCAATAAATAGAAATTTAAATAAATAATTTCTTAACTCAATTAAATATACCTAAATATAAGAAGTATAGAAAATAGACAAATTTGAATATCATGAATGTAAATAAATAACAATAACAATATATGTTTTTAATTTAATTTGTAAAATGAAATAAAATTTAATATATTATTATTAATAATTATATAAATATAAAATATAAAATATATTAATATTCAATCAATATTCTATTCTACATTAATTGTAATCAAATAAATTTTTTAATGTCTACAATGCAAAATCTATATGAAATTTGATAGAAAAGGCTACTAAAATAAAAGACTAGTACTAAAAATATGTTAATTTAATAGTAATGACAATAACAAATATTTTCGTTATAAAATATTTTAAATAAATATAGGTCATTTGATAAGTAGGAGATATTTTCCACAAGTCAAACTGTGATATTGTTGCTAGGATTTGACTATATAGTTTTTGTGTCAAAATCATTGACCCATTTTTCATGAATAGTGATTAACATGAATCAATCTCATGAGAATAAATGAAACACTTAGCACTCATTGGATCTATTAATATGATAAAAAAATTCATGAATAATGTATTTAAGCATTTTTTTGGGTGACTAATTATTAGTGACCAATTGTTTAATCATTTATCTGATCATTTTTTTAGTCACTTAGCTTTGTCTAAGCTTGGATTTTACTCGATGACCAAAATAGTCTTTTTTTTAGTCATTTATACTTATAAATTGCAAACTATTACTAGATATTTATCACTTTTAGTCAAGTGACTAAGAATTTTAGTCTTGTGACTAAAACTTTTAGTCACATAGTCATTTATTTGCCAAAATTCTGCTAGTGGTTGTTATAGTGTGCAACACCATTAGGAGGTTTAGGGAACAAATAGAAAGCTGGTTATTGTCTCCAATTTTTGGCATAGAAGTTTTTAATTAGGAAGGACATCGATCACAAAAAGTGAAATTACTCCAATATGTTGATGGAATCTACAAAGTTACATTTCATATATGTGCAATTAATACTTGGAGTTCATTTCAGAATAGGAGTAGAGTAGGGAAATAATGAGTATGTTATATTTTATATAAGTGCAACTAATACTTGGAATTCATTTCACAAATGGAGCCTCATTCAAATAAAATGCAAACCCACAACCAAAACACCAATTCATGTTTTAGACCAAGAGGCATTTGTGATGGTGGCATTCATGCTAGAGGAATTTATAGCATGTAAATGGCGGTCTCTTGCTTCATTCCCCAATGATGGTAATTTAAGGGGTGGTGCAGATAATTATGGCTAACTCTGTATTTACCCAAGTATAGGACTAGTGGCTAGTAGATCTAGCCATGAAGCATCTTGTTGTCCATAGTGTAGCTATAGTGAGTTTTGAGCTGATATCACCATTGAGAGTGTCATGAATTCTCTGCCATCTTTTTTCCTGAACACTTGTGTGAGATGATTTTGGTGGTCTTTGGCCCTAGTGAGAAAGCCTATCGACTAATAAATATCCATTTCCTCATACTAGTGTTTGATATGCCCATATCAAAAAGTCAAATGATTTAACATTTCTCAAACTAGATTGAAATATTTTGCATATTTTTCCTTGTGGAATATGTCAGCTGATCCAATAAATTAAGGGCTCTATATTAGTTGCTAGGAAAAAATAAAGGTTGTTGATAGAAACACTTATATGTAATGAGAGATATAGATCCTAAGTTCTTGCATAGTTTATTGCCATCAAAAACATGCAGTAGGAAAAGGTTGCATTTGTATATTTGAACAAATTTTTGACTAACTACATTCTTTCTTGATGATCATAATTCATAGGTTTCCTCTTTTCTTCCATGCAGCGCATGCCTATTTGGGGAATGAAATCTTGTGTCTAGTGTTTTGGCACTACTGTGAATCCTAGGTTTCTTCTATTACTATGTTTTTTAGATTGTGACTCATTTATGACCTTATGTTGGACCTTAAGGAAGGATGAATATTGTATGAACAATGCACTTGTTGAATTGAATCATCTTTTCCCTACATGAAGACATCTGTGGATGCTGAGTTGAGCTTCGTAGGCATTTCTATTCACAACATGACTTCAGCGTGTCTAAAGTCCAGTTCTAGTCAAGCTGCTACAAGTAAGGAGACAGTTACCTATACTACTAAAGTGAATTTCAACACTAAAACAATAATATCATTGGCTAGCAAAATAAGCATCTATTCTGTATTGACATTACTTGAAGCCTGCATATAGTTTGAACAAAATCTAACTTGAATGTCAAGTAATGGATTTTCTCGGAGCAAATTTTAACTTATAAAAAATCTGATTTTAATGTGCTTGGATTGTTAGTACAAATTTTGAATCTAAAAAAATCTTATTTTTATGGGCTTCTTAATTGCTCCATTGAACCGATTCTTTATTCCCATTTTCATAGATAAGTGCAGATTTTAGATTCTACCCAAGGTTAACATGGTGTTGGATTTTATGGCATGAGATACTTTGAATTGGAATAATTTGATTTATGGGTAGATTTTTAAGAGATTCAATGATTGATTTTATTGGGCTTGAAGCTTATATTTTAGATTCATATAATGGTAATGTGTTAAGATTTTAATGTTGGAACTAAAGCTTAAAGTGATTCAAGATTTGAGGTGTTACAGAGTGGACTAACTCCATTTTTTTATATTTCAAAGTCTGTAGAAGGTTGGCTGAAGCTATCGACTATGGAATAGAATGACAATCTATTTAGTATTTTCCAAATCAAATTGCTAAATTGGTCCCATGATTTGGCTATGATAGAGTCATAAAAGTACTAGTTTCAATCCATAACTAATACTATGTCTTCAACCTGAGATATAAATGTACTAATAGATAACCATCTAAGTCCAACATTATTCTTTTATGGATTGAAATTGGTTCTTTGATGGATTCTATCAATGACCAAATCGTTGGACAAACTTGGCAAATTGCTTTCAAAAATACTAAATAGATTCTTATTCTATTCGATAACGGATAGCTTCAGCTAACCTTCTATACCCATTGAAATCAAAATAAATGTAGTTAGTCCACTCCATAACACCTCAAATCTTGAATCACTTTAAGCTTTGATTCCAACATTAATATCTTAAAATATTATCATTATTTCAATCTGAAATATAAGCTCCAAACCTCATAAGAGCAATCATTGAATCTCTTAAAAATCTGCCCATAAATCAGATTATTTCAATTCAAAGTTTTCATGCATTTATCTGTAAAAATGGGAGTATGGAATCGGTTCAATGGAGAAATTAAAAGCCCATCAAATCAGATTGTTTTAGATTCAAAATCTGCACTCACAGTCCATGCACATTAAAATTGGATTTTTATAAGTCAAAATTTGATCCAAGAAAAGCCACTACTTCTCATTCAAATTAGATTTTGTTCATAGAAAATGCTGCCAACCAATACCAAATAATACCAAACAAAATCTGAAATGCATAGCTTACTGGGAATTATAGAATTCTTTAGATTGGGAATGAATAAATTAATATTGTTTTGGACTCTTTCACATTTGTACCATTTGCATCATTTGATTTTACATTAAAATTTGGTCAAACCACATATTATTTTAAATTATTTTGATGTGTAGGTGCCACTACACCATAAGCTATTTCTCTCAACTACAAATTTTCCCATAATTACAGCCATGCCTCAAAAGAACATACCTAAAACCACCATAGCTAGGGCACAGGTTCTCATCCTCCTCATCTTTGCTTCATTGTTGCTAATTTAGTTTTAGCTCAAGACAAAAAATACATATACACCATACCATTGAAGAAGAAAAATCATGATTTTGATTGGGGCTTCAAGGTTTCAAAAATTGGTGGGTCAAGAATAACAAATGAGGACTTAGGATTGAAGAAACAATCAGACACCAAAATTGGTAATGCAAATTGTCATCATCATCCTCTCCAAAAATGAGTATTATTGGAGGTGGATACACAATGACTCCATGGTGAAGTTTCTATTCTTTTATCCTCATGGAAGGTACTTTCCTTTGGCACTTTTTGGTTCTAATGCAGGAAAAAAACATCTTGAAATAGAGGATAAATACTTAAGTGATGAAGTTTGTCATCCAAATGTACAAACTCTTGATGATAGAGAAGTATTATTTGTATTTTAAAATTACTCTAGTAGCATAGCTAGTTTCCAAAAGAACGTAGGGGTAGGAAAAGAAGGATCAGGTACTGAAAAATGGGGTACAATAATATTTTTACCCTTGAAGTAGCTCACAAAGCAGTCTTGTTTGATAATAATTTGGAGATAGTAGCTTCTTCCTTAACTATCTCTACTTTCTACATGACTCCTATAATGGATCATAAGGGACCTGGATTTCTAGCTATCAGAGCAATGCTTACATTGTTGGAATTATGATATATTTTTCATTAGTTACAACACTTATTCGATTCTGAATGATTACTAAGCTCATCACTCAGTCTACAGTTGATACCGAGCATTCCTTTGGAAATCGAGCATAAGGGTAGTTCAGCAGTATTTATCGAGTTCATAATGGTTACCGAGCATAACAGTGTTCTCCAAGCAGTTAGTGGTTACCGAGCTTCGCAGTGTTTACCAAGCAGTTAGTGCTCACTGAGTCATTAGTAGAACTTAGTGTTTACCGAGTGATCAAGGTAAACAAAGAACTTAGTGTTTACTGAGTGATCAAGGTAAACAAAGAAATTAGTGTTTACCGAGTGATAAAGGCAATCAAAGAAATTAGTGTTTACCATGTAAACAAGGTAAATGAAGGAATCAATGTTTACTGAGTAAACAAGGTAAATGAAGGAATTAGTGTTTACTGAGTAAACAAGGTAAATGAAGGAATCAGTGTTTACCAAGTGAAGAAGGTTATCAATGGATTTAGTTTTTACCAAGTGACACAATATTCACCGAGTCACCAATGGTTACCAAGTTCCAAGCTACTTAGAATGATTAGTATGGACCATGCCTCTACTCTTACCGAGTACATGACAATGCAGTGTATTGTAGTGGATGTTGAGTATCAGAAGGTCACTGAGTCAGTTTGAGGAACCCAAGTTTTCTACTATCTGGCCGACTCAGTAATGTTTGTTCACTTGTGATTGGTCGACCTTGCCAGTGTAAATATTGGAATGATATATATCATTTGAAATAATGAAATATTGATCATCATTGGTGTTATATTGCAATATTTTGAGAAGAGGAAAAGTGAATCACCAGTAGAACAAAGGAATACAGTAAGGTCAACAATTGATGCAGAAAAGCTATATCCATCACATCAGGTGATCAGAGCACAAGGGATCTTATCAACAATCAGTTGTAACCAGATCCACTGCTTCATCCTAACAAGTGAACCAATTTGTAAATCCTTTAACAGGGTAGACTTAGCAGCCTTTTGTAAATCTCCTAACAAAGTGCATACTTTATTGTATGTTTGTAAATCCTCTAACAAGGTGGATCTAGCAATCCTACTTGCTCCTAACAGGGCAGATCATCAGAAGTGATCATTGTAAGCCTTAAGTGGCCAACTTTATACTACAGTATTGAAGTTTTGTGGGCATCATCCCCACCCCAGTTTTACTTTCTAATTGGAAGGTTTCTGGGTCACCAAATCAGTGTGTTCATGTGTTATAAATGTTTTCATGCATACAGTAGATTAGATGGATGAATGGTGAATGTGTTATTATACAGAATTGAATTAAAGTTTTAGGGTTACTGATTCACCCCTCCCCTCTCAGTAACCTTGTTAGTCTGGATTATTTCCAACATACATGGCCTCCACAGAAGAGTAAGGGAATGGCTATCATTTGATTCAACAACATGCTATCCTAAAGCCTTCAAGTGCTAGTAGTAAAATAGCTTTATTATAGTAGCACATAAAATTTGTACCTCAAGAAAAGTGTTGGGTGATTGTATACAATTCAAATCCAAAAGATTTCAGTACCCATGCCCTAGTTACATTTGATGGCAACATGCATGTGAAGGCAACAATGTCATCAGCAGTGGCTTCTACTACCCTGAGACCACAAAGAAAATGACAATATATCTATTGTTGGATTCTTGTTACCAAGAAAACTTGTGGGGCACTAATATACATAGAAATCATGATTTAGTTTTATGGGTTTCACAGACTATAGGTAGTGGAAGCCATAGCCTTAACAATTACCTTGGTCTTCATTGCCTTTTCATCAAATAAATAGCTAAGATATTTAGATCCATGTCTTGGAGAAAATCCTAAAACCCAAAAAAGTTGTCTAATGAATTGGTCTTGTTAAATAGGGATGTCATGTAGATTTCTTATTATCACTATGCACGGTGTACAACATGCTAAATTTATTCAAATTATGGAAACCCTAGGAACTTATCTTCACAAACTTCTGATATTTTATTGCTTGATCAAATTTACTATTATTTGGTGTTGATATTTTTTGAGTAATGAAATCCTATTTGGCTATGTCGATTACTTGGATGGTAAAGATTATAGTGCCTTGGATGATAAAGATTATAGTGCCTTTTTGTTACGAATTTTTTTTAATCGCTCAACATTTACTCTAATAAAATAGAGAATTTTGCCTAATAATATCTCAAATTAGGTCTATATCCTAGGTTATGCTCTCTAATACACAAATCCAAGTCAAATTTTAAGCCTGCGAGTGTTTGTGTGATCTGTATTTTTTGAACTATGGCAATTTAATAGCAAAGGGAAAATCTACAAAATTGCAGAAAAGAGTGCTAAGGAGAACAAGAGAAAAACAATTTCACAATGAAAATGCTAGGATTGTAATAGTAAGGCTAACCTGAAGCTTGAAACATTGTCAAAGGCTAGGCCTTGTGCCCCTTCTAATTAAATTTTAACACACCAAGGTTGTGGCTCCAACGACACATTTGCTAACTCAGTGCTGCAACTCCCACTACCAAGCCCTGGAATTGCATACTACTACGATATTGTTTTTGTTTTTTACTCTATTATGTTCTTTTGAGGGTTTTTTTGAATTACGTTGGAAAGTTATTTATTTAGAGTATAAATAGTTTTTAAAATGATCTTTAATTTATTTTTTAGTTATAATATATACACAACTTTATCACAATAGTTTAACATTATTAAAAATAAAATAAAAATACTTATATTTTATTGAAAATTATATTGTTATTTTAAAATATTTTTTGTAAAATTGTATATAAATTATTGATATTTAAAATAAATAATTTTTATAAAATAAATTTAATGTTAAATTTATTATGAAAAGAATTATATGTGCAAACTTTTATTTATGCTTAGTTGGAACTAGAATTCAAATCTTGTGACTAAGAGATAGCAAGTGTGATTAATACTCTTTTTCAAATTATGTAAAGCAATTGCATTCTCCCCCTATTGTACAGAGGTTGTTTGTGTTCACCCTCAATTTGCATTGGGTTTTGTGGTTAGGTATGAAAATAATTTTAAGTGACATAATCTTCAGAAATGATTTTTTTAATAATTATTTTTTGTCTATTATTTTTTTCTAATTAAAAAAAGATAAAGATAAATAGGTAGAAATAGATAGAAATGCTAAAATCTATGAGGTTGAAATTAATCAATGAGACATATGGTAAGTGATTAAGTGTCTCACTATTTTTTTAGCAAAGATTGTTGGATGTGTGGACTGCAAGTTCTTTCTCAACAATGACCAAATATTAGGGCAGTTATATGACATAAGTTTTGGATAAACTCTTGACATAAATTTTAAATGAGTATCTAGTTGAATTTATTTGAAATTCAACATTTGGGGTATCTCAAGCCATGCATCTTGTTATTGATTATTTATCCAATTTGGAATGGTTGTAAGTTTTTATCAAGAATGTTGTCCAAATATGTGGCATTACATTACATTTGGTTTAAAGACCTAAAGTGAAATATGTGTTTAATATTCCTCAAGATGAAAGTAGAACTAGAAAGGCCTTTTCATATAGATCAATTAGTTCAAAGCAAAAGGATATGCCAAAATTAGATGGAAATAAATATGATCCTCACAATATTTTAGGCTAAATTTGAACAAAAAGTTTCTTTCATTAAGTGAAGTGTGTACCCTAAGAGAAATTTGGGTATTATCAAAGCACTATAAGATTATGAGTATGCTATCACCTATAGCTATGAAGATTTGATGACAGATGCAATATTTTTATTACAATTCTAAACCCTCAATGAACCTTATATGTCAAGATGATTGAAGCTTTATCTTTATTTCCTTAGAATTTTCATATCTTTAAGTGTGTGTGTGTGTGTGTGTGTGTGTGTGTGTGTGTGTGTGTGTGTGTGTGTGTGTGTGTGTGTGTGTGTGTGTGTGTGTGTGTGTGTGTGTGTGTGTGTGTGTGTGTGTGTGTGTGTGTGAGAGAGAGAGAGAGAGAGAGGGATTCTATTTTTAAAATCTCTATATTTCTATGTAAATAAGAACCACACCAATAGGGAGAATGTAGAGTCTCACCCACATCAATGTTGGCACCAAGTTCACTAAGTTTATTTATTTAAGCTTACCTAGGGCTTTATCATTAGGTGCGCCTATATGAACTCTATGTATCTAATGGTCATAGACATTTTTCTCCTTTAGAAAATTTGATGATTTTTCCAACAAATCCACAAGGATTATATGTGTAATAAGAACATTGTTTTTATTTAAATTATGTTTCTTAAATTTTTTTCCTTGTATAATTATTAATAAATATAATTTAGATCATAAATAGCTTTTTAGGAATCATAAGTATTTATTATTTTTATTACTAATTTTTTTTATTTCAAGGATTAATATTTATTAGATAGTGATTCTCACTATTTACTAGGTACTAAAATATATTAAATAAAATTATGATAATAAAATAATGCTATATTTTATTTAGCAAAAAATAAATAATGTTATATTTTATAAAGATGCTTATAAATATTTTATGACATTGATGGGATCAATAGAAATTATACGTTGAGATTATAAAATATTTATAAATCGACAATTAATCTATTTGATATGCAAAGAGAGACTTAGAGTTATCTTTTGAGTGAATGGAGGTTTTTTATTTTGTTCATCAAGATGAGTTCATAGAATTTTTTTGAGGAGTTTGAGTACAAATCAAGGTGATTTTGAGTTTTTCTCAAGTTCAATATAAGTTAAGAGGACATTTGAGGAAGTTAACTTATAATGATGTATTATTATGACAAAAAATATATTGGTGAGTAATAAAAGTTATAAAATCAAATTAAAGAATTTAGTAATATGATAAAATAAATTATCAATCATCCGTTTAGTCATTTTTTTGGGTGACTAATTTTTTTTAATTTACTTTTTTTCAAAAGTGGGCTAGCCACTGAATATATTTATTAATAAAATTGGTTCAAAGAGCTCAACCAGGAAAGAACCAGAAAGAAAACTTGGAATCATTGCTTATATACAAATCTACATAAAGATATTTGTCGATATTTACAATAGATATTATATCAACAAAATCGAGGCTCATAAAACTATACCATTGAGAACTTTGTCCTGAGTCAAGCTTTACATCTAAATTTTATGAGCATGATAAACAGCTTTCAGATGCAATCAATGAATGTAATTGTTCAAATTGTTCAATAAATGAGTTGGGTTGATGTGTGTTAACAACGACACGATCACACCCGAGATTAGATATGAAATCGGCCACTTTATTTCCTTCTCATAGGGTATGTGATATGGTAACTTTTGAAAATTGATCAATCAAGTACCAAATTTGCTTGAAGATATATTGCAAATGCCATGAATAGGATTGTCATTTAATGCAACTATTAATAACCATTTGAGAATCACCTTCAATATGGACTCTGTGAAAATTACCTATTTCAAGCAGTACAAGGCCTGCCAAGAGAGCTTGTGTTTCCACTAAATTATTAGTCCCATCTGGTAGTGGGAAGGATGAAATTGCTAGAACTATACCTTTACTATCTCTGACACATGCCTCGAGACCTGATTCACCTGGATTTTCCCTTGAAACACCATCAAAATTAAGTTTCACTATACCCGACTCAAGAGGTAGCCATTGCACAACTGCTCTATCTATCTTGGAATGTTGATTGTTGCTAATTCCACTCCCCCAAGGAATAAGAAGAGATTTTGACTCTAGAATGATGAAACTGTCCCAAACTGAGATTGTAGGATTGATTTTGCATCTAAAAAGGCCTGCATTAGTGACTTCCGATATAGACTTTTCAATGCCTTGTAACACTATTTCTTTCTCTGCAAACTCATTTCTAAATATCCTCTTGTTCCTCTCCCACCAAATAGCCCAAATAACCAAAGCTAGAGTACATATCCAAATTCCTGCAAATAAAGCTTTCGAAAAAAGAAGCGGCCAAGATTGAAAAATCTCCCAAAGGTTATTTTGAAGAGGAGTATAATAATGAATTTTTCTGAGAACAAAAACCCAACAATCATATGCAAAGGAGTAGGTGACAAACAAGTGATCCACTGATTCATATTCTTCATTACACAAGACACATTTAAATGGAGGAGAATTATTGAACTTAGTCAATCTGTCACTTGTAAGAATTTTGTGTTTAAGTGCAAGCCATGCAAAACATCCAGCTTTTGAAAGAACAACATGGTTCCAACAAAATTTATAAGCTCTAGATGGATTCTTTTGTGCAGCCATTCTTTGTAACAACTTATACCCCTCTTTGACTGAATAGCAACCATCTTTAGCTAGAGCCCAAAACAATCTATCTTCCCCATCTGAAATGTAAACAAGTCTCTTATCTGAATTGTCCCTAAACAGTTATTTCTCTTGAATAGACAAAGGCAGGTGATCTGGATTTTTCCAAGTGACTTTCCTAGAATAGGGACAAATTTTATCTATAAAATCAATGACTCTGTTACCCCATACTGAGTCTGAAATGTTCATTATGTTATGAGAAAACTACAAAGTATGAAGAGGTGGAAATCCATTCCATGAGTCCCTCCAAAATTTGGCTCTATCTCCCTTATTCAACTCCCAAGAAATATATTTAAGAACAATATCTCTGGAAGAAATCATAAAATCCCAAATCACGGAGCCTTTAGGGGGATTAAGAATTGAAAAAATTCTTGTGTGGTCATTATTATCTAAATACTTTTGTTGCATTATCTGACACCATGTTGATTGAGGTTTAGTGTACATATGCCAAATGAGTTTCCCACCAAAAGTTGCATTTCTCTTAGTCAAATCATGAATACCTACTCCACCAATGGCTAGAATATGAGCCATGTCATGAAGTGATACAAGCAGAATCTTTTTATCCCCATTCATATTTCCTGCCCAAAGAAAACCTCTAATCAAGTTTTGGATTTTTAATAAGATTGATGTCAGCGCTTTAAGGACTGCAATATAGTAATTTGGGATTGCTGAAAGCACTGATTTTATAAGTAGAATTCTTCCTACTAAAGAAACCCATCTGGGTTTCCAAGCTACCACTCTAGACTTAATTCTTTGAATAACCAAATTCCAGTAGCTTGTCTTATTTGATCCCATGAAAAATGGAATTCCAAGATATGTTGATGGAAGAAAGTCCTCTGAAAATCCCAAAATTTTAACAATTTTGTTCGATATCACTTTGTTGGTGTAGAAAAGAAAGATTTTTGACTTATTTGAATTGATTTTTTTCCCTGAGACATTTGAATACAACTCCAAAATCTTCTTTATTTGTCTAGCTTCTAACACTTGTGATATACCAAATAGGAGTGTATCATCTGCAAATAAAGAATGTGTAATGGAAATAGATGTGCTAGTAATGTTTTCTCCCTTCCATTTTCCTAAAAGATGATAGTGCCTAATGGTTCTACTAAAGGCTTCAGCCATGATGATAAACAAAGCTAGAGAAAGAGGATCTCCTTGCCTAATTCCTTGAGTAGAAGGGAAGAAACCAGAAGCTGTCCCATTAACAATGACTAAAAACCAAGCCCCAGAGATACCTGCTCTTATCCATTTACACCATTGATTTGAAAAACCCATCTGCTAGAGGACTTCAAGAAGAAATGACCAGCAAACTCTGTCATAGGCCTTCATCATATCTAGCTTGATTACAAAATAAGGAGACTGATTCGTACGTATAGAATGATGAACTTCATGAGTAACCATTGCTCCCTTCATAGTTTCCCTACCAAGAACAAAACCCCCCTACTCTGAAGAAATTAGCTTTGGAAGAAGATACTAAAGACGGGAGTATATTACCTTCGTTATAATCTTATATGTAAGATTACAAAGAGAGATAGGCCTAAAATCAGCAAATGTTTTGGGATCTTTCAACTTAGGAATAATTGTAATGTTGGTGGTATTAAAATACTTAAGCATTGATTTGCACTTCCTAGACTCTTCCACTGCAGCCAAAAGATCAAAACCAATAAAATCCCAACTGCATTGGAAAAATAACACTGTGAATCCATCAGGACCCGGAGCTTTGTCCAGAGGGAATGAAAAGACAACCTTTTGAAGTTCTTGAAATGAGATCAGTTTCATAAGCATATTATTATCTTCCGGAGACACCAATTTTGGAATGGCTTGAAGAAGATCTGCCACTTGTGAAGGGGAAGGTGCTAGAAATTCAGCTGGTGCAAGAAGATTCTTAAAAAACCTAACACCTTCCTCTTTAATATGCTACGAATTTGTTAAGACATTACCTATTACTGAGTCCTTAATATTAAAGATTGTTTTGGCTACTCTTTTTTGCTGTGCTGAAGCATGAAAATATTTAGTATTCTTATCCCCTTGTTGAAACCATAACTCCCTAGACTTTTGACACCAATATTCCTCTTCTCTTCCACACAACTCTTCCCACTCATTCTGAAGATTTTTTTGTTTAATATATGTATCATTTGTCATCCCATTTTGAATGATATCAGTGTGAATATCCTCCAATTGTACCTTGATAATCTCCTTTTGATTGAAGACATATTTGAAGATATCCCGATTCCATTGTTTAATGTGTTTTTTAATATGTTTCATCTTCATTGCAAACTGATGCATCTTAGAACCTGGAACAAAAAGTGCACTAACCCACCATTGCTTAAGATGCTAGAGAAAATGAGGATGACAAAGCCACATACGTTCAAATTTGAATGAGGATTTACCCTAATAATGCTTGATATCTGCAGCTCAAGTAAGTGATAAGGTGATTGGGTAGTGGTCTGATTTTGGATATGGTAAAATATCTAAACTAAGTTGAAATTGTTGCAATTTACATTCTTGAGACAACAAGAATCTATCAAATCGAACAACAATTTGTGCAAAACCATCTCTCCTATTTGACCAAGTATACTTTCTTTGAGTTGGAGGAATATCCATGAGCCCATTATTATCAACGAAATTGGAGAAATCTTCAATTGTTCAAAGAGGAGGAGAGATACCACCTATTTTTTCATCCTAACTCAACACTGCATTAAAATCTCCCCGAGAATGATTAATTGAGTTTACTATGATTGTATTTTCTGAGTCAAGGTATCCCAAAGTTTTAACTTGTCTTGTGTAGAATGTGGCCCATAAACATTAATAATGAGAAATGAGATTTGCACCATTTGCCAATTCTAATGCTGATGAATGAGCTGGCCTTAAATTAACAAAGGATTCCACAAAACTACAAGTCCTCCCGAAGCTCCAATACTTGGTGAATAAAAGGAAGCCCACTTTGACCATTTGAATAATGTCTTTTCATATGATTGTTACGAAAGTTTTATTTCTTGAAGCAACACAATATCTGATTTCATATCATCTATTAAGCATTTGATCCTTTTTATTTTGTCAGAGGCATTAATACCTCTTACATTCCAAGAATTTATCTTCATTGTGGACAAGGAGAACCTTTTGTTCTCCTTGTCACTCTCTTAGAAACCACAAACTTGTCATCCAAAGTAGTTTGAATACCAGAGGCAATTTCAATTCTAGTCTTGGATCCTTTAGGCCATCCTCTTGATTTTGGAGTTTTAATAACTTGTTGTTTCAAGGAAATAGATTGAGCAATTGAGAGAGTTTGATTATAATCATAAAGGTCTAAAGGAATTTTTGAAGAAATTTCATCTATTTCTGGTTTCTTCTGGTTTCTTCAATGATCTTTTCAATCAGATTTCAACAAAAGTGAGTAGTGAGAAATTATTAGTGATCAATATTTTAGTCATTTATTTGATCACTAATCTTTGTCTAACCTCATGATTTTACCTGATGAACAAATTAGTCACTTATTTAGTAACTTATACTTATAAATTATAAAATATTACTATAATTTGATTACTTGTAGTCACATGACTAAACTATTTAATCTTGTGACTAAAATTTTTAGTCACGTAGTCATTTATTTGCCAAAATTCTACTAATGTTCTTTGCATGTATGTGATGGATAGGTAGGTGAAGAGGGATGAGTATTTATACCTTGTTGAGTTTTCATACAATAATAGGTATCATAGTTCTCTTCGCATGTCACATTTTTAGGCCTTGTATGGTAGATTGTGTCATACCCCTTTGAGTTGGGAACATTTGGAGGACCAAGTACTTTTAGGTCTAGAGATGTTTTAGGATATGGAGTAGTAGATTGTTCATATTAGAGAGCATTTATTTATCACTCAAGATGAGTAGAAGAAGTAATTAGATGGCCATAGGTTAGATCGTCACTTTTCTATTAGTGATAGGGTGTTTTTTAGAGCGCGACCGAGGAAGAGCCCCATCTATTATGGGAATGGCTCTAAGTTGGTGCCATATTTTTTCAAACCATTTAAGATCCTCAAGAGGATTGGTCCTATTGCTTATCAACTGGTGTTGCCACCTAGCCTATCGTGTATCCACAATATTTTTCATGTATCTATTTTGAGATAGGATATTCCCAATGTGACCCATGTTCTTGATTTGGATGCTTTGCAAGTGGAGGATGGACAACTTACTTTGGAGCCCATATGTATCCTTTAGCATTAAAGGTTGATTTTAAGAGGTTGGGACATAAAATAGGTAAGGGTCCAGTGGGACCCAAGTGATAAGACCTTTGCAACTTGGGAAGATGCTACACAGTTTAGAGGATTTTAACCCTATCTGTTTAACAACTTTCAAGAGTAAGCTTATGCCTAGTGGGGGAGGATGTAGTGCCTCTTGTATTTGTAGTCTATACCTTGTTTATTTTGTTTTGAGAGATACTTGATACTCTTGTTATTCTACTTTTTAGATGACCTAAGGGTTGGATGCTACACTTTGATTTCAGTATCATAGATGTTATGCTACTATGTTGTTTAGTTTATTATATTTTTATGTTGATGTCATTTTCAAATGATATCTAGTTATCTGGTATTTTTGACATACCTCTAATTTGGTTATATGTGGATTTATGCTATGGTCATTTACTTCATTATTATTTCATTGCTTTATGCAAATATGAGTGATGTAAATGGATTATTTTAGTATAATTGAGTAAATGGTTAAATTAGGTATTTAATGTATTGATTTCTTTGGCTATGATATTGTAAGAATTTGGTATAGCTCTGATACCATGTAAGAATTTGGTATAGCACTAATACCATGTAAGAATTTGCCTTGTCATGTTATATCATAGTACACTAGGAGTGCCTAAATATAAAGGCCTCTGGAATGCTTCTAGAATGTCTAGGAATTAGCACATTGATAAGTCATACGACAAGGCACATGTCCACTAGGTGTGGGTTATCCTCCATTAAGCATAGGAGTAAGTGCAATGATGAGAGGATAAGCCTAGAAAGGTGTAGCACACAAAATTATGTTGCAGAAACCATGTGCTAAAATAGGAGTGCAAATAATTATATTGTCTACGTGACAACTCAGTTAATTATGCAAACTCTAGTGTTGTAGACACCATGTGTTGAATTAGAGTTGCTTACTTCTGTGTTGTCAACATGAAAACTCATAAAAGTATGCAAACTCCTAAGTGTCAACCTAATAAATAATAAAATAATGCATTGACCTAGGTAAACTTAAGTAAAGTATAATAAGTAAATACTTATTTACACCAACAACCCCCGTAAGTGCAACTTAGGAAAATGCACTTATTCTTACAAAAACTAGGATGAAATGCATAATGGCTCCTGACTACATGGCCATGTTAAGTACCCATGTACAAAATGCAATTCAATCTCTCATAAAGTAGGGAAAAAGGGAAAACCACATGGGAAAAACCCTCCCCCAAAAAGAGAGATGAAAAAACAAGATGCATGGAAGGATGGAGTACTCAAGACCCCCCATTATGACATACATCAAGTACATACAAAAGAGAAGTATGAGAAGGACAAAACCTTATAAGAGGAAAAAGTCCCCCCTATAAAATAGAAGAAGAAGGAGACAAGGTAGTCCCCCCCTAAATGTAGAGTGTCGATCAATGATAGCTACTCCAATTTAGAAGTTGATCCATGAATGCTAAATAATGTTCCTCCCCTTTAGAAGAAGCAATGGTAGAGGTATAAGTGAGATGCTTTCCCTGTGTGTAGAAAGAATCCTAAAGATGAATGGTGCCTTTGAAACCTACTCAACTATCCCTGTGTCAATGTTGATAGTCACCCCTTCCAATACTGCTGAAAAGAAGTAGTGTAAATCTAGAAAGGATGGATGTAGAACATGCCTCAAAGAAAAAACTATCTCCTCAAATGATAAAGAGACCTCCTAT
The DNA here is from genome assembly GCA_028749045.1 of Cupressus sempervirens. NCBI lineage: Eukaryota > Viridiplantae > Streptophyta > Pinopsida > Cupressales > Cupressaceae > Cupressus > Cupressus sempervirens. Next base: position 1,010,555,098 of record CM053787.1, on the reverse strand, counting down.
AACTTTTTTACATAAGGATCCACAATCATATCAACCTGTGAAGACTAGTCATGTAAAGAATGGATAGGAGGGTCAGAGTGAGCCCTCATGACAACTAAAGAAGATTCTACTTCATCAAAGAGAAGATGTAAATCATCAAAGATGTCTCCCAAATTTGCTATGTTTGAATCCATGAACAAACCTGAAATATCTATCAAGAAGTCATCCACTGATGTTGGAGCTAGAAGACAAGGTCTACCCTATTGTGCTAGACCTATCACTATGTCAATGGATGAAGTGTTCACCTCAACAAAGAGAAGATGAATATCATCAATGATGTCTCCCACATCTTCAATGTGAGACACCATGAATAGCTTTGCAATGTCTAGAAGGAAGTCATCCCATGAAGCTGAAGTAGGAAGACATAGTATTTCCTACTACACTAAATCAGAAGCATCTGTAGATGGAACTGGATTAGTAGTAGCAACAGAAGCATCAAGAGGTAAGATCTCAACTAGAGTTGTAGGGACCATGACTAGAGTGCCTGGTGATAGAATGTCCTCTAGAAATGGAGGAATTGTTAGATCTCCAAATGCTTCCCAAAGAACCATCCAAATATCATGAGGAAAACTTGTCATTCTAAGAGAAGCAAGACATTCCTTACTCATACTGTTATATAGAAAGCGAAGAAGTTTAGTAATAAATGTCCAATTAGGATTTGGTGGAAATGTCTTCAGATAGAGATAAGGAAGGACTTCTTGATGTTCTCTTAGATGATCAAGTATCAATGCACTCCATCTATGATAGTTTTGTGCTGTCAACTTTGGTCTAATACCAAACTAACATGTGTGACAAGACTCCATGAGATCAATTAATGAACCCCCCAAAATGCAAAAATCAATCAACCAACCTCCCAATGTATGATTGGGCACTTTATAGGTAGTGCATGTATAATAGGCCACTTGTCAAAATGTACAAAGTAGACTTCTAATTTTTTGTTTACAACTACCTTTTGAGAATCAAATTTTTTTCATTAAGCACTATAGCTCAAATGTACAACAATTTTGAAAAGTAATCAAAGCAATAAAATGCAAAATAGGACCTATTTCTAAAAGTGGTATTTTTGTCCACACAAGCTTATAATTTGAATGCAAATCCAGAAAGTAGACTAAAAATTATTCACTTTCAAAAAAAATAGTACTTGATTATGTGTCCAGATGAGCCCGTACTAAGTATTTGAGGTTGCAAAAATTAGGATTTATGACTTGCTAAAAAAATTAGGAACAGAGGTATCAAACATCCTACACCAATGTGTAGATCACAAAATTCTACCACAAAATAGAAAAATTTCTTGCAAAAAGGAGTTTGTATGAGGGAGATATCATTGTCTGAGAATCACCTCTACAATTATTTTTCCTGAATCGCCGTCGTCGCACCTCCAAAAATCAGTCGACTCTAAATTTCACCTTAGATGTCCAATTTTGGTGAAACGAAAGTTGATTTGGGAGTTTTTGACCTTCTGAATATGATGCCAATATCTGATTAGCACTAGAAAGCTCCAATCTTCACCTACAAAAAATATCTCTTACTAGCCTAATGGCCAAAAAAAATTCGGACAAAATAAGTAGATCCAAAAAATAATGCAAAGAAATTGCAGAGACTAAAATAATAAAATATGCAGATCTGAAAATTAAATTCAAAGATCTAAAATGATCATACCAAATTTGCAAATCAGGCCTTCAGGTGCCAGTTTGCAAAAAAAAAATTGCCTCAATTTTGACTATTGCCCAACATAGGCAAATTTATAGTCAAAATTCACCGAATTGACATTTTAGACACAATGGAAAGGTCTACTTTAGTTGTAGACACTCCCAAAGACTATAATACACTAGATCTGGGTTGAGGTACTGAAGAAAGAATGGTCTCGAATGGCTATGTGAAGAGAAATTTCCCCAGTTCTGATACCATGTAAGAATTTAGTATAGCTCTGATATCATGTAAGAATTTGCCTTAGGAAAAAATCACCCAAGATCAAGGAACTCAAGCACAAACACAAGAATAGACTAAGGTATGATCAAAATAACAATATCCAAAATTGATTTATTGTCATTCAACGTCATGTTATATCATAATACACTGGGACGACCTAAATATAAAGGCCTTTGGAATGCTTCTAGAATGTCTAGGAATTAGCACACTAATAAGTCTTACAACAAGGCACATGTCCACTATGTGTGGGTTATCCTCCATTAAGCATAGGAGTAATTGCAATGATGAGAGGATAAGCCTAAAAAGGGGTAGCACACAAAATTATGCTGTAGACACCATGTGTTGAATTAGAGTTGCTTACTTCTGTGTTGTCAATATGACAACTCATAAAAGTACACAAAATCCTAAGTGTTAACCTAATAAATAATAGAATAATGTATTGACCTAAGTAAACTTAAGTAAAGTGTAATAAGTAAATACTTATTTACACCTACAGATATTATATTCAAGAGTACTTGATCATGTGTTTTAGTGTGCAAGAATTGTATCTTTGGCAATGACAAATAGAGTTACTGATTTAGCTATTCATTTTACCAATGTCATCCTTGTATGGTCAAAATATCTTATTTAAATGTTTAATTAAACCTTCTAGTGAATTTTTAAATTTGGACTCATTTGCATTATGTGATTAGACTAGTGAGTGCATCTGTGAATTTAGAGTTTAATATTGTGACAAAATTGTTAAGGCCTTCTATGATTTTGGTTTCAAGGTTTTCAAGCTTTATTTAATTGATTTTTAATTTCTAGCAACTTTTTCATAGATGAATTCCTATTACTATGAATAGCCTATTTTTATTTGGGTCAATTCAGAGTATAACTAGATTAACTAGTTATTTACCCTAATCAATTATTCACTTAAAAAGTGAATAAGTATTGAAAGAGGAATTTAATTCCTCACTTCTAACTTTTGCAATTTGGAAAATTGAGAACTCTTTCTGAAATCCTTTTTGAAGGATTGGTTTTTTGTTCATTGTGAGAGCTATGTGTGTGAGATCTTTGTGAGGATGGAATCATTGGATCCAACTCAGGGAAACCTTGTTTTGTTTTCATTTTTGGTTGTATCTATGGGTTATTTATTTTACCTAGTTTTTTTTTTTTTTAGCCCTTTTGACTTTTAGGAAGGGCTCTCCCATTTTCTTGTTTCAACTCAGTTTCTTTATCTATTTTTGGTAATTGTTTGCCTAGAGCTCGAGAACTAGTGTTCCCCTTTGTTTTTGTTTGTTGGTTCTACCTAGTTGGTTGGGTATGGGATAAGGATTTGGGGTTTCACACCATTATGCTGGCCATTTTTGCATATAGTTTTTGAACTTAAATTTTATTATATTTTTGAGGCTTTTGTATCCTAAGACCAAATGGGTTTTTATTTTGAAAATTTCAATTTTGGGGTTTTTACCTCATTTTGCATATCATCTTGTTTTCTTGGGTTTTCTTGGCATGATTTTGGTTGTGAACCTAGATCATCCATCACGATGTTAATTAGACCATTTTTGCTCTTTTATGTTACATTGGGATATGTGTCATATCCATTCTCCCAAGCTTGTTTTTGGTTGAGTGATTATCTACTTGTGTTCTCATCTAGTCCTTGTGTTGTGATCTTCATGATGGTGGTATTCCACACGAGTATGTATGTGTACATTGTCAGGTGACTTGTGAGGCTCGATCTCCCATTTTTATTTTGGTGGGGTTATGATCATTTGGGGTTGGGTTGGGAATATGCATGCCTATAGGCACTCATCATTGGATGAGTATGGGTAGGGTAGGGACATGGAGGGACTTCTATCTCACAGTCTGGTGACCATTATGGAGTTTGGTAGAGGAAGTTTTAAGTAAGTGATAAAAAAATAAAAATATTGGGTGGTAATAAATTTAAGATTATTAGAAGTGGGATTATGCACCTTCCAATAGGGAGTGTTATGACCTAGATTGTGTGTCTTCTATTGGAAAGTGTTGTTGCCAATACTAGCTTGTGCTTTTTGATGCCAAGTGACACTCCATGATGTCAGCCCCTACATAGTTTTCCATTGAGTGTCTAACTAGGACCTATAGTACTTTCATGATTTATGCTTTCATTGGAATGCTTGTATATCATATTTAGATGATGTTAGTTTACTAATGCATTTCTTTATTATGATTTTTAGCACATGATAAATGATGTTACCTACTTAGTTGGAGTATCTATTGATTTTGGTTTAGCATGTTAGATTTCCTATTCTGATGAGTTTATTACTCTTTAGTAGTGTCATCCTTATAAGACAACTCTAGCTATCTAGTTGGTAGTTTGGGATGTTACGCATGGGGGATGGCTAGGACTTTCAAGGTTTCATGATGTCATTATGGTTGGGAGGAACCATGTATTTAGTTTTTAATTTCAATACATTGTGATGTCACTTTCATTTCTTTTGCTATGTTAGATGGTTAGATGAAATTTTTGTCTTGCAATTTAGCATTTGAGTGTGTATGCCTTGACTGTGGATCTAATACTCCCTAGTGTGGAGGTTCTAACTTCCAAAAAAAATCCCTTTGTTTGTTCTGGGAGCATTATTGATTTTCCCTCAGAGACCATGTGTCAACATTGGGTGATAATTTAAAGTATCACACACCCAAAGAGGAAGAATCACATGATACTGGAAAGTATCGAGCACCCATAGGAAAACTATCATGCTATACTTTGAAGTATCACATGCCCATTCGAGAAAGCTCATATGATACTTATGAAGTATTGCATGCCTTTAGGAGAAGTGTCACCTAAAACCTAAAAGTATCACACATCTTCTTTAGAAAGGTTGCATGATACTGGAAAGTATCACACAGTGTTGTATTAAAGTGTTGCCTAAGTCTTAGGAAAACCTATCCAGGTAGAAAATGGGTACTTTTTGGTTTGATTGAAAGTTTCTGGGAGGCATTTTGGCTACCCTTTATGGTGTTCTTGAATGCCTTGGAAATGTATTTTGATTTTAGAATGTTTTGGATTTGAAATCATCTGCATCCTTTTGTGGTTAGTCATTTTGGTCAATAGCAGTGTTTAGAGATCCATTTGTGTTTGGATGATTTTTTTAGTCTTATTTTGTGATCTTTGTGATCCTTGTATGTTGTATGTCATGTGCATCCATACTTCTTTTTTTTAAATTTATCTTGGCTTATATTTATCCTTGTTCCAAGGATCTTTAGGTGGGGTATTACATTGTTGATATTGATGGTGGAGATCCTTTCTGCTTCTTGTAGGGTATCGAGGATCTTCTAAGAACCGCAATGAGAAACATGGTGATAG